>VZTM01008362.1:49394-103839 GCA_013400555.1 Jacana jacana
TTTACATATAATTTATTTTTTTTAAGTGCCTGAAGTACTTACTAACATTTGATGGAACATCTGGTGAAGTGTGTGCCATTGTTTTGCCAAAATATTGACTGTTAGAAAATTAACCCAAAGTTCTGTGTATTTCAGGGGTTGGAATACAATTCTGTGACAGCGTAGAATATACTGTAATATAAAATATTGGATTAGTATCTCCAGTTATGACAACAGGAGTATGAGGGCTGCCTGTGACTCCAAATCCAGCTCCCCTGTGTTTTTTAGGGGGTAAAATTGTTCAGTTTTGCTCCTGAACTTGTCACAAACTTGAGCTCTTTGTCCTCCTCATTCAATGGAGAGGACAAACTTGAGCTGTTTGTTCTCCCCATTCAACGGAGAGGCTAACGGTGCTCCTGATGGGGAGGAACTGGTTTCTAATTTCCAGCTGAAATGGTAATGACCAGTTTTGCTCCCACTTTGTTCTTCTGCCAGGAAGGGATTGGGAACAGCTGGGACTTTTTCTTTGGAATCAGTGGGTGATGGTCCAGGCTGGAGGAGATAAACCTGAGTCAGGGGGATGCTGGTGCTACTTCAGTGGAGGAAGCAGTTTGAAGGCACTGGATTAGTAAGTTCAGTGTGCTGGGAGACCATGGGTTTAAATGGTGGAGGTTTGCTGAGGTGAGAAAGCAGAGTCCCCAGGAGAATTTTGGAGAAAGAGGGTAAAATATAAATAAGACCGATGTCTATATTTAGCAAATCATCACACAAATGATTTAACGTAGAGTTATGAAAGGAAGGTGACGGAACAGATGTCAGAGGGAAAAAAAAAAGGAAGAAATTGTCAAAGGAGGCAGAAGAAGGTACGAAAAAGGAAGGATCCAGGAGAACAGGTGATCAGCTGTTGAATAGTTCTGAAATCTGGCCAAATTCCGTACGGACCGCACTGAGAAGTGTGAAGTGTGGGATGGGAGCTGAGCCAGCCTGGGAGAAACACAAACCTGCTTAATCCTGTTGTAATAATTAGATTTTTATTTTATTTTTATTTTCTTTCCTTGGGTTTTGTTTGGGAAAAATCACCAGAGCAAAATCTGTAACTTTTAAATGGTCAAATAAGGAAAATGAAGTGATTTATTTTTTGTGTGTGGTTTTTGGTAGTACCTGCTTTTGCTGTATTTTATTTCACCCTTTTTTAAAACCTTGATTTTTGTTAACTGCACAGCCCAAGGGAGTGTAGGAGAAGATCCACTTCAGATGAGTGGAGATGGGGGAGACTCCTCCTTGGTGTTGGCCCTCAGAGGTGAACATCATTATCCGTGTGCTGTGGCAAAATAAACGTGTTAAGCAAAAAAAAAATCAGTTAAAATTATTATTAATGACACAGGGCAGCTTCAACTAAAATAAGTATGTATATTTGGAATTCGTTAAAAACTGAAAATTGTGCATAAATATTTATGAGGGGGAATGGTGCTAGCGAGGGAGCAAAGCCATCTCTGAAGGCTTCATGTCAATCAAAACACCCAGATTTGTTCAAGATGATTTAAATGCATAAAAAAGATGGATCATTCAGAAGAAGTCTTACGTTTGAAGCGAGTTGAGGGCAGGAAAGAAGCATCAAGGTTTGGTAGAGGGCGTTTTTTCTTCTTTTTTTAATGATTTCTTGTGGTTAATACTAAATGTTGTAGCATCACTTCTGTGAAGACGTGCGAGGGCAGCGGGTGGTGTGAGCTTCTCCAGCGAGCAGAGCATTGGCATGATGCTTTCTTGAATGGGGAGAAAATGGGGAGGAAGAAAAAGGACTGGAAATGGAAGCCAGTGACTTACAAATCGATCAGATCCATTTGTTGTATAAAGTTGTGGTTGTCATTTTAGTGAGAATAGGCATAACATGGAATTCAAGGCTATGAATCGGGAAGAAGTTGCCCAGGGAAGCTGTGGTTGCCCCATCCTTGAAGGTGTTCAAGACTAGGGTGGATGGAGCCACCTGGTGTACTGGGAGGTTTCCCTGTCCAGGGCAGGGGGTTGCAACTGGATGATCTTGAAGGTCCCTTCCAACCCAAACCATTCTATGATCCTATGAAGGTGAGACCTTCCACAGTGCATGGAGTAGACACTCAAAGGATGCCCCAGGGGCTCTGCTCTGCCCGGTGGCACTGGGATATTGAAAGGGGATAGAGTTTGGGGAGTTGGGTTTTCGTCTGGATGACTTGTTTGTCTTGAATCATAGAGTCAGGGAATTGTCTAGGTTGGAAGTGACCTGTAAGATCTAGTTTAACCAGCAACCTAACCGTGATTCAAACAAGCACCAACCCATCACTAAGCCATGTCACTGAGCACTATGTCAACCCGTCTTTTGAATACCTACAGGGACGGTGCCTCAACCACTGCCCTGCCCGTTCCAAGGCTTCATAACCCCTGCAGTGTAAAAATTGTACCTAATACCCAGCCTGAACCACCCCTGGTGCAACTAGAGGCCGTTTCCTTTTGTCCCATCATCTGTGATTTGGGAGAAGAGACCAACCCCAGCCTCTCTACACCCTCCTTTCAGGGAGTTGTAAAGAACGAGGTTTCCCCTCAACCTTCTTTTCTCCAGGCTGAACACCCCCAGCTCCCTCAGCTGCTCCTTGTAAGACTTGTGCTCCAGACCCCTCACCATCTCCGTTCTCCGTTGCCCTTCTCTGGACCTGCTCCAGCACCTCAGTGTCTTTTTTGTGGTGGGGTACCTAGAACTACACAGCCCTCAAGATGGTGTCTCACCAGTGCCGAGCAGAGGGGGGTGATCACCTCCCGAGTCCTACTCGCCACGTTGTTCCTGATATAGGCCAAAATGCTGTTGTTCACCTTGGCCACCCTTTCTGACCATTAAGTCTATGCACAGAGGCAGCTTGGTTTCCCAGCCACAGCAGGGCTAAGTCTCTTGTTGAGGTTTTGGATGTGACTGAAGTTCTGCAAGTCTTTTCCAGAACTTAAAAAAACCCCATCAGAGTATTTGGAGATAGTTGATGACACAAATCACTTCATAATGTTAGATCTTAGTGCTTAGAGACCTTGTGACTATAGATCTCGTAGTGCTTAGAGATGTGGTGTAGTGATGGGTTTTGTCAGTCTTTGGTTGATGATTGGACTCGGTAATCTGGAAGGTCCTTTCCAACCTTGACAATTCTATGAAGATGTGTTTTCTCTATTGAAAGTACCACCAAGAAGCATTGTCAGAACTTCCACAAACCTTTAAATTCTTATTTATGTGGATTTGTATGACTTGACCCTTAGTGCCACGTGTTCTCCTGTGTGTTTGCTGTGGTAACAGCCCAGGTTTTACTGACGTAAACTAGGGAACTGCAAATCAAATTATGCTGAGATTTTTAGAGGGGAAACCCCCCTGATGTCAAGCTCTCACCCCTTGGACCTTGAAATGGTTGAGGATTCAGAGTTTTGGAGGAGATTAGCTCGTGACAATGAGCAGAAGTCCAAAGAGTTTTGGTTACGGGAGATGCTCTGAGAGAGTTCTCCAGCCAGGGGAGATCATGACTTCTGTTGTTGGGGTTTGTTTTGCTTTGGATTGGTTTTTTTCTTTCCTTTTTAAGAGAGAGGTAAAATCTGCTTGGACAGTTATTAGCTGAGGTGTATCTGGTCTGTTGAGGGCAGCAGCACCAGCAGAGAGTGTGTTTTGAGAAGAGCAACTAAACAAATGCTGGGTCGGGGCAGGGATGGGAAACGTTGCAAATCACAGCGGCATTAACTCAAAGGAGGAGAACCGATTTCTTGATGAGCTGCCTTTTGTCCTAAACTTTTCTCTGTTCCAGTTGGATAAAACGATGATCCTCGTAGTCCTAACGACCATGGCTTTCTGGAAATGTAAAATTACCAGATCTCATTAATGCTGGGCTATATCATTCATCAAAGCACTCCTTACGCCTCATGCTGGCTCCTTTTCTCTCCCCTTCTTAATCTTTCTCTCATTATAACGATGTGTCTGCCCTTTGGACCTATCTGCTTCCAAGGAGTTGACACCTGCAGAGATATTATTTGGTGAAGACTTGTTAACTCTTTAATCGTTGAACCGCTGAGCCTCTGGATAGGAGAAACCCAATCTGGTGGAAGCTGCTTTGCAGAATGAGGCCTGGCTCTAAATACCCCAGTAACAAAGACAGGGCAGATGTTTGCACACTAAGAAAATCATTGTGTACCTCAGTGGCGCTTTCTTCTGATGAGCAATTAGTCCCAGTGTCAACAGGTCCCTACAAATGGAGTTAATGGCATCAGGGTTTTTTTCCACTGCAAAGCTTTTCTCTGGTTTTGGGAGTCTCCCTCCCAACCTCATGTGTCTTTTTTTTTTTTCCCCCCCATGTGCCTTGTGTACCCGGATAACTCGAGAATAAAGATTTCAAAATAAGCCCAAATGCCATGAAATTAGACCTCGCTGGGGGCACTTGCCTTTGAGGTGGACGTGGAAATGAGTTCTCCAGGTGATGCTAATAGTTCTGTAGCACCTTTTATCTGAAGAACTGAAGCACTTTGCAAACACTCGTATTACAGAAGTGCTGCACTGATCAGCTTTTTTAGCCAAATAAATACTGTTTATAAAGGAATTTTCAAAAGAGCTTTCAGAAATACCTGTCACTGTTTCAGCATCTTTATTCCGTGACTGAAGCTCTTATCTCTCTCAGTAGGGGATGCCAATTTACTGATGTACTTTTCAGTTAAAAATCCAAGTTCCATAAGGCAGATTAGCAGTGAGAAAATGCAAGTCTCTTTGGAGGGGAGGGAAAAAAAAGAAGAAAAGAAAGAGTTTGAAAGTTGTTTTAAAGTCAATTCTGGAATAAATGAGCCAATTTAGAAGATGGATCAGGTGCCACCAAAAAAAAAAAAAAAAGAAAAAGTCATAGAAAATTGCTAGATCTGTGTTGTTCTGGGCCCCCACACACCCATCACGCCAAGCCGTTGAGTTACCGTCTTCATCCTTTCTACTCTGCTTCCATCTGTTCTTGCCTGAAATCATATTTCCTTTGTTTGGTCCAGGGGGATCATGCCTGCGTTTGTCATCACGCGGTGACAAGCACACTAATGTTCTGATCAACATCTAGACTGCTAGATATTCATACCACCATTTTTAATGACTTAATTAAAAAGTATTACTTCTTATTTAGTATTTGCCAAGTTCCTGATGGTATTTTGATAGCTGATGTTTGTAGCTGATGTGTCATAATAGTTGTGAAAGAATATTAGCGTGGAGGGATGTGGCAAAGTTGTTCAAGAATGAGGCTGAATAGAGACTATTTAATATTTCCATTAATCACCTCTAAATACAAGAAGACGTATTGGGGTGGCTACTTGAGTTGTCCACTCCTTTTCCAGTCACTGCAGTCAATGAACCCCACAAGTAGAGCAACACATTCATAGAAGGGTTAAAGTTGGAAGGGACCTTAAAGATCATCCAGTTCCAACCCCACTGCCCATGGGCAGGAACACCTCCCACCAGACCACAGTGCTCAAAGCCCCATCCAGCCCGGCCTTAAGCACTTCCAGAGATGGGCCATCCACAACTTCCCTGGGCAGCCTGTTCCAGTGCCTCACCACCCTCATGGGGAAAGAAGTTCTTTCTGGTATCTCATCTACATCTCCCCTCTTCCAATTTAAACCCTTAGCCCTTTTCCTGTCACTGCACTCCCTGACAAAGAGTCCAGCTCTCCTGTAGCTCCCTTCAGATAGTGGAAAGTTGCTATAAGGTCTCCCCAGGAGCCTTCTCGTCTCCAGGCTGAACAACCCGAGCCTTCATCAAGACTGTGTATTTTCCTTTGTCCTCCTACTGAGAAACAGCACAGAACTTCACTACTTTGACATTTATAGATATTACTTTGATATCCCGATTGCATTTTATCATTTTACTGTCTCTAACTAATTTCTTATCTTCCTTTGTATTTGCTTCCCTGATATCTCTATTTAATTTACTGAACTGTCATTTTTTTCATGTAAGGTGTGCTGATTGTTCTCCTGGTATCTGAACACCCTTTCTGTCTCTGTGCTGGTTTCTCCACCTTTTGAATTGGTATTGAAGATGGTGTCTCACTGGTTCCTTGAATATTCACAGTATTCCCTTCCTGACCCTACTGGAAATAGCACACCTGGTGTATCTTGGATGATGTAAAAATTACCTGTAGCCACGTTAGCCATGATGTCCCCAGCATCCTGGGCACCACGTGGAACCTCCTGTTGTGTTGATTCAATATGACTGTGATCAGCTTTTCTCTCATTAGTTGGAGGGAGCTTCTAGAGGTCTTTGATCCTGCTCCCTTCTCAACATAGAGTCAACATTCAAGTGAGATCAGGTTGCTCTGACTTTGTCCCGTTGAGTATTTAAGGTCCCCAGGGATGAAGATTCTAGTGCTTCACCACTCTGAGCCCTGAAATTCAGTCAGAATTTCCCTTGGCTGAGCTGGTGTCTTTGATTCTTTCTTTCTCATCTGAGAGGAGTCATATGTAAAGGTGTCCGGGCTTAAGGTAAAACAGAACCTATTTTCTATTTTACAATGTTACTTTTTTTAGCTGGGCTTCCTCTAACAAAACTCCAAAATTAAGAGCATATTGTTCAGAAAACTGTTCACTCTCACAGTGATAAGACCTGATCACACCAAGGAACGGTGCAGAGAGGCCCTTGCTCATCCTTATTGCTAGAACAACCCTGCTAGAAGGGCAGGGAATTCTGTTATTTGCCCCGTTGGAGGGTCAGAAGCAGAAAAACATCGAGGGGTCACAGCTGTGGGGAGGAGAGGACAGGACAGGGGACCCCAAACTGACCAACTGGGGTATTCCATCCCATCCGCATCATGCTCACTATAAAGGCTGAGGGATCAAAGGGTCAACTCTCTTTCATGGCCGATGTCCAAGGAAGAACCTGTCTGTTCATCTGCCTTCGACCCTGATCCGAGCATTCCTGACTGCAGATCTGGAATCCAGCTCCTGTTGGTCACTGAGTCCAGTCTGGGACTGTTCCTGATGCTGCTGGTGATGTGATCGTCATCCTTGGAGCTTGATACGGTTTTGTATAGATTCTATCTATTTCATTATTTTTTCTTTTTGTTTATTTTCATTTTAGTCTTAATACTCCATTAAAGTAGTTTAGTTCATTCTGAACTTGTAAATCTCCTTATCCCTTTTCTCTCCTTTCTTTTTGGGGGGAGGAAGAGCCATCTGTCAGTCTGGTCTTGATAAATTTGGCTGAAACCTCAACAAAGGGGAGCACCATTTTGAAGTTCTTCTATTTCTAGCTAAATTGTATGCAACCTGGAGGAGGAGGAGCGTAGTGTTTCTCAAAATCCATGATAAATTAGTCAACAAAGCCTAGGAATGACTTTAAGGAATCACTGGGGAAAGCTTTACTGGGCAATGGTTTGTGCTGGTGTAACCTACTAGGTTCTCTGACTATGAGTTTTTGCTTGTAAGGAATCAAAGCTTCTATTAGGCTGGACATTAGGAGAAAATTCTTCACAGAAAGAGTGGTCAGGCACTGGAATTGGCTGCCCAGGGAGGTGGTGGAGTCCCCATCCCTGACTGTGTTTAAGAGTAGAAGATGTGGTGTTGAGGGATCTGGTGTAGGGGAGAACTTTGTAGAGTGGGGCTGATGGTTTGACTCGATGATCCCAAGGGTCTTTTCCAACCTATGATTCTATGGAATTACACAATGATTAATAAGAGTACTCAATCCATTTTCTGTTCACTTCTCTTAGTCAAGTACAAAGTGGCTACTGATAAAAATTTCCTGTGGGTACTGAGATTTCCAGAGAGGGAAATGGCTATACCATCACCCAGAACGATCTGGCACCTTTGTGGACGGGTGTCTGTTCTGACACAGGGTTTTGGCAACCAGGAATGAAATTCTACAAGTGGAAGGACTGAGAATAAACTTCTCCTTCAGAGTAGCTGCTTTCAGGGAAACGACTTAAGTGGTGACACTGATCCTATGACTAGACTGCGCTCGTTAAATTACGATGAAAAATTGGACAGAGGAAAGCTCATGGCAGTTAAAAACATACAGAAAATACAGTCTCCAGGGAAAAAATTACAAAAATAAATAAAGAAAACGAGCTGAAGCACCTTCAAAGGTAGAAAATACAAACTACTGAAGGATTGTTTCTTTCTTTGGTGCACAGAAATAGAATTATAAAACATTAGTCTGAAGCTTAACTGAGATGTACGTAAACTAGATGCAGTTTTTAAACACGAGCTGAGGTAGCACTACAAGAGAGTAGGAATGGGAGCCCAGCCTCTGGTCCTCTGAATCATCTCGAGATGCTACCTAGACATCTAGTTAAAACAACCTTTTGAGTGAAACTGAATGGATTTTTACCTGTAAGAGGCCAGTCTAAATGATCCAATGATCCCTTCCAGCCCTAAGCTCTGTGGGTACATTTAGCTTCATGAGTTTCCATTAGGAAATGTTTGGGATTTTAGTTCTGGAAGGGGTGAGCAGTTATTTAAAAGGATTATTCTGTGGTCTGCTGCAATTTTTTTCTCCTACTATGTTGCATCTAGGGCTGAGGAGAAAAAAATTAAAAGGAATTAGAAATGTCAGCAGAGCTCATTCTTCCTATTAGAAGATTTGACAGTTCTCTGCAGTTACAACACGTCCCTGAGAGTATCGGTGGAACTGTGCTGAAGGTGAGGAAGAGGAGGAGTCTATCTGGATATGATTCTCATGGATCACATTCTTGCAGTCCTTAAGACAAGTTCGGCCTTAAGCTTCTGAGCACTGGGTGGCTTTTGCTGGTCCTGGGTGGCCTTTATAAATGCCAACCAAGTTGTAGAATCATAGAATCACAGAATGATATGGGGTTGAAAGGGACCTCTGCAGATCATCTAGTCCAACCCCTCTACCAAAGCATGTCCTCCCAGGTTGCGCAGGCCTGTTTGGAATGTCTCCAGAGATGGAAGCTCCACCACCTCTCTGGGCAGCCTCTGCCAGGGCTCTGCCACCCTCAAAGTGAGGAAGTTCCTCCTCATGCAACTTCCTCTGTTCCACGTTGGGCCTGTTTCCTCTTGTCCTGTCATTGGGCACCACTGAAAAAAGACTGGACCCTTCCTCCTGACAACATGCCCCTTAAGTATTTATAAGTGTTGATCAGATTTCCCTTTAGCTTTCTCTTCTCCAGACTAAAAAGACCCATGTCCCTCAACCTTTCCTCATCAGAGATGCTCCAGGCCCCACATGACCTTGGTGGTCCTCTGCTGGACTCTCCCCAGCAGTTTCATGGCCAAACTGGCCTTTAGTTTTGCCCTTGGTTTCTGCATGGTTTGCTTGTCCTCTGTAGAGCAAGGGATGGAGCAGGAGACAGCAATCTGTGTAAAACCATGGTACACAACCTGCTGAGCACCAGGGGATCTTCACAGGAGTGTTGGGTGCTGGTGGTTTCCCAGCCACCGCTCACCTTCTCAGGTGGAGCACTCCCATTTCCTATGAGGGCAATCTGCTCTCATCGTCCTCAGCTTGATTCCTCTTGGCAGCCCAACTGGATGTGGTTGACAGATTATGTCTGAGAAGGGCTTTGGTAATTGCTTGTTCTGTTCGGTGACTGTGTCGGTGACAGATGGTCTCACTGAATGTTTAAAATGTTCGGGACCCCTGGATGATCCCTACGCTTATGAACGACAAACTTTGCCAACATTTCTGTTAGCTATTAGCAGAAGAATTTAAAATGTTGCCTTGAATTCCTATTTGTTCCCCCCACAAGTCTCAGGCATGTTTTCCTGGGCTTTTATACTCTCCTAAAACACTCTCTCTCTCTCTCTCTTTTTTTTTTAATATATTTTAATTTCTTTTTCTTATTAAAGAAAGTCTCAAGATGTTAGTACAGGCTGGTGTAAGTAAGTGCCAACTGCTCTTCCAGACTTGTTAACAAATTTATTTTTGCCTGAGAATGGCACATATGGCCCAGAGCGGAAATATTAGGGTCTCTAGTCTTTGTGAAGGCTGGCAGATATTGTCTTGGAAGAAATATGATTTGGGTCGGTCATAAATCTCATTTTTATTTTTATTCTCGGATGGATTTCTCAGTTTTATGGGTTTGGGGTTTGGTTTTTTTGGTGTTTTTTTTTTATTTTATTATTTTTCCAAAGTGATGGTCTTCAATCATTTAATGGTCGTGTGACAGCTCCACAGTTGCAAAGCAAAAACCCCACAACAGAAAAAGAGGTGGTGGGAAAGTTGCCAATTTATTGATGGCATCCTTTTATTGCTGTTTAGTAGCTGTAAACAGCCTACGTCAGCGGACACGACCCACCTGAATTTCATGGACCACAAGTTGCTTGCAAACCTTGGTTGAGGATGGGTTGGCCGACCTGCAGGGCATGAGCTTGGTGGTTGTTCTACTCGGTTTTTACAAGACTTGTAAAAGCAACTTGTCAGGAAGAAGTTCTTGCCCTTTGCACACTGATTTCCATTTTTTTCCTGCTTTGAAGTGTTTGACATTGTTCTCCTTTCAAAGCAGCTTTTCCATCCCACAAATTCTGAAAAGCAAAACAGCATATTTTGCTTTCCACGGTTTCCTTCCTTCCTTCCTCCCCGTCTTGTTCGGCTGAGATAAGTGCTGTGGTTTTGTGGCACGTTTCTCTCCGTGTAGAACTGGATTCTTGTTCCTACATGGTTTATCACAGAATATCAGGGATTGGAAGGGACCTTGAAAGATCATCCAGTCCAATCCCCCTGCCAGAGCAGGAACACCTAGATCAGATCACTCAGGAACGCCTCCAGGCGGGTTTGGAATGTCTCCAGAGAAGGAGACTCCACAACCTCCCTGGGCAGCCCCTGCCAGGGTTCAGTCACTCTCACTGTGAAGAAGTTTTTCCTCATGTTTTAATGGAACCTCCTCTGTTCCAGCTTGCACCCATTACCCCTCATCCTATCATTGTATGTCACTGAGAAGAGCCTGGCTCCATCCTCCTGATGCTCACAATTTACATATTTATCAACTTTAATAAGGTCACCCCTCAGTCTCCTCTTCTCCAAGGTAAAGAGACACAGCTCCCTCAGCCTTTCCTCCTCTGGGAGATGCTCCACTCCCTTCATCATCTTGGTAGCCCTACCCTGGACTCTCTCCATCAGTTCCTTCTTGAACTGGAGGGGCCCAGAACTGGACACCATATTCCAGGTGGGGTCTCACTAGGGCAGAGTAGAGGGGGAGGAGAACCTCTCTCGACCAACTAACCACCCCCCTTCTCCTACACCCCAGGCTGCCGTTGGCCTTCTTGGCCATGAGGGCGCAGTGCTGGCTCATGGTCCTCCTGCTGCCCACCAGGATCCCCAGGTCCCTTTCCCCTACGCTGCTCTCCAACAGGTCATTTCCCAACCTGTATTTGTAAGAAGCTTCTGATGATCTTTCAAAAATGCATCCAGGTTCTGGCATAGCTTCTGCTGCAAAACTGGGAGCGTCCACCAATGAGTATGAGCCAGGATGGACGCATCTTTTTCTGCTACTGTCTCACATTTATTTAGTTTTTGTTTCCTTCCTGTTTTTTTCTTGTGTTGTGATGAGGGTTGTGATGATCTTCAGCAAGTTCATCTCATCGGCTCACATTTGTGTATTCAACCAGCGTGTGCAGCAAACTGGCTTGAAGATGAGTTTCTTGCCGTTCTGATGGATGTCTGGATAATTGGCCTATCTGCATATGCGAAGAGGAGAAGGAAATTATTACCTCCCCGGCCTTATTTACGGGAGTGAAGGTTGTTCTGAAGATCTAGAGGGAGGAGATTGACGCAGCAAGGAGACATTAAAATCAAATCAGTAAATTAATCAACATCTCGTTATGGTTGCGTGGTGTGCTAGATTTAATTAGGGAAGAAAACGGAACTGATGTGTGCATGTGTCTCTGTGTGTATGTGTGTATATATATAAGTTTGGGGGAATATTTCAATATGGCTGGACTGCGTGATTGCCTGAGATACGGGAGGGAAACGGGACAGAAGTTGGGTACGTTGGCCGCCGTCTGCACCATCTGTCAGTGGGAGATGCAGGTGTGTCCAAAGCCTGAGGCGTCTCTGACCAGAGCACATCAGCAGCTTCTCTTTTGTGTGCACTTTTTGGGGATTTTGCTGGTTTGAAAAGACCTGGAGCTTCTTTTCTCCCTTTCTCACTTAATTTCATTGATGAATTCCTCAGTGCTGCTGCTCCTCATCCTTGGCTTGGAATTTTCAGTCCCTGCGTTTATTTTGTTCATTTAGTGGGCAGATACTGGAGCAGGTGGAAGTAAATTTTGGGGCTTCTCTCCACTGCTTTGTTAATTTTTTTTTGAAGCTGTATTTTGGAAGTTAAGGATGTGGATTTCAAAATGGCTCCAGAACAAGTGCCTGAACTGGATCCTTAAATCAGCAACAATTGCTTCACCTGAAGGAAGGTGGGATCATCTTGCTGATGCCAGCCTGGGATTAAACACACTGAAATGTGTCCCCACCTGGGAGATGGAGGATCTTTTTGTGTTTTCCTGGTGTTTCACAGGGCTTGGTTTTGTTTTTTTTTTTGATCAGAATAGGAGAGCTTTCCCATGTTATGGAGCAAAGTGTGCTGTTGAGATCTGCCTCGGTAGACCAGCTCATTGGAGTGGCAAAGCACAGCCGGGCAGAGACAACCTTGTATAGGTCATGGGCAGATCTGGAGAACTCAAAAGACTGTTTTTATCCCTTCCTCCGAGACTTGTAGATGTACTGGGGTTATCAAAGACGCTACTCGCCTTCGGGGAAAGAAGCGACGTATAAATATCCTCCTACCGTGCAGGTGTTAGATGCGATGCGTGTGTGATACGTGCCAGGAGGGCTGTGTTGTTGTGGTGCCGATGAGGAAAGCCAAACCAGGCAGGATGAAGCTCACCAGGAACCGTCTGAACGTGCCAGTTGCAGCAAGGATCGCCGGCGTTGGCACGACTGCAGAAATCCACGGCGGCTGTTGGCCTTTTTCCATGGTATCCGTGTTCAGCATCTTTGTACGGCAGGAGCCTTGGAAGCTCTCTGAACACCACCAGGAAACCCTCTGTGGTTTGACTGCCTCAAGTGCTTGTGATGCTGCTTCTCCTTCCCCAGCGTAGCTGCTCCAGGTAATTTGTTCTACTGGTTTGGATAGTCAGTCCTGGGATTGATGGCTCTGCAATAAAGAGACTTCCAGCAAAGACCACTCTGTTCCAGCATGCTGCTCTTCATGTTCTAAGATAATTGGAGAGATTAATTACTTTTCAAAGTTACTTTGTGGGTTTTTTTTTTCCCTTCCTATTGAAATGGATCAAATAGAGCCAAGGAGAAGGAAAGAACGTAGCCATCTGGTTTGCCCAGCAGGGCATCAACGTGGTCAAAGACTGCCAAGCTCAAGCCACAGCAGGAAAGTCCAGTAACAGCAGAGCAAAGTTAAAAGTCAAGTGCTTCAGCAACCACCGTGGCTGTCACTTGTGTCTCGGTGGGAAAATAGTTTTACAGAGAAAATATTCCATGTGGGAAGGTCACATTCAGGTGAGGTGAGGGGAGTGTAAGGCTTTTAAACGTTGTCTTTTCTCTGGAGTGCAATGTGTCCATCCAGGCTGTTGGCTTGGATGGAGTAGATGCTCTTTCCACAGCAGCACCGGGTCTTACTGCAAGATTTGTTGTTACCAAACTTCTTTGCTTTCAAACCCAGAAGTTTGAAGACAGGCTGAGAAAGCTGGGATTATTCAGCCTGGAGAAAAGAAGGCTCCAGGGAGACCTCAGAGAAGCCTTTCAATACCTGAAGGAGAGCCTACAGGGGAGCTGGAGAGGGACTCTGTCAGGGAGTGCAATGACAAGGGTAAGGGGTGAAAGAGGGAAGATTCAGATTAGAAAAAGAAAGAAATTCTTTTCTGTGGGGGTGGTGAGACACTGGCCCAGGTTGCCCAGAGAAGCTGTGGCTGCCCCATCCCTGGAAGTGTTTGAAGCCAGGCTGGATGGGGCTTGGAGCAACCTGCTCTAGTGGGAGGTGTCCCTGCCCACGTGCAGCCCCTGGGTGATCTTCAAGGTCCCTTCCAACTCTAACCATTCTGTGATTCTAAGTTGTTTAAGCTTTTTGCAGTGGGTGGTGTATTTTGGGGACTGATTTCTTTCTGTCCACAGTTGCCCACTCCCATCGGAGGAGCTGAATTGTCCTTCCCTTGCTTGGAGTTTGGAGTCCACAGTTCTGTAAGAAATCTCATGATGCAAAATCAGTAGAAGTTGTCTCAGATGTTCTCTAACAATATTTGTATTCAGTTGCCCGTCTGATGTCTTTCGCTGGTCTCCAGGGCTCTGCTTTCTCATTCTGTTTAGTTTTAGGGAATATTTTAATGACTCTCCTTCACAGAATCATAGATTGGTTAGAGTTGGAAGGGACCTTAAAGATCATCCAGTTCCAACCCCCCTGCCATGGGCAGAGACATCTCCCACCAGACCAGGTTGCTCAAAGCCCCATCCAGCCTGGCCTTAAACTCCTTATAGCAGTGACCACCTTCTAGATGATGAAACGACCTACAGAAGCTGGATGGCCTTAGACACCAGGGTAAAAGAAAGGGGGTGGAATTCAGTAGCACTAAACATAGCGTCACACAACTTGGGAACAAGAACAGGAACTTCAGCTCTAAACTGGGAGCTAATCAATAGGAACTGGTGGAGGATAAGAAGTGGTAACAGTTGATTACGGAGTGACTGTGAGCTCCAAAAGCTGGGAAAAAGGCAAATACCACCCAGGCACAGGGTATTTCCAGCAGAGACTGGGAAGTATTCATGTCACTGTACAAGCCTCTGATTAGAAGTCATCAGAAATCTTGGATGTCGTCTCTGCATGTTTATATTGGGGTTGGGGGGAGCAGATGTCAGGACCTTGCAGGGTTGTAAAGAGCTGTTGGCTGAAAACTGGTGTTGCCACAGATAGGAATAAACTCAGCATAAAGAGATTTAACCTGGCAGTTGGAAAGAAAGGGTTTCTAACAAATGGGTCAGTGAGGTGTCCGAACAGTCAAGGCAAGAAACTTGGTCTGAGCTTGAGACAGGAGTGAAAGGGGAGAAATGGGAGGTTCTGTGCAGAGAAGCTGAAGGGTGAACTTAATGAACCTGAAACTCCTTTCCAGGTTTTGGTCTATGTTCGATGTGTTTCGGGTTTTTAGTTCCGTTTGTATTTAATTTGGGGGGATTTCAAAGCAATTACAGGGACCACCTGGTGGAACCATCCCGAGTTTTCTGTTGTTGGTTATAGCTGCAAATGAAAGAAATGTTGTATTTAGTTTAGAAAACAGCCACCCCTGTTGTCTCTCGTAGAAAGCAATACAGTTTTTGTTGTTACCGAAGCGGTCTTGAAGCCTGAGAGATGATGAAATCTTTAATAACATTGTGCTTGCCTGCCTTCTCCTGGGCTTGTGGCAAATACCAGGTGTTCATGCTGCTGGTGAAATTTAGCTTGGAAACAGAAGATGCCTCATACCCAAAACAGACCCCACCGAAAAATCCTCCAAAACTGCCGAAATCAAGAGAGGTGGATGACTTTGAAATCGTCCATAATGACTGATGCCGTATCTGGGAAAGCGCTGTCTACGTTCAAGAGCTCTAGTCAGTCTAGAATAAAAAACCAACCCCAACAAAGTGAAAGAATTACATAAATAATAAAAGAGCTAAAAATGCCTTGGTTTTGTAATGTAGATGAAGGCAAGGTGTCAGGACAGGAACACATTTACATATTCGAATTATTTAATTATCGTATCTCGTCCTCTAAAGAAGCAAAATGATCATGAATATTCATGTCTTCAATTAAAATATTAATGGCAGGCTGAGACTTTGGGTTTTAGGTCTCCAAACACCCATAAACAGTTTTATTTAAATCCAATGAAGAGTGGAGGTCAAAAAGGAATTGGCTCTTTGTTTTCAGGTTGCAGAGAGGCTGGTGTTCTTGAAGACAGAAGGACATCCTTTACTCTGTGGTGGCTTTTGAGACAAGTCTTGTGGGTACCTCTTCTGTGCCCCCACATCTGTTTGGAGTTCCTGGGTGCTATGACAGCATCCCATGGCCTTGCTGAGGGCGTGGGGAAATTGATTTAACCTTAATTGTAGACCTGAAACCACTATCAAACACAAAACAGTGATGTTGGAGCAGGGCAAGAGGAGGCCATGATGATGCTGGGAGGGCTGGAGCCCCTCTGCTGGGAGGAAAGGCTGAGAGAGTTGGGGGGGCGGGGGGGGGGTTAGCCTGGAGAGGAGTAGGCTCCAAGGAAACCCTAGACCCCTTCTAGTCCCTAAAGGGACTCCAGGGGAGATGGGGAGGGACTCTTGAACATGGATTGGAATGATAGGAGGAAGGGGAATGGTTTTAAACTGAAATGGGGAGATTTAGATGAGATCTCGGAAAGAAACTGTGAAAAGTGGTGAGACCCTGGCCCAGGTTGCCCAGAGAAGCTGTGGCTGCCCCATCCCTGGAGGGGTTCAAGGCCAGGTTGGAGGGGGGCTTTGAGCAACCTGATCTGGTGGGAGGTGTCCCTGCCCAGGGCAGGGGGGTCAGAACAGGATTATCTTCAAGGTCCCTTCCAACTCTAACCATTCTGTCATTCTATGATTGTATGATTTTTTTGCTTGCAAAGAGTTAAATGCAGTTCTTGACAGCTCGGGCATGAGTGCTGCATAGACATTCTTGCATTTGTTTTGAACTTTAAAGAAACAACAGTCTGATTAGTTGGAGCGGTTTTTCCCCCGAGGGGCGACTATGGAGTGTAATTTCATTACAGAATATAGCGCTCGGAGATGAACCAGAGTTGGAATTTCTTATTCTTTTTTTTTTTGCTTTCCACCCCAAGGGATTTGACATTTCTATTTCTTGACATTTTTCCTCATTGTTAGACTGGCTTCTTTGTGCTGCTTCCTTTTTTTTTTTCCTTCTTGTTTTTCTTTTCCCCTCCCCTGGTGAAACCGTCGCCGTCTCCTTGAAGCTTGGAGTGTCTTTTCCTGTAGGTAAAACTGATAATAATTTGAATTAGCCTCAACAAGCAGATGGTTGGAAGAGGAGGCTCTGCTCTTTTGTGCAAGTGTGAAGCACTGGGACATGTGATCTATTGCCGAAAAAAGAATGAAGCAGTAGTCCCTTGAACATGGGTATGTTTAAAACTGTCATTAGAGAAGGATGGTACGTGGTAAAAAAGATGTAAAAATAGTAGCAGGTTACTCACAGGTCTGACTTAACGGTACAAGTACATCAGAAGTAGCACCTGAGACACTTTTGTTCCTGGAGCCCATTATTTTTAGAGTAATGGTTGCTTGTACAGTGTTTTCTGTTGTTGTTGTTGGGTTTTTTTCTGGTTTCAGCCACTTCTTTGCTTTTTTTCTGCAGTCTTTGAGTTAAATGGTAGCGTAGCAAGCCAGCTCATCTCACGCGTTGGAAGGCTTTGTCATTTATTCATAGGGGGCCAGAGGGAGATATTTTCCCACCCACCTTCATCCCGTGAAAGGCAAGTCTCGTTGTACTCTGGGAATTGACACCGATCTGCTGGCAGAGTTTGTGGCTTTCCAGCTACTCACCCTTTCTGCCCGCACAGTGACGCGTAGGGTAGGGATGTTCAACTGGATGTAAGGAAAAAATTCTTCCCAGAAAGAGAGGTGAGGCACTGGAGCAGTCTGCCCAGGAACGTGGTTGAGTCCCCATCCCTGAATGTGTTTCAGAGTCATTGAGATGTCATGCTGGGAGATATGGAGGGGAGAACTTTGTAGAGTGGGGATGATGGTTGGACTTGTTGATCCCAAGGGTCTTTTCCAACCTGAATGATCTATGATGTTACGGACCAAAGTCCCCACTGTAACCACAGCTTTACAGGCCAAGCTGTAGGTTTAACCAGTTATTGCATGGCTCGCTCTGCTTCAGTGGTATAAATCTATTTTAGATGAGTCAGGGGTCATTTTTTTGAGACCAAGTGGTTTCCAGCTGTGTTTTTGGGTTTTTTTTTGAGGGTGGCAGAGCCCTGGCAGAGGTTGCCCAGAGAGGTGGTGGCATCTCCATCTCTGGAGACATCCCAAATCCACCTGGAAACATTCTTGTGCAACCTGCTCTGGGTGACCATTTGGCAGGGGGATTGGACTAGATGATCTCCAGAGGTCCCTTCCAACCCCATAGCATTCTTTGTTCCTGTGATTTTGATTCCTCCAAATATTTCACCTGATCAAGAAAGATGGAATTTTGTTTTGCAGTGGTGGGAATATCTTTGCACCCTCAGATGATGGTGAGAGGCACAGAGTCATCTTGATGGCAAAATCCTTTGATTTTTCACTGCTCCGAACAAAAGCAGGGGAAATGAAGCCAATCATCACCCCTCAAAAAAACCCTAAAAAGTCATTATTAAGAAGGGTATAAATTCTTAAGAAAGAGGCCAGGTTGGATGGGGCTTTGAGCAACCTGGTCTGGTGGGAGGTGTCCCTGTCCATGGCAGGGGGTTGGAACTCAATGATCTTTAAGGTCTCTTCTAACCCAAACCATTCTATGATTCTCTCTCCATGCCCCACAACACAGCACCTTGCCCTGGGAGTACAAGACAGATTGGAGGAAGGAAGATAGTCATCGTCCCTTAGGGTGCCCTGGGCCGATGGCCTTGTGGGCCTTGTGGTGGGCAGGGTGGGAGTTGTGGGGAGGGCGGTGTTCTGCCATAAAGTGAGGGAACCTTTCACAAACTGCCAATGTTGGGCCTTAACCAGGGGCCTGCTGGTGTCTGTGGGGCTAAGGTAAGACCTTCTCGCTCCCTGAAAGGAGGGTGTAGTCAGGGGGGAATCAGTCTCTTCACCCAAGGAACAGGCAATGGGACAAGAGATAACGGCCTCAAGTTGTGCCAGGGGAGGTTTAGGATGGATGAGAAATTTCTTTCCAAAAAGGGTTATCAAACACTGGACCAGGCTGCCCAATGATGGGGGGGAATCACCATCCCTGGAGGTATTTAAAAGCCAGACGTGATGCTGTGGGACATGAGTTTTGTCAGTGTTGGCTTGATAGTTGGACTCAGTGATCTGAAAGGTCCCTTCCAACCTGGACAAATGCATGGTTCTTACAATGCTTCAGAAATTCAGTGGGAGGTGGGAAACTTTTTAGATCTGCAGCTTCTCCTGTGCTGTTGGGACCCTTTGTATTTACCGTGTGTCGCTCCGAGTGACACAACTCCTGCCCTCTGGTTTGGCTGCTTTCCTCAGCTGTAAGTAGCCCTTGTAGGGGGGAAAATGGAGTGGGGGAGAAAGAGCTCTCGGAGCACTCCCTCCCTCAGATAAGGCTTCTCCTGCTTCTCATTTTTTCTTGATGAACACTCGTTTTCAAAGTAAGTTTTGTGGCTGTTTGAAGCTGGAAGGTTAGGACCACAGCAGAGGGGGACCTCTGAACTCGCAACTCCTTTCAGATCTATTTTTAAAGAGAGAACGATGGGTTTGCAGCCTGTGGTTACAGGTGGTACAACGCAGCTTGGAGATACAGTTGTCCAGGTGTTTTGCTGATGCTGCAGCAGGAAAACTTCCATGCTCAGGGAACAGTTTTCCAAGGCACAGGAATAACTTTGGTGTGTGCCCCTTCCTCTGCCTTACTGAAATTGCCCACTTGATGCCAAGTGGAATTTTTGCTTTTGCAGTTTCTGGTTGCTCTGTATCAGCGTGGGTGCTTCTTCTTGTGGTGAAAGATGAGCATAGATTTCTTTTAAATGTGAAATTACAATACAGAGTATTCCAAGGTGTGGGTAAGACTCTGTGGAGCTAGACAGCCGCTGTTGCTAGAGCCTGCTGAATCAGCAGAAACCACAGATCAATTTTTTCTCTTATGAAGCTGAAGCATTAGGATCTTTGCTGCTTTAGCCTGTGACCACTGAATGCTTTTAATTAAATTTAAAGTAAGAAAAATGTTAGTACTTGAATAGTTCTTTTCAATGTGGACCTTTTGAGCTTTTCTTATCCTTGGTGCCTGTACAGCAGTAGCAACAAGTGAGAGGTGGATCTCCAGGAGAGATGGGGAGGGACTCTTCATCAGGGAGGGGAGCCACAGGAGGAGGAGAAGGAAGGGTTTTAAACTGAAAGAGGGGAAATTAAGATGAGATCTGGGGAAAAAATTCTTTGCTGTGAGGGTGGTGAGCCCCTGGCCCAGGTTGCCCAGAGAAGCTGTGGCTACTCCATCCCTGGAGGTGTTCAAGTCTGGGTTGGATGGGGCTTTGAGCAACCTGGTCTGGTGGGAGGTGTCCCTGCCCAGGGCAGAGAGAGTTGGAACCTGATGATCTTTAAGGTCCCTTCAAACCCAAACTATTCTATGGTTCTATGAAAGGGAAAAAGAATTTCTAGAACTCTCCCGAGAAACTTCCGTAAAGCAGAGCTCATAGAAGTTCTTGGTCAGCCCGTAGGAGAAATCCTAAGTTTCCCATCTATAGGAAAGTACAGAAATGTACTTTGAAAGGACTGGTCATTCTTCTTTCCAGAGTTTGTTATATGAGATACAGCGCGATTCTGACATATTGGCTCCTATGAAATGGCATTTTATTAAAGTCATCAGGTTCTTCTTGTGCGAGCAGTGGCTTTGATTAAGCACTGTATTAGGGGTCACATCCTGAAATAACAGCGTTTCCCAATCCCTGGCTGCATTTGAAAGAATTGTGATTAAAGTTCTGGCTGCTCTCCTGCAATTGCTGATGTCTGCTGAGGGTTGAGTTACCCCCCTTTTTAATGGTGTGTTACGGCCCCATGGATTTCATGCCAATATCGGGGACCGTCTCCCCAGGGGGGGGAGCAGTTTTGCATTAAAATGCAAGAAGTAAAAGCTGTAGCAAAATTAACACCGGGGTCTAGAATTACCAGCGTGACTTAAATAGCCACAGTGTGGGTTGGTTTTTGAAAGTCTTAATTCATCTTTGATTGAATTTCAGGCGGAACAAAGCAAGGAGGATAAGGAGGGTGGGGAAACCCATCTAAAAGAGATTATGGATGAACAGGTTGAAAAATGCCGCCTGACAGGTCGTACCCTGAGCAATCTGATAATTTCTGCCGGCTCAGGGACTTGTTTTGTGCATTTTTGTGCACTGGCATGGACAATCCCTTTCGGTTCCCTTGGGGAAACCCCGTGTTATTAGTAGGGATCGTTCTGCCTATTGCTGGAGAAATGAATTAATTCGCGCCAGCGTACGCGCAGATGAGGGGTAAGGACGTTCTTTTGTTGCTGTGCATTTAGAGAGGCATCACGGTGTTGAATAACCAAGTAGGATTTATTTTGCCTTGTTTTACGTGCCAGATTGGTAACATTTTCAAGACTTGTCAAAAGATTGGCAAATTTATCTTCATTAGAACTGATGCATTCATTAATACGTGGAAAACAAGTTTATGACAGCTTTCTTGGACAGCAGGATGGTTACCGCGGTCCCAGCTGTGAGCGGTTTCTAAAGCCTCTGTCTCCCTCCTCTGTGCTCATGTTAAAAAAAGCAAGTATTTCTGTAAATGTGTACCTCTAGAAGAATGTTTTCTGCTCTTTATTTCATTATTTCTCATGGCAGACCCTTGAGAGGGGCTATAGCACATCTGCCCCATGGCAGAAGCGGGCGAGTGGAAGTGCTACCTTGTCCAACGTCACGCCACGAGCTCTCCAGATGTATCTTGCTGTGCCTACCAATTCCTTTGTCTAAAAAGCCCTTGAGCTTTTAAATATTAAAATAGAAGATGGAAAGTGGAAAGTTTTAGAGTTACACAATTTATACCATTCTAGGCGTTATCTCAAAGCATCTGGAGGAAAAGAAGGCTATCAGAAGTCAACAGGGATTCACCAAGGGGAAATCATGTCAGACTAATGTGATAGCCTTCTACGATGGCATGACTGAATGGATAGATGAGAGGAGGGAGGTGGAAGTCCTCTTCCTTGACTTCAGCAAGGCTTTTGACACACAGCATCCTCATAGATAAGCTTAGGAAGTGTGGATGAGATGAATGGATGGTGAGATGGATTGAAAAGTGGCTGAAAGACAGAGCTCAAAGGGTCATGGTCAGTGGCACAGAATCTAGTTGGAGGTTCATAACACTTGGGGTCCCCCAAGGATCAGTGATGGGTCCAGTCCTCCTCAATATTTTCATCAATGACCTGGATTAAGGGATGGAATGTACCCTCAGCAAGTTTGCTGATGACACAATACTGGGAGGGGTGGCTGACACATCAGAAGGCTGTGCTGCCATCCAGTGATGAATGGAGAGTTGGACAGAGAAGAGTCTGATGAAATTCAATAAGGGCAAGTACAGGGTGCTGAACCTGGGGAGGAATAACCCCCTGCACCAGGACAGGTTGGGGACTGACCTGCTAGAGAGCAGCTCTAAGGAAGAAGACTTGGAAGTGGACACTGGGCTGCCCATGAGCCAGCAATGTGCCCTTGTGGCTGAGAAAGCCAATGGCGTCCTGGGAGGCATCGGGAAGAGTGTGACCAGCAGGTTGATGCCGGTCCTCCTGCCGCTCTGCTCTGCCCTGGTGAGGCCCCATCTGGAGTCCTGTGTCCAGTTCTGGGCTCCTCAGTTCCAGAAGGACAGGGAACTGCTGGAGAGGGTACAGCAGAGGACCACTAAGATGATGAGAGGCCTGGAGCATCTCTCTGATGAGGAAAGGCTGAGGGACTTGGGTCTTTTTAGTCTGGAGAAGAGAAGGCTGAGGGGGGTTCTGATCAACACCTACAAATACTTAAAGGGTGGGTGTCAGGAGGAAGGGGCCAGTCTCTTTTTTCAGTGGTGCCCAGCGAGAGGACAAGAGGCAATGGGCACAAACTGGAACAGAGGAAGCTCCATCTCAACATGAGGAGGAACTTCTTTCTTTTGAGGGTGGCAGAGCCCTGGAAAGGGCTGCCCAAGGGTGGTGGTGGATTCTCCATCTCTAGAGACATCCCAAACCCACCTGGACACTCTCCTGTAGGACCTGCTTTTGGCAGAGCTGCTTTGGCAGATGGGTTAGACCAGATGATCTCCAGAGGTCCCTTCCAACCCCATAGCATTCTGTGATAAGAATATGAACCAACAAATTGATGTATGTCAAGAAATACCTTTGTCTTATTTCACTTGCTTTCTCTGTTTGCTCTCTGTGGTTCTTATTTTTTGTTTTCTTTCTTCTGACATTAAAACTGAATAGAAAACATGTCAGGAATATAAAAGATTTGGGTAGGAGCTGTTTTGCCACTACAAGAGATAAGATAAAGAAAGCTTTGAGAAGAAAAGAGTTAGAGAAGTGAACGGGGTGTGTGAGTAATCACAGCTCATTAGCTCCAGCGTGGTTTTCGGCTCGGAATAAGGATTTAGTGGAGCTGGTGCTTTAGGAAGAGCTTACATCTGTACACAGTGGGTTTGGGGAGAGCAACCAAATAGTAAATATGCAAGCTGACAAATACATTAATCAAAGCGCCTGCTGCCGAGTCGCGTGGCCTGGAAAACAACAACAAAGAAAAAAAAGAAGAGGAAAAAGATAAGTATGTGTTTTAAACAAATTCTGGAGCCGAAGGGAGACTTCACGTATGTGGCTGACACGCTGATCAAATGATAAAGTGGAGTCAAATTGAACCTCCACCTTTTGTACAGGCTGGGAAAGTGAAGGCACGCCGCGGTTTTTCAAGGCAGATGGAGTGTGAGCAACTAATAAATCAGGTTTTGAAACATGAAAGAGCAACTTATTCGAATGCATATGGTGTTGGATCTCAGACAAGACGGTAGAGGAGAGCGTAAAAGGATTGGGCACGGGAACATCAGCAGAACAATATGTCTGTGCCCCTGCGACGTGACTGCATCCAAATCAGCTTCTTGTTCCCAAGTCCTGCGCTGTAGTAAAGGAAGGGTAATGACAGTTGGTCGAAAACAAGGGGGGAGAAAGGGTTTCAGGCAGGAGTTGCAGGCAGTGATTGGAAGAGGTGGTGCAGGCAGTTCAGTACGTTGGGGCTGGATTCCGTGTGAAACAGAAAGCTGAAGCCTCAGCATGAATTTGAGAACAGTGAATAAAAACTATCTTGGAACTCTAAATAACTTTACAGGGGGTGGAAGGTTGGAGTCACTATTTCAATTCCCCTTTCGGGGAAAACAAAACACAGGAACCTCTTCAGGGTCACGGAGGCCGTATGAGTCCCATGGTTTGAATCCAGATCTGCTCTAGTGGAAAACTTTCCTACGAAGTTGCGGGTTGCGTGATGTGAATCGTCTGCCTCTTGGTTTCTGGATTGATTTTTATTTTTTCTTTAATTTTTTATTAAGATTTTGATAGCAGTATGTGTTCCATAGAATCATAGATTCAGATAGGTTGGAAGAGACCCTTGGTATCATCAAGTCCAACCATCAGCCCTACTCTACAAGTTCTCCTCTGCACCATATCCCTCAACACCACATCTAATCTACTCTTGAACACAGTCAGGAATGGGGACTCCACCACCTCCCTGGGCAGCTGATTCCACTGACTGACCACTCTCTCTGTGAAAATTTTTTTCCTAACGTCCAGCCTAACCCTACCCTGCTGCAGCTTGCAGCCATTCCCTCTCATTCTATTGCTAATTGCCTGTGAGAAAAGACCAGCACCAACCTCTCTACAATGTCCTTTCAAGCAGTTGTAGAGAGTGATGAGGTCTCCCCTCAGCCTCCTCTTCCTCAAACTAAAAAATCCCAACTCCCTCAATCGTTCCTCATAAGACTTATTCTCCAGGCCTCTCACCAGTTTCGTGTCTCTCCTCTGTACTCGCTCCAGCCCCTCCAGATCTCTCTTGTATTGAGGTGCCCAGAACTGGACACAAGACTCAAGGGGTGGCCTCACCAGTGCTGAGTACAGGGGGACAATCACCTCCCTACTTCTGCTGGTCACACTGTTTCTCATACNTGGACTTGATGATCCCAAGGGTCTCTTCCAACCTATATGATTCTATGATTCCAGCCAGTGCTCAATCCAGCAGATTGTACGCTCATCCAGGCGTTTCGTGGCTGGGAGCTGTGTACCTGTATAGAGCAAAAAAATGTCACACTGCTGTCACCATGGTGCCTGTGCTGTCTTTGGGCAGAGAGGCGGTTTGTGGCAGTGTTGCCTCTCCTGCTTTTGGAAATAATTTTTCCTTCAGCCTGGTTTGAAGCTTGAGTGTGGGCTCAACAAACTTGGACACAACCTCCAACCTCTCCCCTTTTTCTCCAGTTTTCTAACCTGGAAGGGATTTGCGATGGTCCAGCCATCAGGCTTGACTCCAGCTGGGGTTTTAGGTCATTGTGGTGACTGCCATGGTCCCAACTCCAAACCAAGTAGGAGTTGGTACATCTGTTGGAAGCTCTGGACTCTCTACTGGTCCCTGGGCATAACAGTCTCATTGCTCCATGATGCGAACTGCAAACCAGTGAATTTCAGCCTGAATTTCTGAGCATTTGTCTTTCTATCAGTTAAAAGTGGGGTTTTTTAAGGTTGTTATGCTGCTCTGCAACCAGAGTTAGGAAGCATCGCTCCGAATGCTGCTTCTGGGAGAATTGCTGTGATTTTTTTTCACTTCAGAAAGTATTACAGAAATGAAATGTGATGGACATCACAACCTGTGGAACTTTATAACCTTAAAGATTGGCTTCCTTGTGTGTGTGGGGGGGGTTTCCCCCCTTTCTTTTTTGGTCTTAATTCCCACCCCACCTTTTTGTCGAAGAATACTATTCACAAACTAATGGAACAGATGGAAATGCGTAGTCCATGTGGATGTAGGGTGTACTTGGCTATGACAGCGTGGGTGGCTCCGGTGTAGAGGTAGGTGCTGGTGACAAGTGAAGGACAGACTGGGAACTGGGAAGAGTCTGCTGTCCTTTGAGATGGTTAATCAGGGAGCTCCCTTCCTCCCACTACAGAGTCCTGGCCCTGAGGATTCCTAGCCAGTATTTTACAAGTAGTTAGCCACCTCGTTCTCATTGTCGTCATCATCTCTCTGATCTCTGTTGATTTGGGTTAGAAGGTAGGGTGCCTGTGTGTTTTTAAACATCAGGCCCTTACTCCTGATGGGCTGGTCTATAAATTCACAGTTGCTGTGATTAAAAAAACACAGAGTGTGTGATTAAGAGAAGCAGACAAGAAATGCAATCTTTCCTCTGTCAGAAACCTTTGCTAAATTGCTTCTTCCCTCAAGCAAGGATGTAATCAAGTATTGGCCGGAGTTTATTCTTGTCTGTTTTGATAATGTTTGGCTTTTCTTGCTTTTTTTTGGCTGGTGCATCTCACCTCCCACCCTCCTGTTGCAGGTAACAGAATAGGAGCCCCACATGCTGTGTCAGGGAGGCCATGGCCAGAAGCAGGAGCTGTGTAGCACCTATTCAATGTGTTCCTCAGGCTCCCCAGTCCCTAGAATGACCAGGACAGTGATTGTCCCCCTGTATTTAGCACTGGTGAGGCCCCATCTCAAGTGCTGTGTCCAGTTTTGGGTCCTTCAGCACAAAAACGACACTGAGGGTGCTGGAGCAGGTCCAGAGAAGGGCAAGGGAGCTGGTGAGGGGTCTAGCGGACAGATTTGTGAGGAGAGGCTGAGGGAGCTGGGGGTGTTCAACCTGGAGAAAAGGAGGCTGAGTGGCGACCTCCTCGCTCTCTACAGCACCCAGAAAGGAGGGTGTAACCTGGTGGGGCTTGGTCTGTTCTCCTAACGAACAGGCGATGGGACGAGAGGAAATGGCCTCAAGTTGCACCAGGGGAGGTTTGGGATGGATAGTAGGAATAATTTCTTCACTGAAAGGGTTACCAAGTCTTGGAACAGGCTGCACAGCGAAGTGGTGGAGTCACCATCCCTGGAGGTATTTAAAAGCCAGGCAGAAGTGGTTCTGAGGGACATGGTTTAGTGGTTGACTTGGCAGTGTTGGGTTAATGGTTTGACTCAATGATCTTAAAGGTCCCTTCCAACCCAGATCATTCTGTGGTTCTATGACTCTACTGCAGTTTGTGGTAAAGACAATAGAGGGGACATACTTGCTACATCAGAGTAAGACAAAATAGCCTGTCTAAAAGAATCCACTGCATGCCAGTTAGAAGATCCATCCCCTCCATCCCTTCCCTGCTGAGGCGTGATGGTGCAAGAGAGCAAGTGCCAGAAGAACTGGTTGCTGAACCCTTAGTGTGGGCTCTACTAAAGCAGGTATCTCAGAGCAGTTTGAACGCATTGAAGTTTGATGATTCTCTGCAGAAGAGTTTTTGAGAAGATCGATTAGATCTATTTCCTTATAAAAATAACTCAAATGTGCACTCCAGTACGTTGAGTCACCCCTGTGAATCAGTGTGGTAAAAACAGAACTTGATGTGTATGTGTGGCTCTCTTAAAGTGGGAGCTCTTACAAGACAATAGAGTCCTGATGTATAAAAATATGAAAAATCAAGAAACTTCCACTATAAGTCCTTCAGTTACCGTTCCACTACAGCAAAGATCAATTGCTCTTTTCCATCGAGCTCTGTTTTATAATAATCTGTTTCCTTAATTTGAGCAGCACCAGAGGAGGTTCAGATTAGATATTAGAAACAACTTTGACATGGAAAGGGTTCTTAAGGATTGGAATGGGCTGCCCAGGAAGTGGTAGGGTCACTATTCCTGGAGGTATTTAAAAGCCAGGCAGACGTGGTGCTGAGGGACATGTTTTAGTGATGGTTTCTATCAGAGTTAGGTTTATGATTGCACTTGAAGATCTTAAAGGTCCCTTCCAACCCTAACTGTTCTTTCATTCTAAATGAAAATGTCATAGAATCATAGAATGGGTTGGGTTGGAAGGGATCTTAAAGATCATCAAGTTCCAACCCCTCTGACATGGGCAAGGCCACCTCCCACTAGAGGAGGTTGCTCAAAGCCCCATCCAGCTTGGTCTTTGTATTTCCATGCCTTGAGGATGGCAGACAGGTGTGCTTTGCTGTTGACCTCCCCATTATCAAAAACTTATTGGCAAGACTCTGGGAGAACTTTGTAGAGTAGGGCTGATGGTTGGACTCGATGATGATCCCAAGGGTCTCTTCCAACCAAAATGATTCTATGATACAGAGAGGTGCTGAAGACTTGTGTTCTGCTGCAAAGTTTGCAGTAGCTCTCTACAACTCACTGAAAGGAGAGTGTAGCCGGGGGGTGGTCGGTCTCTTCTCCCAAGGAACAGGCAATGGGACAAGAGAGAAGAGCCTAAAGTTGTGCCAGGGGATGTTTAGGATGGATATTGGGAAAAAATTCTTCACTGAAAGGTTTGTCAAGGCTTGGAATGGGCTGCCCAGGGAAGTGGTTGTGCCACCATCCCTGAGGGGATTCAGAAGCCAGCTTGACATAGTGCTCTGTGACATGGGTTAGTGACGGGTTGTTTTTCATCAGAGTTAGGTTGATGGTTGGACTAGATGATCTCAAAGGTCCCTTCCAACCTAGACAATTCGATGATTCTAATGAAGTTTTCCTGTGCTGAGACAGGGGATGGGAGGGGAAGAGAACAAACAGAGGGGTTTGCTGACAGCCCTCATGGTTTGTGGGTTCTCGCAGTTTCCTTTGAGACTAAATGAGTATTTCTTGAATGTTTTGGAAAGGCCTTTACTCATTAGCCAACTATCTTTGTGTCTGGAAATTCCATGTGCCTGATAGGATTTAAAGTGGATCTGGGCTGAGGATATAATGCATTAAGACAAATACAGCTGTGAGATAATTAGCTAATGTGTTACAGTGCTCTGATAGTGTAAGAAATCTCACCTTTTAGAAGTACTTTTATTACAGAGAGCGCTTACATTGCTGTTCAAGAAAGAAAGAAAGAAATGAAAGAAAGAATTTACTTCAGCATGGTTTTAAAAGGTTTAAGAAGACTCATACCAGATGCTGAGCTGCCTCCTCTCTGATGTCTCCACGTCCTTCATATAAATATTCCATATAAATCTTGGACCTTTATGGAGAAAATAATTTTAATTCTTTATAAAAAAGCCCACCTTCAACAAACCCACAATAATCTAGGAAGAAGAAATATAAATACTTTTATCATCTCTGGGGGTGAGTGTGTGTGGATTTGTTCAGTTGTTTGGGTTTTTTTTGTAAATGTATCAGTAGAAAAGTTATATCAATAAGTGAGGAAAACAATGGATGTGTCTCAGTGTAATCTTACTTTAGCAAATAGGATCAAGCTTTTTCTGTAGCTGTGGCAGTCCTTGGTTATCTAGATGATCAGCATTACATTAATTGAAGAAATATGGATGAGGAGACTCCTGGCAACGTGTTCCAGGGTTTTGTCTTTAAATGAGGAGCCGTGATTTGTGTCATGGTGCGTATCTAACTTCAGGTTTGCCCTTGGTACTGTCTCAGTACACAAAATAGTTATTTGGAATAGATATATAGAAGTTTAATTCGCTCTCAAAGCACCCTGAGAAGTGCTCTGAGGAATCCTAACCCTTTGAGTTTCTATCATATACGTGTTCCATGCGGAGCCAATTAGCAAAGTCCAGGTATGCCTTAAATTGGGGTGGGCATCATGGATCTTGAGCTGCTTTGTGGTAGAAGAACCTCCATTTTTTTTCAAAGGGGATGTCTCCTGGGAAGGAGAAATCTTGCCCTCGTCCTTATGAGACCTGCTCTGCCTGTAGGACACCAGCATTAAACCTGGGCTATCCACCGTGAATATTTCAAATATTCCAATACCAGGCCGAGTGGAAAACTTGACACAGTCTGATGTTTGTTCAGACTTTTAAGTGCATGCAGAGATTCTAGCTTTCTTGGTAAGCTAATGCTTTTTCATATTGAAGCATGACATTTTAGGCTCCATTTCAGAAACATTCATCTGCGTTACTAATGGACCCGTCTCCGACTCCCACTCGCAGCGGTGTTCAGGTGGGCACACTTCATTGCTAGCACAGCGTGAGGAGATCATTAACTGTATGACAAATTTCGCTTCCCCTCAAAGTTTTTTGTTTTCTTTTTTTTCCCCACCTCATAATTTATTACTAGACAGATTAAATCAGCAAGACAGGGCTTTTAAAAAGGAGCTGTAATAACAATAAGGAGAGTTGGACAGAGAAGAACCTGATGAAATTCAAAAAGGGCAAGTGTAGGGTCCTGACCCTGGGCAGGAATAGCCCCCTGCACCAGGACAGGTTGGGGGTGACCTGCTGGAGAGCAGCTCTGAGGAAAAAGACCTGGGAGTCCTGGTGGACAACAGGGTGCCCAGGAGCCAGCAATGTGCCCTTGTGGCTGAGAAGGCCAATGGCATCCTGGGGGGCATCAAGAAGAGTGTGACCAGCAGGGCAAGGGAGGTCATCCTCCCGCTCTGCTCTGCCCTGGTGAGGCCCCATCTGGAATCCTGTGTCCAGTTCTGGGCTCCCCAGTTCAGGGAGTGCTGGAGATGGTACAGTAGAGGACCACCAAGATGATGAGGGGCCTGGAGCATGTCTGTTATGAGGAAAGGCTGAGGGACCTTTTTCTAGTCCTCATTCATCACTTACCAGTTTTCTGTGGAGCTGCCTTGTATCGATTTCTTTGGATGAATCATTGAATCATAGAATAGTTTGGGTTGGAAGGGACCTTAAAGACCATCTAGTTCCAACCTCCCTGCTCTGGGCAGGGACACCTCCCACCAGACCAGGATGCTCAAAGCCCCATCCACCCTGGCCTTGACCCCTCCAGAGATGGGGCAGCCACAACTTCCCTGGACAACCTGGGCCAGGGTCTCACCACCCTCACAGGAAAGAATTTCTTCCTGAGATCCCATCTCAGTCTCCTCTCTTTCAGTTTAAAACCATTCCCCCTCTTCCTATCACTCCCCTCCCTGATCAAGAGTCCATCCCCCATCTCTCCTGGAGCCTCTTTAGGGACTGGAAGGGGCTCTAAGGTCTCCCCGGAGCCTCCTCTTCTCCAAGCTGAACATCCTCAAGCATGATCCCCCATTTCTACCCACTGCTCTTTTTAGGAATCAGTGAGGATGAAGGGATATTCATGATATGCCTTTATGGAGGAATCAGTTGGTTCTCCAGCATGAGGTATCATGTTGGCCGCTCTGTGTAAATGCACGTTTCACACCTTGATGTAACCAGGGAGAGTCCCCACTAGAGATTTGCACTTGAACATCCAGGCAAAGACATCATAACATCTTTCTTGCTCCATTTTTGGACTTTACTCCAAAACTGCTGTGTGGGAAACCTGTGGCAAGTGGCAGCATTTGCTTGTCTCTGCTGTGGCTGTGGGCAAATGGAGCTGGGCTGCTGTCGGGCCGTGGCGTCTTGGCTCAGGGCCGCTGGAGGTAGGGGAGAGGAGAAGGTACAGTGCAGGCTGCTGAGTCGTTATTGGTATGTACAGGGCATCACCAGAAACAAGACTTACATCTGAGTCTGTTTTTCAAGGTATAATATTTGAATACAAGCAGAATTACTTTCCCTCCTCGCGGAGCATTCGTTATTATTAATTGAAAGCTGAAAGCGGAGAAGATGTAAAAGCATATTTTTTATTTTTCTTTTTTTTCCTCTCCATGCCGGTGCTCTCTTCTCCTCAAATCCAGCATAATACAGCCAAGCAGATAAGACAGATGGTTTTATTCCTTGCTATGGAGTTCATCCCAGTCAATAATATTGATTAGTGCAGGGTGACTTGGTGTAACAAGAATAACACCCCTTTCTTAATTTGAGCCCCGTGTTTCCTAGTTCATGCCTCAGTGGTTCACGCTCGGATGAATTCTTCAATAAGTCAGTTAAGACCCAGACCCCACTGGAAATTGCAATTGCAGGGTCTGACATTAACAGGAGAAATGAATAATTTTCTTTTCCTAGAAGTTTGGTGGTTGGTTTTGTATTATTTTTTTTTTTCCCCTCACGATTAAACTGTCACATTGTGCAAGTTCACTTTGTAAAAATGCAAAATGAACTTCCTGAACTCTTCTTTTTTTTGAACAGCTACCGCTTTCTCATTACAATTGGAAAGAATTTTATCAACTCTTCTACTCAACTGCTTCTTTGAGTTCAGACGTTAAGGTAGGATTTATCAGGAAGCTCCATGTCCTAAAGGTGCTTTTGAGGAGCTGAGTCGGTTTATGGAAATACCCTGACTGCACATAATCCAGAGGTTCCATGGATTTCCCACTCCACAGGGAATTTAATTCCCCCCTTTTTCTGGGGAATTAATTAATTCCCCCCTTTTTCTGGGGAACCTTCATCGGTGCCGTGAATTTTTGTACAAACCACTCCTGACAGGGAGGGGACAATGGAGGGTATGGAGGACCTGGCACCGGTGACCTGCTTGGTCCTTGCACATTGCTGGGAGCTTGTGAACAGGAAGGTCAATCAAATCAATCGTGGAGGAGACTTTTTTTATAAGTTGGTTGCAGGGAATGGCTTAAAGCGGATAAACTTCACTTTGAAAACAAGTTTGGAGTCACTTACTCATTGGTTGTGTTCCTTCTCTTGCACTTTCTATTTTGGAGACATTCTTCTTCTCATGTGGAAGCATTCAGATGTCAGGGTCAAAAAAATCCAATAATAATCTGCTGGTGGTGTTTTGATTTCAAGTACTTTGTCATTTGCCTGCCTATGAAGCGATCACAATAATGTGATTGGGTTCTGTATTTATTATTATTCAATCATTAGGGAGAGTTCACATGGAAAATGAGAAGGACTTGATAATATTTGCCCAGAGAAGCTGTGGATGCCCCATCCCTGGAGGGGTTCAAGGCCAGGCTGGATGGGGCTTTGAGCACCCTGGTCTGGTGGGAGGTGTCCCTGCCCATGGCAGGGGGGTTGGAACTGGATGATCTCTAAGGCCCTTTCCAACTCTAACCCTTCTATGATTCGGGATATAAAGACTTTGCCCAAGTTCATATTTGTGGTTATTTGAGGTTTTTAGCCCCAAAACAGACTTGATAGGGTTGCTTGTCAGATGATACCACCATGATGAAGGCCTGTGCTTTGTGATGAGGGACTGTAACCCAAAATACAGGGGATTACGTGTTGAATTGCTGCTCGTTTCAAAATGAGATCATTTCTGATGCTGTCATTTGGTTATGCACAGGGCATCTGGCTTGTTCTCCTAAAAATGTTTGCCTCTGGAAGGTGGACTTTGCTATCAGGAAATGCAAGGGTTTGGGGAAATTTGCCCTCCCTTCATTTTTTTTTCTCTCAATATCCTAATTTAAAGTATTTTGGTGTTAGGAGCTCTCTGTGAAAGTAGTGTAGGTTCGGATGTGTAATGACTGGCAGGTGGGTGTCTCCATGCCACTCGATGTCCTTCAGTCTGGAGCCTGAGGTGTATCAGTAAGTCTCTCCAAGCTTGTGTTTTACCACCAAAGAGTGTGCTAAACTCTACAACTTTCCTTTTTGTGTAGCCAAGAGCCAGTTTGTGTGCAACTGGAACTTGGGCAACAGGGACTTCTGCTGGGAAATTACGGGGTTCTGTGTTAGGATAGTGACTCCTGGGAGACCCAGTCATGTTAAATGTAATAAATAAGTTAAAATGTCATGCCACTGGCAATCAAAACCAAGGGACCTTCCAAGGGCCTGAATAATTGCATCATCAGTCAGAAGTGTGGTATCTTTCCATATAGCAATATGGATGGGAGCAGCAAAATCCAGTGAAACACTGCTCTTAAAACCCTTTCCAAGCAAGATGTGCTTCAAAATACACCTCCTCATCCATATAGGGGAGAACTTGTAGAGTAGGGCAGGTGGTTGGACTTGATAATCCCAAGGGTCTCTTCCAAACAAAATGATTCTATGATTCTATATGGTCAAGGCCTTGGGTGTTTATTACACAAGGTGAAAACTCTTGTGCTTCTGAGAAATGATGATTTAAGTGGGTGCTCATGTGCAAATGAAGAGCTGTTTGTTTGGTCTGGGGCTGTTCCAAAAGCCGCTGGAGCCAACAAAGCTTCAGGCTGGAGGTTCCCCATTTGTCCATGGGGTGACACTTTGAGGAACCATGAAGTCTCTTAATGGTATGTGGGATCTCTGGTCTGTGTGATGAGTTTGGCCTTAGCGCCTCCAGTCCAGTACACTGGACTTCATCCCAACTGGGAAATGAATCCCTTGCGTCTGGGAAAGCTCTTCTGCAGTTGAAACTGGGTCCCTTGGTGTAGGAGACCTGCACTTACCAGGTTTTCTGCAATCCTGTCACTGGCTATAGAACAAGGAGCCTAAAGCAATGTGTAAATACTATCTGTATTGTTCTTGTTCTTTAAGGAGTGCGTTCTCTGAGTGGAAAGAGGGTAGAAAAAGCATCTCTTTATGTTAATTACTGATCTTTCTCCAGGAACGAAGCGTTTACAGACAGACCTAAATGTTTCATTATCGTTGCTATCTAAAATTCAAGGGCTGTTCAGGTCTGTTAGACAACATGTTTCATGTTATTTTCCAGGAGGCCCAGATGATAACTTAATTGAAGGTGGTGGTTCCAAATTTGTCTGCAAACCGGGAGCCAGAAACATTACCATCATCTTTCATCCCCTCCTCAGGTAAGGAAGGCTTTTCTACGTGTTTCTACGGGTGCAAATAAAAAAATAAGTAGAATTAAACTATTTTGTGGAGACATTGCCACTTCTGAGAGAACACCCCACAGCAATGGGCTTGCTGTAAAGATGTTGATGGGCACAGGTGTTAAAAATCAGTGATTTTTAATCTTTTTCACAATTAACTCGTGCACCAAGTGGGATTGTTTGCCTGGGTGACCCCTTTTCATCAAAGGGTGTAATTTATTATTGACCCAAGTTGGGAAAAGTTGAGTTTCCGCCTGTCACAGATTGTTTGTCGCTGACTGTCCCTTACACTTATTAAAAAGTCAGAAGGCTACTTTATGAACTGCAAGGTAAGTTCATGCTTTGATAAAACAAGTATGGTCCATGGGTTGAAAATTAAATGCCTGATCTAACGTGGCTGTGCCAATTACTAAAATCTTCCACAGCTCATCAAGGACTGCTGGAACTTCCAAACGGAGCAAGTCTATAATAAGCCCCTTCTCACCAAGTCACTCACCTCTGATACTTTCATTTTGCTCTTTTTACTTTGTAGTCCTAACAGTTCATCTTCTTAGCTTTGCCAGAATTAAATAATAAGATGTTTTTCTCGGTTTGTGTCGATCTTCCAACTCTGCTGTTTCCTTGTAGGGTTTTCCTTAATCCTCAGTCCTTTCCTATTCAGGGCAAGCACCTTAACAGCATTTCCCTCCTTGCCTCTGTTTATATTACTCCCCATCATCAGTCAGGCAATAGGACATGTTCATCCAGCACTAAAACCAAGCAATAATAACAACGTAGTTATTAAAAGTAGTTGGGATTTCATCTCCAGAAGAAGGAATATTCAGACTGCCCTCTTGGTTGCTGAGAACTGTGGCCATTTGTGATTTCTCAGGACCTAAAAACGCAGAGGGAAAGTGCATGAATTCATCCATGTGTAAAATTTTTGATATCATGACACTATTGGAATAACCTTGAGAACAGCTTGTGAGGACATAGTAAATTTTGTTATAGTTTTTTAGATCTTTCCTTGAATGACGGGGTTGCCTACGTTGTACGCTGTTCAGTTCTTTCTAGATGATAATGAAATGGATAATTTCATAAGCATTTTTTGACTCAATTGCTCTCTCTTCTAAAATGGAAGAAATGAGTTTGATAGGATGTAATTTGTAGTTTCCAGCTATTTTATTATAAGCAAAGGTGGACACAGGTCAAGCTGCGATAGGTTGTTCAAGACATGGCCACTGTGACATGGACTTCAGCCTGTTCATCTTGAATGAATTTACAGGTTTGGTTCAAGCGCACCGGGGGGTGGTGATGCTCTTATTTGTATTGATGAGATACTTCACATTGATTTAGACACTGGTGAAAATGCTTCTTTCTTTCTCTTTGCCTTCCTGATTAATTTCTACACCACCACCCTTTATTTATTTAATTTTTTTTCGCCATCCAAGTCAAACACGAGTGCTCTGCTTTAAATAGCACTTCTCACAAACACTTCACTTTCATTACCAGCTTGCAAGATAGGCAGGAGAAGTAATTTGCTTCATAAAAAAGAATTGCATCAGGATTTCAGGTATCTGTGTACACAGTGTATTTTCCATGACAGCCATCTCCAGCGTCTTAACCTCCTTGCGTTGCGTAGCTCATCAGTAGCTGCATGAAGAGAAACAAAAGTACTTCGTGACCCAGCTTACCCTTTCCTTGCTGCAGAATGGGGTGAGTCTGGGTATAGGTGAAGACTGTAGAACCTTTTATTTTTTAATGTGGTTTTACTTTAATCATCACCAGAGTAAATGTGTGAGTCCTTGTTGTCTTAGATGTAACTCGTGATCCTCAGCTTTGACATATGCATGATGTATGTTTTGGAGCCCAAGTCTTGTGAGAAGCAGCTGAGGGAGCTGGGGGTGTTCAGCCTGGAGAAAAGGAGGCTGAGGGGAGACCTTCTCTCTCTCTACAACTCCCTGAAAGGAGGGTGTAGGCAGGGGGGGTCGGTCGCATCTCCCAAGGAACAGGTGATGGGACAAGAGGAAACAGCCTCAAGTTGCACCTGGGGAGGTTCAAATTGGATATCAGAAACAAATTTTACATGGAAAGGGTTATTTAGCCTTGGAATGGGGTACCCAGGGCAGAGGTGAAGTCACCATCCATGGAGTTACTTAAAAGCTGGGCAGATGTGGTGCTGAGGGACATGGGTTAGTGGTGGTTTTATTCAGCGTTAGGCTGGTGGTTGAACTCGGTGATCTTCAAGGTCCCTTCCTACCTGGATGATTCTATGAGGAGTGGGATGCAGCGTATCTGGGGTGACCATAGGACTGGATTTCTTTTGCCAGGAATAATTCATTACTGGGAATCATTTCTGAGGGAATAGCAATGGCCTGTCCTACCTGCACACTGGCTTTACCCATTGACTCTGTTTAAAATTGGCTACAAGGTGCTGGCCGTGGCTGCAGGGTGCTGACTCTGTCGGATTTGCTAAAATGTTGACTTTTGCAATCATTTCTTGCACATCACCTTAAATGAGCATTCCTTGTCAGTTAGATCTCTGTCACCCCTTTTCTGGATGTGATTGTATTGTCTCAAGCTCTCAAGCAGGGGTGTGTGAAGATTCATTTTCCATATGTTGTCAAGGTTCTTTATGGCCCGTCTTGATCATCTTAGAGTCATAGAATCATTTTGGTTGGAAGAGACCCTTGGGATCATCCAGTCCAACCATCAGCCCTACTCTACAAAGTTCTCCCCTACACCAGATCCCTCAACACCACATCCAATCTACTCTTAAACACAGTCAGGGATGGGGACTCCACCACCTCCCTGGGCCACTGATTCCACTGACTGACCACTCTTTCTGTGAAGAACTTTTTCCTAATGCCCAGCCTAACCCTACCCTGCTGCAGCTTGAAGCCATTCCCTCTCCTTCTGTCGCTAATTGCCCTTGAGAAGAGATCAGCACCAACTTCTCTACAATGTCCTTTCAAGCAATTGTAGAGAGTGATGAGGTCTCCCCTCAGCCTCCTCTTCTGCGAACTAAACAGTCCCGTCGATATCACTTGCACAGGCTTAAAATGAATCTGTTTTGAATTCAAAATGATCAATATTACATTTGGAAGGGCTTTGTTCTGTTTTGTTTTGTTTTTTCTTTTAATCAAATCCCCATAAAGATGTTGTCAGAGAAGTTGTAGCACTGTATGGGCCAGCTGATTTTATTAGGCGGCTGAGTGCTTCTAAAAGTATTAAACTAATTGGATGGCTGAGAAGCCAGGCGCTGCCGTGATGATTTTAAACCCCAGCGTCGCATGAGGTGATGGCTTTAAGCTGCAGTTCAGCACAATGATCTTAGGTGGGGAGCTGTAACCAGAGCATTCATATTCATCAGTCTGAATTTCTCTGGTTTGTTGTACTACCGTTATGAAAAGTGTCACTGTCCATCACATCAGAGAGTTGCACAATCGGTGTTAAGTTTCCTGGTTACAACAGCCTTTTGTTGGGGGGGTGTCTTTTCTAATTTATCAATTGACACCAAGATCGGCTCCAAATCCTTTTGAGGAGCACTGTCTCAGAATCACAGAGTGCTATGGGGTTGGAAGAGACCTCTGGAAATCATCCAGTATAATCCCCCTGCCAAAGCAGGTCCTCCCAGAGCAGGTCCCACAGGGATGTGTCCAGGCGGGTTTTGAATGCCTCCAGAGTTGGAGACTTCACCACCTCTCTGCACAGCCTCTGCCAGGGCTCTGACACCCTCAAGAGGAAGAAGTTCCTCCTCATGTTGAGATGGAACTTCTTATGTTCAAGTTGGTGCCCATTTATTCTTGTCCTCTCACTGGGCACCACTGAAGAAAGACTGACCCCATCCTCCTGACACCCACCCTTTAAGTATTTGTAGGTGTTGATCAGATCCCCCTCAGCCTTCTCTTCTCCAGACTAAGCAGACTCATGTCCCTCAGTTTTCCCTCATCAGAGAGATGCTCCAGGCCCCTCATCATCTTGGTGGTCCTCTGCTGTACCCTCTCCAGTAGTTCCCTGTCCTTCTGGAACTGGGGAGCCCGGAACTGGACACAGAACTCCAGATGGGGCCTCACCAGGGCAGAGCAGGAAGACATCCTCCCTTGCCCTACTGGTCACACTCTTTTTGATGCCCCCCAGGATGCCATTGGCCTTCTTGGCCACAAGGGCACATTGCTGGCTCAGGGACCAGTCGTGTCCACCAGGACTTCCAGGTTGTTTTCCTCAGTCATGGGCTTTAATTAACCCCCATATCTCCAGTAATGAAACTTTGTTTAGAGAAGCTCTTGACTTAAAACCATGGAGATTGTAAGGGCAAATACATGCAAATGGTTTTCAAAGCCTTCCTGCCCTCGAATTCATTTAGAGCAAGGAGCCAGAGCTGGGAAGTGACGTGTTGCACCATTTGAGATGCGGATCCCTAATTTCCACTAGGACAATTGAGACACACCAAACCCCAGATTAATTACCAGGACTTAATGACACGACCGCGCACCTAATAAATGAATAGCGAATTTTTGGAAGACAAGTGGGTATTCTAGCGGAGAGCATTCCTGGGAATAGATTTGACTAACTACATGTGAAAACTAATTGCAGTGACAAATTGAAGAGGAATACACATCTGATTTTCCTTAATTACATATTGCGGGAGGTGTCAAAAAGTATAAAAATTACCAAAAGAGTCCAGTTCCCGTCTTCATCCTCCGCTGCTAACCAGCATCTGCTTGGATTGGGAAAGCTCTGGTCTTACTGGGCTGCGGAGTAACGTCTCCCGTTGGAGGAAGGGAATGTGCTGGACCAATACAGAAACCCTTGACGTTGTGGAATATTGAACAGCCTGAGTGATGTCTGTTGTAACATTTGTTTGGTGGGGATTTTTTGGTGCGTTGGGTTGTTGTTGTTGTTTATTTGTTTCAGCTGGCATTTGAAAGGCACTTGGCTCTTCAGGGTAATAATCATTTTACATATGCTTTATGGAGTATGTTTATTACCAGACAATTGAAGAACAGATGTCTGCAGTCTTGAGGCTTAAAGGGGGGGGAGGGACAGGAGGGACCGATGGCGTTTGGAATCGTGAAGGCATCGCTGATGCTAACTGGGTTGAGCGTTGTTTGGATATCGGGTATTAAGGCCGCGAGGGTATCCATTTGTTAATATCAGCCACCCTTCATTAAGATCAAGCAGCAATTAAAAGGGTTGTAGGATGGAAGGAGAAAGAGTGTTCATTGATTCGGAAGAAACAGTTGCTTCTAAGCAAGGCTGTGTCCTGGTGAAGAAGTGGACCAGGGAGGCTGAATTGACTTGGTGCCCGTTGCCTCTCTGCCGACCGGGCAGCGTCAGGAGAGCTTCCCCGGGGAAGCTGCACCGCGTCAGCGATGCTGTAATCACTGCCTTCGACCCCAAAGTCTGGAGAGTAAGGAAGTGAAAAACAAAGTGTTGATTTATTAGAATACATTTAAAAAAAAAAAATAACAACACAAAAAAAACCCCAAACAAACAAAAAATCAAGGTGAAATTACTGATTTGACTCTGCTGTGGTTCGAGATGCGAAGACTCGGGTTGAACGCCTCGGTGTGAGCACGGTCCAAGGAACTGCAAAGTTTGCTGGTTCTTGGGATTTCAGATTGGTCGAAGTGGGGGGAAAAGAGCAGGTAATAGCTTGACATTTTAATTTAATAATTACATGATTATGTAAATTTATTCTGGTCTCCATCATTTAAAGCAGTAGCTTTTTACTTGATAGCATTTGGGGAATTTCCTGTTTCTTCCAGTTATGTTAATGCTAATAAAAGGGTGATTGCTCTTTTAATAAATAAAATAAATGCTTTGGGGAATAATCAGGGAGGAGAGTAATTTACTTTTGCTGCCTGTTGATATCAGCGTGTTCCTCACCAACTGGTGGCAATCAGCTCTGAGCTGCTGAAGGTCACATTCCCAACTCCCCTGGTCCTCGGGAGGGAGGTGAACAAAGTATAGAATATCTACCTACACGTGGGTACATATGCATTAATGGGATGGTTTAGCTCTCTATGCCTGGGGAATAATCATGTCAAGCTTCTGTTTAATTCAGGGTTTGTTGAGATGACAAGGGGTAATGGATGCAAGCTGGAACATAGGAGATTCTAGTTAAATAAGAGGAACATTTTCTTCACAGTGAGAGTGACTGAACCCTGGCAGGGGCTGCCCAGGGAGGCTGTGGAGTCTCCTTCTCTGGAGATGTTCAAAACTCACCTGGAGGCGTTCCTGAGTGATCTGATCTTGGTGTTCCTGCTCCGGCAGGGGGATTGGACTAGATGATCCTTCAAGGTCCTTTTCAATCCCTGAGATTCTGTGGTTCTTTATATAGAATTTAAATGTTTGGGTTTTTAAAATGTGGGGAGGGGATGGCACGGTCGTCCTGGGTTGCTGTGGGACATCTGAGTCCTTTGGTCTCTGCGAGCATCCACTGCTGCTGTAGCTGAACAGGGTGCACAGTGACAGAACCAGAACTGGTACAAAACCCTGTGTGTAACTAAAAACCCCTCTGTACCTCGTTGAGAATCCCTTTTATTAGTATGTGTACAGCTAGAATAATAAACACCTAGTTTGAGTTCGAAATAGGCTGTAAAATCTCAGTGTGTACTATAGAATTAATATCTGATAATGCAGAGAATGGGTTATTTGGGCAGCAAAGGGAATGCAAAACTGAGATTAGTTTGTTGCACTCAATATGTTTAGCCTAAGTTAAATGATACCATGTCTGTTAAAAAAAATAAGTGGCATTTAATCAGTCAAAGGGGTATATATTATTACTGAAGTCGAGGGGAAATGACTAATAATCTTAAAAGCAAAGATAGCGTTGATAATATAATGAGATATAAAATCTCATATATAAAATAACCTTAGAAAATAATGAGAGCTTTTTGAAATCAAACTTAAAATTTTAGAGAAATGGATAAATAACAAATAAATGGATCTCCAGCTGGGAGAAGGAACTTACAATATTGACTGCTTAAAGTTTGTATTTCAGATTGAATAATACTGAGATAATAAGGGGTTAAGTGAAAAAAAAACACAAAAGGTCTGAGGCAGTTATGGACACAGGAAAATGTTCTTTTCAAACTTTTAAAGTCAGTCACCCCTTAACATTACAGCCATCCAGATTTCCTGAATTCTGCTTTTTTAAGTCTGATGTTCGGACACGTCTTCGAAGAGAGGGAGAAAATATCACTTATTTAATAGAAATTGTGCTTTTAGTTAAGGCAAATGGGGTTTTGCAAAGTGGGTGATGTCTCCCTTAAGAGAGGGAGGCTGGAGAGATGGGGAGACAGTACCCCCCCCAGCCCACACACCGGGGCTCAGATTGGGAGAATCTCAATTCCCGCTTCTCGTTCCAGTGCTGGGAGCCACTGTGAATTTTCCAATTCCCATCTTTATTTTGGACCAGTTAGTACTCCTCCTCGAGCATGACAGATCACAGCATTGCCAGAGTTTGAAAGGGACCTCTAGAGATCATCTCATCCAACTCCCCTGCTAAAGCAGGATTGCCCAGGGCACATCACTCAGGGCTGCATCCAGGTGGGGCTTGAAACTCTCTCCAGAAAAGGAGACTCCACACTCTCCCTGGGCAGCCTCTGCCAGGGCTCTGCCACCCTCACCCCAGAGAAGGTTCTCCTCATCTTTGAATGTAACTTTCCATGTTCCAGCTTGTGTCTGTTGCCCCTTATCCTGTCACTGGGAACAAATGAGGAGAGTCCAGCTCCATCCTCCTTCATCCCACCCTTCAGATACTCGGAAGCACAAATAAGGTCTCCCCTCAGCCTTCTCTTCTCCCAGCTAAAGAGTCCCAGCTCTCTCAGCCTTTCCTCATCAGGGAGATGCTCCAATCCCTCCAGCATCTTTGTTGCCCTCCGCTGGACTCCCTCCAGTAGTTCCCTGTCTCTCTTGAACTGAGGAGCTCAGAACTGGATGCAGGATTCCAGTTGTGGCCTTACCAGTGCAGAGTAGAGGGGAGGAATGACCTCCCTCCACCTACTGNGTCCCTCCCTGTCAACATTTAGCACTGTATATCTGTCAACAGTGGGGGAAAGGAATGTTTCTTGCTGCTGAATCCCAACTCTTTTTCTCTTTGACAAGCTCTCCATAACGTCTGCAGCGCTCAATTCTAAAGGCACATTTCAGAAAAGCTGGTTGTTGTGACACCACGAAGGAAAAGGTTTGGTTCTGAGCGAGGCCGTCGCAGAAACGGGGCACGGGAAAGGGATGGGGAACAGCTTCAGAATTTGGTGGGTTTTTTTGGTTTGGGTTTGTTTGAGGTTTTTTTTGATTTCCCCCAACGCTTTATGAGAGCTGACAGTCTTGCTGTGTGTGTCTGATTAAAGATGACAGTTTATAAAAACCTTAAGGTAAGGCTGTTCATTTTCGATGACAGAAAATAAAGCAATCTCCCCCCACACACACACACACCCTTTCCCTCCCACACAAACAAAAACTCTTACATGCTGCAGAAAAAAAAAAGAGAAGCCACCCTCTTAATATGTGAGGCATTGATTTTATATTGTCTGTCAGAGAATGCGCTTCAGCAGATCAGTCAAGTTCTGAGTTTTCAAACATGCTTCATCCATACGGGATATCAACAGCCTGTCAGAAATTTCACATCTCGCCAGCCCCTCCTTTCCCTCCGGTTCAAATACAACCCCAAGGAACAGGGAAGTTTTGACATTTGCAAGAACTTAACGCTGAATTGCTGAGAACAGTGTTAATTCAATTCCACAATAACGAGTTCCTTTTAACTCTTAGTACGTTGATGGAGCCAACAAAGTAGGTTTTGGCTCCTTTCTTAATGGAAGCTCCTGCTTAAGTTTAGTTCACTCATGTTCTCGTGGAGCACAATTAAGATTGCCCATATTGCTGAATGGTGTTGTCTTTATTAGAGTGGAAGCAGAGGTTTATAGTTGGAAGAGACCCTTGGGATCATCGGGTCAAACCATCTGCCCCACTCTACAAAGTTCTCCCCTACACCAGATCCCGCAACACCACATCTAAATGTCTCTGAAACACAGTCAGGGATGGTGACTCCACCACCTCCCTGGGCAACCCGTTTCAGTGTCTGACCACTCTTTCTGGGAAGATNCGTATTCATTCCTTTCGAATGCTTCAGTTGTGTCTTAGAGTAGAATTTCAGTTAGAAGGGACCTACAATGATCATCAAGTCCAGCTCCCTGACCACTTCAGGGATGACTAAAAGTTAAAGCATCTTATTAAGGGCATTGTCCAAATATGTCTTAAACACCATCAGGCTTGGGGCATTGACCACCTCTCCGGGATGCCTCTTCCAGGGTTTGATCACCCTCTCAGTAAAGAAATGCTTCCTAATGTCTGCTCCAAACATCCACTGGTGCAGCATTGAACCATTCCCATGCATCTTGAGCAGTCTGAGAGGTGACCTTATTGATGTATATAAATATGTAAAGGGTGAGTGTCAGGAGGATAGAGCCAGGGTGAGGGAACACTGGCAGGGGCTGCCTAGGGAGGTTGTAGGGTCTCCTTCTCTGGAGATATTCAAAACCCACCTGAATGCATTCCGGTGTGACTTGCTCTAGGTGTTCATGCTTCGTCATGAGGGGGATTCATGTTCATGAGGGGGATTGGACTACATGATCTTTCAAGGTCCCTTCTAATCCCTGAGATTTTGTGATTCTGTGATATTCTGTGATTTGGTGATCTTATCACTGGGTCCTGGGGAGAAGAGCTCAGCTCATCTCCCTCTTCACATCCCCTCCTCAGGAAAATGTGGAGAGCAATAAGATGGCCCCTCAGTCTTCTCTGGGGTAAAAAGACCAAGAGTAAAAATTTTAAAATGTGCTTTTCTTTAAAAGAATTGACTATACCTGAAATTCTTTGGCTTTTTTTTTTTCACCTGTTCCCATGGAAAACTGTGTATTTTAGCTAACATCTGCCTAATTCTGTAATTTAACCAGGCTGTGCTCAGGGTGTCCTCTGTAAGTGTTCTACCATGGCTGCAAGTTGTTTGACAAGAAGAAAAAAAGAAAAAAAAAGATAGATTTGAGATAAAGAGTTATTTTTCTGTGCAAAAGAGGTGGCTTTTTTCTTCCCCCTTAATCCCCACGTCTCCAAGAGAAACCTACAGGCAGCTGCATCGACGGCTGATTTGTTACCCGTGCTTTACCCAGGCAGAGAGATTAATTTATTCAGATTATTGGCGGTGGGAACCTGCTGGTGAGACAGGGCTTGGACAATCAGTAGTTGGCTTTCAGAAGGAACTCGAATTTTTTGTGAATTCTAATTGGCTGGGATTTGTGGTGGCCTGGTGGCACCTCTTTAGCCGTGAGAGGTGCAAGGAGCTGGTTTAGAGATGGTGAGCAACCTTCCTTTGTTACCAGAAGGTCGTCTTTTCCTATTGCGACTGAGACTGGAGGAAAGAAGCTGGTGTAGTAGAAGAATGGGCCAGAAATTAGGCTTCTTTGATTATTTTCATTTATTTATTTGTTTTACCCTTTATATGCTACTGTGTTATGTGGAACATCCTACAAGAGTTCCCAGGTAGGTATTAGACGCACGAAACGAGAGAGAAAATACGATTGAAATGGGTCTTACACGCACTGAAATTTATAGATTTGGAGGTTTTTTCTTCTTTTCTGCTCCTCCCCCCACGATTTCTTTTCCTTTTCTCTGGCCCCCAACCACCACCAGAAGCAAGAGCGTTGTGATACTCAAAAACCTGTTGGTCAGGAAAGCGTTCAGCGAAGCTGGGAGGGAAAAACGGGTCCATTTATTTAATTTAACTGTCTTAAGCACAAAATGGCTTTATCCTAGAATGCTTTAAGGAGCCGGAGTTACAACCAGGCTCTGGATTTAATGCTTTGGCTTTATCAGACGCTATAAATCTCTTCAATTAGAAGGTGAGATTCTGCCGTGCAGGAGCTGGGGCCTTTCCAGCAGCTCAGTTGGCGTTGGGGAATGAGCTTCCACAGCAGCTAAAATGTGCTGTAATAACACCAGCTCTCGTTTCAAATATAGAAGCTGCTACTCTGATGCCACACAAAAAAATAAAAATAAAATTAGAAAAAAAATGTGCAAGGGACGAGGAAAACTCGCGAGGCAAAAATAGAAAAGCATCCTTCATTTTTTTGTCGTGGAAGAAAAGGGGGAAAAAAGCTTGGCAAATTCTAAGCCTGTCGTGTGTCTACGGAAGCTGTGCAGAAAATAGGTTAGTGAGGGCTTTCCCCTGGCTGTAACAGGGGAAATCCAAGGATGGGAAAAATAGAGTGGCTTAAATCCCAGCGACAACATCATGGCCCTGAAAAACGTCGGCAAATGCGTGTGGTTACTTTCATAGAGCTTGATGAATATTTGCTTGAAATACAGGAGAGCTGTTGCTTGAGGACCAAAACCAAAAGGGCAATTCCTGTATTTTGTATTTGCTGTTAAAAGCCATGATATAAAGCCTGGAATGACAGTGGTTTTTTGGACCCCAGTTCCTCAGTAGAGCAACAAGGGGAATCATGGAATCATTTTGGTTAGAAGAGACCCTTGGGATCATCAAGTGCAACCATCAAACCCGCTCTACAAAGTTCTCACCTCAACACCATATCTCAATGACTCTGAAACAGTCAGGGATGGTGACTCCACCACCTCCTTGGGCAGCCTACGCCAGTGACTGACCACTCTTTCTGTGAAGAATTTTTTCCCAATATCAAGCCTAACCCTACCCTGTTGCAGCTTGAAGCCATTCCCTCTCCCTCTATCGCTAATTACCCATGAGAAGAGACCAGCACCAACCTCTCTACAATGTCCTTTCAAGCAGTTGTAGAGAGGGATAGAATCATAGAATCATAGAATCATTTAGGTTGGAAGAGACCCCTGGGATCATCAAGTCCAACCATCAGCCCTACTCTACAAGTTCTCCCCTGCCCCAGATCCCTCAATACCACATCCAATCTACTCTTAAACACAGTCAGGGGTGGGGACTCCACCACCTTGCTGGGCAGCTGATTCCACTGACTGACCATAGGATGAGATCTCTCCTCAGCCTCCTCTTCCTCAAACTAAACACTCCCAGCTCACTCAATTGTTCCTCATAAGATTGATTCTCCAGGCCCTTCCCCAGCTCTGTGTCCCTCCTCTGCACTTGCTCCAACCCCTCCAGATCTCTCGTGTTGAAGAGTCCAGTCCAGAACTGGACACCAGACTCAAGGTGTGGCCTCACCAGTGCTGAGTACAGGGAGACAATCACCTCCCTACTTCTGCTGGTCACACTATTCCTTATGCAAGCCAGGATGCCCTTGGCCTTCTTGGCCACCTGGGCACACTGCTGGCTTATATTCAGCCGCTTGTCCACCAGCACCCCCAGGTCCTTTTCTGCCAGAAAGGGAACGCACATCTGTAAGGAAATGGGTTTTATTTTTTTATCCTAATTATTTTTTTTACATAAATGTCGTGTGGTTTAGCTAAAGGCTCTTCTGGGAAAAGATCTGGTTGTGAGCTGGAGTTCTCTTTGGATTGGGCTGCTTATGTCAGAGCAATCTGCTTTGTGCTTGAGTTAAATTGTTCTCGCTTGGGCTTTTGCAAGCCTAATAGGCAATTTCAAATTTTGTAATTTGGTGAAATCTTTAGCTGTTTTCCCTCTTAGAACACAGAGGTGAATTGCCATTTCTTCCTGGTATTCTAAAAGGGGGGGAAAAAAAAAGAGACTTTCAAAGTGTTTCGATTTCATCTATCATTTCCAAGAGTAAAATCTGAAATGCTTAGTTCAACTATTACCCTCTTCACTTTGCTAAACAGAGCTAAAAGTGATGGGGTTGAAGTTAGTTCACCTGTAAGCTGCATTTTCCCATTCTGCTCAGTTCTGTTGCTGATATTACGGCACGGGACCCTCATTTACTCCTGTTTTCTAAATCAGGTTCTTTGGTCTGGACACATCAGATCAGATGTGGTTGTGTAACCCCTTGCCCCAAAGGCATGTGGTGAAAGGAAAGTCCTGGTAGCACCATAGGAGATACCTTGCAGGGAAGTCAACCCATGGCCAAGTATGTTTTTCAGACACCAGGCCATACACTGAATAGTTATTTTGGGAGAATATTCCTGAGGAGTTTAATTTTAAATTCTGCTAATTTTTAGAGTCCTATAGAATAGCCTTAAATAAATTTTGCAGGGATGAAGTTGGCCTTTGTTTTGGTTAGTTTTAGGACCCAGGTGTCTTGAACAGCAGATGGATTAGCAGTAAGTGCACATTGGGTAATGCCACTGCTGAGCATTTCTGTAGTTCCTCTCATCTGATGACTTCTCAGCTTTTCAGAGACGTTGATTCATTAACACCTCAGTGGGAAATTGCTCCATATGTGGAAATCCTGGTTTTGCAACTGCCAGGACTGAAGCTGGTGTGGATGAAGTGTTGAGTTGAGCGGTCATAAATACTGCGTGGGTTTGGAATGGGCAGAACGTAAGTCAAAGTCATAAAAATTCCTGTTATTAATCAATGTCCAGATTTCCTTGGAGAGGTGTTCAAGACCAGGTTGGATGAGGCTTTGAGCAACCTGGTCTAGTGAGAGGTGTCCCTGCCCATGGCAATGGGGGTTGTCACTGGATGATCTTTAAGGTCCCTTCCAACCCAAACATTCCAAACCCACCTGGATGCGTTCCTGTGTGACCTGCTCTAGGTGTTCCTGCTCTGGCAGGGGGATTGGACTAGATATTCTTTCAAGGTCCCTTCCAAGCCCTGATACTCGGTGATTCTGTGATCTTTTTGCCCCAAAGTCCCCATCGTTGGCACATGTCCGGTCACACAAGAGGTGCCACCTGAAATGCACGTTCTTCCTGCTCTGATCTGCCATGGGAGGGAAGAGATCTGATCTGCCATGGGAGATCTGATCCTGCTCTGATCTGCCAAGGGAGGAGATCTGCCATGTTCATCCCCCATAAGCCTCCCGTAAGAAATGTTTGGCACCTCTTCCATCTTATAAAAAACAAATACAAGTTGTCAAGGACGGCGAAGAATTGTTGCAGTAAGCAGAATGGGTACTTATTATCAGTTTTAGATACGCCCAGGCCAGTAGTTAAATGGGGTTTTTTTCTGGTTAGCTTGATGAAAGGTAGTAATGGGCTTAATTGCTGGTTGTCATTTGTAATGTAGTACACGCAGGAGTAGAGTTATTCGGATAATGTGTTGTAATTACCTACCATCAAGCGTTTCACAATGTTAAAAATATGATCTTTGAAGTCGTGCAGCGGAGTTCTTTGAATGGAAGGCAATAGCTAGTGAGAGCACAATATCATTTAAAATGTCAATCAAGTCAGTTAGGTAAACAAAATGAGGGTGCTGGGTTGGGTTTTTCCCCCCATAAATTCTTCTTATGCCTTTAAACTTTCCCGAAAGCTTGGCAGAATAAGCAACGTGCCTGGAGGGCTGATAAATAAAAGCTATTTCGGAGTTACACACACGCACAGAAGTATTGTGTGTCTTGGGTAGAGCTCTGGCCAGAGAAGACTCTTTGTGTTCACACCCCAAGGGATTGCTCTTCAGTTTGGCTTCGCTGTAATAGGAGAGGAAAAAAACAAAACAAAACAAAAAAACCTCTCGTAGGTATCGTTGCCCCAAATTTGGAGAGCAGCGTAGGGGAAAGGGACCTGGGGATCCTAGTGGGCAGCAGGATGACCATGAGCCAGCACTGTGCCCTCATGGCCAAGAAGGCCAATGGCATCCTGGGCTGTATTAGAAGGGGTGGTCAGTAGGTCGAGAGAGGTTGTCCCCCCCCTGCCCTGGGGAGACCCCATCTGGAATAATGTGTNGGCTCTAGGTTTTCCAGCTCTGGCAAGGGGATTGGACTGGATGATCTTTCTATGTCTCTTCCAATCCCTGAGATTCTGTGATTCTGTGAAATTCTGGGTGAGAAACGATGGTGCTAAATGGTAGGTGGGGCGAAGATTTTTTTTTAAAAAGGCAGAGGTTTCAATTTGCATTGAGACCTTCTCTACGTGCCCAAATGAACCAAGGGATGCAAAGGAAGGTGGGGAGGTTGAACTACCAAATTTGTATGCTCAGTCGCTTCGGTCGGGTGCCTCGTCTGGTGAAGAAAAGGGAGGGAGAGGGAGGGGAAAAACCAAAAGATCTGAAATCTAATGAATAGAAGCCTGGCTCCCGATGACCTTTACCTACTGTTATAATTTTGATGTAGAACAACCAAATTCCTGAAGATGTGTAATCAGCGACGTTGAATTTTGATGAAACCTCGTGCCGCCGGTCCCGTTACTGCGGCAGAAATTCATTATAATTCATAGCGATTTTCTTGATTCGCAGGGATTAACGCCAGCGAACTGTCACCTCATCACATTCTTCCCATCCTCGGTGTCACAGAGCCCACTGTAAGATAGAAATATCCTGTGCTGAGAAGTCAAACCCCACACCCATTTTGACATGAAATTCTTTTGGGGTAACAAAGCGTCCCGTGAAAGGTGCATTAAAACATCCTGTCTAGATTCTATATTTTTAGCTTTTCATTAAATTTAATTTAGAGGTTTAAATTGATTTTGTCTTCCTCTTGTCCACAGGAAAGAGTGTATAGGAGTGTAGTCTCGTGATGGGACTCACGTCCTTGCCAGCCTTCTACATTGTGACCCAGAATTTCCCCATTCTTGTGGCATTTACAAAATGATTGTGCCTCTAATTTAACTTCTGGTACCAAAAGAGAAAGACAAAAAGACCAGTGGTTGGACTGTAGCAACGTTTTCTCTTCTTCCTTTATCTTTCTTTATAATTCTTTCAAATTCCTGAAGCCCAGGTAGATCTTGTCAGGGATGTGTCTTGTGTTCAGGTGGCCGGCTGAATTCTGAAGGCAATTTTAAATACGTTGTTTTCCTCTCCTTTTCATACAAAATCAAACTGAGATAACTGAGGCTGACAGTAGATTTATTGCTGAGTTTAACAGGCGTAAATCTCTCTCTGGATGGAATTAGCATCAGGCATGAAGAGCCTGGCTCGGGGAGAAGATGATGGCAGTGTCGCTAACGGGCATTTTCGAAGACTTCCCTGTTTTTGGTGGCAAAGCCCAGCAGCTAAAGGCAGAAAAAAGTCAAATTGTCAAAAGTCATTAATGGTTGTCACTTCATAGACCTTCACACTGGAGTTTTCCCCCCTTTGGAATTTCAATGGAATGTTTTTGGTTTTTTTCTCTTCTTCTTCAAGCAAGTAGGACAATCAGATGTGGTACAAAACTGCAGGGATTTAACCTATTCATAGCTTTTCTGGTTGTGGCTCCAAAGAAACAGTGGATTTAGGAGTTTGAGGTTCAGGTCTATTGTTCTGCCAGAATCTTTGCTATTTCTAATAACTTTTTTTTTATTTATATACACAAATCCCCAAGGATGCATTTTGAAACTTGATCTCATCAGAGATGGAGGCCTTTTGAATATGGCTGGAGAAGCTTTGCTGAAACTCATTGATTTGAGACACACCAACTTTAGTACATCAGCCCTTTTCATTTCTTGTGTTTCTACTTTGTTTCACCTCTTTTGTCAGGTAGTCTCCAAACACTGCTATTTTCATGAAGGAGCATTTGAAATGAATTGCCCAAGGAAGGGCTTTAGTTTCCATTGCTCTTTGTGAAACTAAATAAAGTCAGTGCCAAATGCTGCTGTTTGCATCTGATTATAATTGAGCACCCTTTCCACTGATTTCTTCCTTAGTTTCTACTTAGGAACCTCCCTGCCCAGGGCGGTTGTGGAGTCTCCTTCTCTGGAGACATTTCAACCCCGCCTGGAAGCGTTCCTGTGTGACCTGCTCTAGGTGTTCCTGCTCCGGCAGGGGGATTGGACTAGATGATCTTTCAAGATCCCTTCTAATCCCTGATATTCTGTGATGCTGTGATTGTTCATTGGGGCAGTTTGACAAAGGGAAGAGGAGATTGATTAAGTAGGAGGTAAATAACCTCTTGTTATACACATATATTTGTTGAGGGATATGGTGTAGGGGAGAACTTGTAGAGTAGGGCTGATGGTTGGACTTGATGATCACAAGGGTCTCTTCCAACCAAAATGATTCTATGATTCTGTGATTCTCTATATCGTATATCTTGTTTTATATATGTATAAAAATAGTGTAATATCTTGTTAATAACCTGTTTCAGTGTCTCATTGTGAAGGTGGTGAGAAACTGGAAGAGGTACCCAGAGAAGCTGTGGCTGCCCCATCCCTGGAGGGGTTCAAGGCTAGGCTGGATGGGGCTTGGAGCAACCTGGTCTGGTGTGTCCCTGCCCATGGCAGGGGGGATGGAACTGGATGATCTTTAAGGTCCCTTCCAACGCAAACCATTCTATCACTCTATCATCTCACAGTATAGGGTTTCTCACGAGGTCTTTCAACCAGCACCATCCAAGTAGGAAACTTTCATCACTCATTGCCTCCTAGAGCATGAGAATTTGATCCACCCTTTAAAAGCTTCTTCTGCACAGCTATTGCAACACTGGCATTTTCCTCATCCCTCCAGAGCCACAGTCACTGGCAAAGATTCCCTGCTCTCCTGTCTTCTGCTCAAGGTCCGTGTTGAAGCTGCACTGATGTCCCACTCTAATCTCCCGCCTCCACCAGGATCTTCACTGCTCCAACGCAACCACTGAAGCAAAAGACTGAGAGGGGAATGTTTTTAATATATTCCCTTTCTGTTCCTGTCTCTGAGAGGCAGATTTTGGGAGCCTTATTTAGATGGTTGGGTTTTTTTCCAGATTCCCAGATTCTCAGATACAAAGTGGTGCCGTTACCCAAGGGTGTTGAAACCGTGGTTCATAGAAAGTTATTTTTACTATTTTATTTTTATTTTTTGCACATAGTCATCCAGAAATAGAAAGGTTTCAGTGTAGTTTATACACTTTGAATTCCCCAAATTTAAAGAATGCATTAGTAATGCTTTGGTGGCCTAATTAAATACTTAATTATATTTAGCACTTTTACAGTTTTTGCCAGTTTCTGATGGCTTCTACTGTACTGATCTTCGCTGTTTGTGACATTTAAAGCATATGCTTGAATTCTTCCATCTCCTGTGCCTCGTCATTTTGTTGCTCTTTTATAAGCCTGATAAGCAACTTTTGCAAAATAATTGCACAATAAGAAATACAGTGTAATTTTTCGAAATTATGCAAAGCCAATAGATATGGTTGGATTTGGAAGGGACCTTAAAGATCAGAAAGTTGATGATCATCAAGTATGCCCTCAAGAAAGAGAAGTAGAGAACGACGGTGCCGCTGCCGGTGTGCTGAGAACAAGCAACCAGCTGGGTTTGTGGTTGGGGGTGAGTAAATAAGGGTCCTTTCCTGGCAGCTTTTGCTTTATAATTGTTTAAGTATCCCCTTTTAGAAGCAAAATATATTGAGGAGAAAAATAATAAAAGGAAAAGAGGAACATGGAAGTCACCTTAAACTTGCCCTGGAGGTGTTTTTTACAGTAAATCTTTTGACGTATTCAATACCCGTGTCATTAGAAAGTTGGGGGAAATAACTCCCACCTTGGGTGACAAGCCACCCCAGAGAGAGCAGTTGTGTCACAGGCCATTAATGTTCATCATTACAGAGTGGAATGTGGCTTTTTCCTTTGTTCAGCTCCATTGATAGTCATCTGGGAGGTGCATAGAGATGGCCAAGGGCTATAGCAGGAAGTGAACTTTGAAGCTCAAAGGTTGTGTCTCTCGTGTAGCATCTCGAAAATTGGCCCAGAAGGCACCAGTACTGAACTGTTGGCGAGGCGTGCATGACTTCAGTGTCACTTTGGTTTTCACAGGGGACGTTGGTGTCTGGAGAGAGATGAAGCCTGCGTGCTTCAAGGGAACCTTCTGGGGCGGGAGCCAGGGTTGGCTCATGCTGGAGTGCACCCGGCGCGCGTGGGGACAGATGGGTTTGAGACGGTGTCCTCGGGCCTTTGCATCGTCGCAGCTTCCCTGTGGTGCCAGCAGAGATGGTCAGTGCTCCTCAGCTGGAAAATCACTGCCTTTCACAGTGTACTGTACTTCAACTTCCAGGCTTAGGGTTGGATTTTTATTTCCCCTTTGTTTAACTATTTGCTGTGTAACAAAGCACAGCAATATGCGGGCCTAAAAGGTGTCCCCTCTTTTCACGTGTTGCTCTCCCTTTTTAGCATATTTCTATAGGAAAAAAAAATTCAGTTGCACTAAAGAGGCTATTAACTTGAAACACAACTATCAGATTCTTTTTATTATAGTACCAGCCACTGCAGTAACTAAGTGCTGATACAATCTGGTCTATTTTTATGAAACCCAGATCGGGATGAATTAAAAAGACATATATTCATGGGGTACTAGGAGGTTTGCAAGCTTGAGAGTCAAACCGGCTTCTTCCCAGAGTCCTCAAACAGTTTGTTTTGGCTGCATCATTAGTCCCTCAGGAATACTTGAGGTATAGTTAGAAGATGGAGATGGATTCTATGACATCATGGTCCATCAGATGCAGAGCACTGAGGTTCTCCTCTATTCAATTGCTGCTGCAGAACTGGAGCAGAAAACCAGCTTAGCAAGAGCGACCACAGAAAGTTAGGGCTGAAGGTATGAATGGGAGTGAAATGCCCAGGAGCAGGTCTGTGGTTACAACTCCCCAGTTTCACAACTGCATGGAAAGGTTAGTTGTGAGGGTTGATTCTCTTCTCTTTTGAAGTAATTATCTCCTTTGAGATATTACTCATGTTCTTAACATTGCAAAGTAAGATCCACAAATTCCTGTCTTACTTCAGAGAATCGTAAAATGGTTTGGGTTGGAAGGGATCTTAAAGACCATCCAGTTCCAACCCCCCTGCAATGGGCAGGGACACCTCCCACCAGACCAAGGTTGCTTAAAGCCCCATCCAGCCTGGCCCTAAATACTTCCAGGGATGGGGCAGCCACGACTTTCCTGAGCAACCTGTTCCAGTGCCTCACAACCCTGACAGGAAAGAACTTCTTCCCCAGATCTCACCAGTTTAAAACTGTTCCCTCTTATCCTATGGCTCCACACCCTGACCAAGAGTCCTTCCGCATCTCTCCTGAAGCCCCTTTAGGGACTGGAAGGGGCTCTAAGGTCTCCCTTGAGCCTTCTTTTCTCCACTCTGAACTTGCCCAACTCTCTCAGCCTGCCCTCA
>VZTM01008363.1:1756-44868 GCA_013400555.1 Jacana jacana
TTACCAGAATTCTCTGATGATTCATCAGGGAGTTGTTGCCTTTTTCATGGTACTTAACACTGAGGACAACAGGGCTTCTAATGATGAGTTCCAGCTAGCTGTGCTGAAGAAAACCCTGTACGTAGCTTAACTTCTTGATACAAGTGATGAACTATAAATTTACCTCCAGCACAAGAGAAAAATGTCTAACTTTAAGTTTTGAGAAATTTTACATGGTATTTTGACTCTAAATTATAACATACTTTTATAAAGCATTAACTTAACCTTTACAACATAGTCATTTGAACAATCATGCATCCCAAGGGCAAGATACTACTGCTTGAATTGACTTCTTTGTGCTTGGAAAGACAGTCTCTCTGAAGCTGAAGACAGTGAAAATATTATTATTCAGAATGCAATAAGATTAGGACCACAGGTCTAAGCTTTGTTGTCCCACTTCTTCAGTCATTCACATTATCAACATGTAAGAGCAAAATGTGACTCAGCACCAGCAGTAGTGCGCTTTTGCTTCTGCTTTGCATTCCAGTTACAGATGCATTACAAGGCAAAATGGTGGATGTCCTCACCATATACGTTTGCATGTAAGCCTTTCTGTGCATAGCCATATGTATATTAATCTAAAGTTTACAAGAGACTAGTGGGGTTCTGTTAAGAGGATGAGATAGGAGTCCTTCCCATTTTATCTAACCTGCAAAGGAAGTACGCTATTCAAAAGTCTTGTCTTGTGAACCTTGTCACCTCTACTAGGTGATGTTTGCCCTGGTTGCTTTTCTGCATAAAGTCCAGCTTTTATGACCCTGTACTGTATTTTGTTTTCTACCGTTTCTAGAAGGTTGCTCAGCTAAAGTGCTGTACTTGTTTTATTCATAGCCTTCACTTAAATACGTAACCTTCTGTTTCTCTTTGTGCAGAAGTAATGATCGATCATTTTCCTTCTCAAAATAGAGCTTGTTGCCTGGTGTTTCTTATCAAATCTGCTGAAAACCTTTTCTAGTACAAAGAATCTCTGATTGCAAAATGTCCTGCCTGGCATCATTAATAAGAGTAACCAAGCTGAAGATCTATCTTTTTGTAGGAAGCTTGCCAAATGCAGAAACTTAGGGAAGGAAAAGTGAAGTCAGAGAAAAGCTGTGTAAAATCCTCTAGAAAGTTGAGAATTAGCAGGTCAGATTGTTGAGTTTTGTAATAACTCCTTTGCCCACTGAGGTGTTCTGTGGGTTTCTTCAGTCCATCTCTATGATATGGCCTCCTTCACAGACCTATAGAGAAATGGATGTGAATTCCCTTTTGCTGAAACTCTTGCAGGATCAAGCTATAGATCTCTGTCTCCTCTCATGCATAAAGAAAACAGTTTCCACCTTAATGTTGCTCTGGCAGGATAGCAAGATCCTGGTCACCAGCTTCTCCCTCTTCAGCATGTTGGAGCTGGACCTGCTGTGCAAGAGTAACTAACTCCCAGGAACTACAACTGAAATGAAAGAGAAGCATCCTCCACATATTTAGCATCCTTAGAGAGGTCAGAGTGAGAAAATTAAATGAGCCAGCTAGCACAGCAGCAGTCATAATGAAATATGTTTTAGCAGGCATTAAAAAAAATAGAATGTGGTGGGAAAAAACTGAGAATGGGTGAAATCACACTTCAAAGGAAAGCCTGCCTAATGGTAAAAATACCTTAAAAATGATATAGAATTTAATTACTTCCAAAATATTGGAAAGTGATTAATTGACCAGGTGGTGAGACACCAGCTTGGATGAGCACATCAATCACTGCAGCGGCATGTCTGTCACACACTCCTTTTGGTTCTTTGCACTTTTATATCTAGAGATGCAGGATTGGTAGACAATCATTGATAAAATGCCATCTGGGGGTGTTAGGAGTAAACAAAACTGACCAAATCATAACTTGTCACTGCCCATCTCACTCTGTAGGCTTTGCTGTCTCTTTCCTGCCTCCCCTGTTGAGAGCAGGCTCTTTAAGAGGGAGTTACTGAAAGGGCACATATGCAAAGTAAGTGGAAGTAAGCGAAACGAAGTATAGTGAAGGCGAAACAAAGTGTGGGAAACAGCAAATGACACAAATGTTGTAGCCAATCATGGGGCAGCTTTAAGCCTGTGGAAAGTGTGTGGAAAGCTCGTGGACGGTACCCCTCTCCCTGTCCGCAATGTAGTGCTTAGCGAATGAGGACTTGTAACTGTAGAACGAGGGGGGTGCTTCCTGGGGGGGTGCTCCCGACTGTGAGTGCTTCCTGAGAGGAGTGCTTCCTGGGTGGCTTCCGGATTCGGGTGCTTGCTGGAATGGCTTCCTGATTGATGGCGTCGGGCTCGACTGCTCCTGGCCGCGGCACTCCCCTTTGATGTGGCTTTGGCCTTGCCCTTGCCCTTGCCCTGCTCATACAGCATCAAGGGCTGGAGAAGGAGCTGGAAAATGATGGCTTCTGTTGGAGGGGAAATTCCCTTATTCTTTGTGTGTGATTACTGAGTGATGCTGAAGAGTGGAGGAGGCTAAATAATCTAACTGTTGTTTATAGGCAAACACTGTGAGCCCAGGAGACATACAGGTAGACGGTCACTTGTATAGGGAATAAATAATTACATGGAAAATATCTATGGAGAAGGAGTCTAAAAACCCAGATCTTGCCCCTGAGCTTTGACAATACAGTGTTATTTAGTGACATTTCTCATTTGTGGAAGAAAACATATGTTTCGTACTATACATAAGTTTCAGCAAGAGATTAGATGTCAGGTTATCTGAGTCTTCCTAAATGTGCTATTAACTTAAACAGTTTTGGAAGTCTTAACAAAATTACTTTCTTTATTCCTCTATTGTGCACCCTGGAAAGTGAATATGACAACTGTTCCCTTAGACAATCTATCCCAGTCCCTGTTCAGGTAAATCCACTTCTGGAGGCAGTGTGATATTCTGATAAAGTAAGGACTGTCAACTTCTGGCCCTAAAATGCTGGCACAAGCAATCCATGTGTATTAAAAAATGTTCTGGATGAGCCAAACAAAAGTATTTAGCTTTGTAATCCTAAACAGTTATATTTCCCAGATGGAATTTTCCTAATTAGCTTGTGATTTCCATTTATACCATTCAGGTGGCTGCTTCCCAACTGGGATGACTGAGTGCAGTTTAGGGAAAGTATAAAATCATTTGAAAGATGGACAGAGGTAAATCAAGTATTTTTCATCCAAATGTGGCAGCAATCAAATGGAGTTGGTTGTACTTTGTGCTCTATATAAACCATATTTTGCATGTTGGATCCATCAGAGTAATATCTATGCAGCAGAAGTTTAGACTAGAGACAAATTGTAGGAAAAAGCCCAGAGATGGTCTGGCAAACACAGTTTAAAACAACTCCAGTTAACATTTTATTATTTAAAAAGGATTGTACATGCCAGTTTCCTGGATTTGGGGATGACTATCCATTATTCATAGCCCTCTGATGGAGAGATGGTAAGGGAAAAAGAGCCTCAGATCCAGACCTGGGTTCAGATTCCAGCCTGCTCCCAACTTGCTGCAGCTCTGTGCTGGAAGTGTGTTTTGGACCTCACTGAATTGTGAGAAATTCCAGCCTTTCAGCAATAATTAGTGGTGTGATATACACAAAAGAAAGCAAACAAATAAACAAACAAATCTGTTCTCATGCAAATGCTGCCAGTAACAGAAACTAGTAGAAGAGACCCACCACGTGTTGTACAATTCCTTCCTAGTCAAATGGTTTTCAGTTTGCTTGAAGTGTTTGCAGCTGTTAAGTGCAAAATTTTACAGGAGTGGAATGTGAACTTGATGTAGCAAGAGTAATTTGAAAGGCTGGGAAAAGAAGTAAGAAAAGTCTTCCAATGGCTCTGTAGGGTGGGTTGCATGGGGGCATAACTTCTAATTAAATGGGAATGTTTTTTATTTGTTTTCTTGTTTACTGAAGATTCAATAACACTCAAAGCTGGATCCAGCTTTGGGACTGTGGGTTCTGTGTCATGTAATTGTGACTGCTAGGATGTTTTACCTTTATGTTGGTTCTACTCAACATAATCTGCACTTGAATGCTTTTAGGTCACCCAAATAAATGGATATGAAAGCTATAAAAGCAGTGAACATGCATTTTATTCCTTACTTGATATTCATGCCATTCCCATTTGAAGTTGGATAAAACAGTATTGAATAAAGATTGCTGAGAATCTAGCTATGTCTGAGGAACAGAATGGAAATACCCTTGATCAAAACAGTCTGATATTCACAGAAAAGTCTGCAAATTTCTGCAGCTTCTAAGTTAGCTGCAAATGTGATATCACATAAGTAGATACCAATGACTTCATTAGAAAATTCACTCCAGCTTTATCTAAGGATCAGATGAATGGGCAATGAACTCATATCCCCTGTAAAAATATGATGACAATAATGTCAAAACACAAGAACCTTCACCAGATGCATTTTATCAAGTTTGTAGCACTGCATATCACAAAGAAAACCATAGGTAACCTGCACTATGTGAGACAAGCCCTTTAAAAGCACATTTGCCCTCTCCTTAAATTCTAATTGTAACTGGCTGATACAATATTGTAAACATTGTGTAACCCTGGATGTTTCTCTTGTTTGTATAAATGACAGAATGACCTGACTACAATCCATGAGCTAGATATGTTCAATAAATGTATTTAGTTTCTTGCTTGAAATCTCAGTCTTTCATTTGGAGAACAGAATAAGTATGAATAAAATAATAAATAATTCAATATAAATAATGAATTGCAATTAAGTGAAAGAAATGGAGGGATTGTTTGAAAATTGTTCACCCGGACTGGTCATTAAACAGTTGTAGATTATATTATACAGAAATTGGGAAAAACCTTTAAATAATATATCAAACAAAAAGTAGACAAATACAATTTCTATGGAACAACTCCATTATCTCTTAATGAAATGTTACTGTAGCTACAGTTCAATTGATCAGATGCAAGATCTGGATAGGTCAAACCACCAGGCTCATCTCTGATATTTGTCTTTTTATCATAGCTGACTCTTAGATTCATGTTTTCTCTGACAATAAAAAAGAAAAAAACTGTTTAGGGAAGTTGGTAACTGCATGAAAGCTTTCCTACTAGCTAAATAAAACTCAACATACAACATGCTTAAGTATTAAAGTGCCAGAAACATCATGTCACACTGATTTGCACCATAATGGGCACTTACAATTCAGTAGCTTACTTAAAGACATGTTATCCACATTACTAAAATATAAGGTGATATGAAAAGCACTTCAAATAAATTTTAAAGACTCCAATTTTTGGAAACAATGAATACATTGCTACTAATCCACTTGGAAGTCTGAATGGAAGAAATGTCCTCTTGCGGTGTGGCATACTACAAGTTAAGCAATATGAGTATTCCTTGCAAAATAGGAAGTTCAAGCATGGTCTCGGTCCAGTTATGATTCTGTAATGAGGGTGCTACACACCTATCTGCTTAAGTAGGATTCTCAATATCATGTTAGAATAAATTTCTAATTATCTACTGTGTTTAAATGAAGCATGACATTTTTGAAAAGATTGATAATCTCGCCACACAGGCTGTATTTTGGAAGTAACAGTTTTCCATTTATTTTAGTCATCCGTCACATATTCAGTAAATTGATCTTTCCACAGAAGATAGATATTGCAGGTGCAGTGAATAACCCTCAGTATGGGCTGATCACATATTAAGGACTGGGGTTTTGTAGACTTTATCTTCTTGTCCATACATATCCTGATGTTGCTATCTCAATTGCTATTAGTAGTAAATGAAATACATTCACACATCTTTTCAGATGATTTTGGTAAAATTTTTGTCGTATTGGTTATACTGTTCGCTTCCTTCCCAATGCCGATATTGCCATGAAATGCACTTCAGATGGATGTTAAAGATGCTGTTCCAACAGCACCTGTGTTTAACCTTGTGGTCAAAGACTCAATGGTCTTTCAGGTGAGTCCTTTGTTGCCTTCCCTACTTTTTCATAGGTGAGTCTTCATAGCATTCAACAAGTATCCGAAGAAGATTTTGTCTTTTTTTTTTTTTTTCCCCCATTAATCCTCAAATGTGTGTTTGCACCATAAATGAGCCGAGTCAGAGCACTGAGCTCTGCTCTGCCACATCTGTCATGATGTGCTGCTGCACACTGATATGCCCTTAGAAGGTTGGTGACAAACCTTTATGGGTATTTACACTGTGATTGTGGGGTCCCTGTTTAATTTTGTTGCTGCTTTGTGACACAGTCACTTGATATTTTCCACACATGTTGCTGCTGTTGCTTCAACAAACAATTTGCTGACTGAGCTCAAAAATCAGTCTGTTGGTGGAGGAAATGGAGTGCCGAAAAACATTCTCAGTCTTATCAAGCTGGGGATATGGCCAGGAGGTGACTGCGAGGGTATGTGTTATATTTCATTCCCTTGCTTTTTCTCAGTGATCACTGGGAACTCCTTACTTGCCAGCCTTTTTAGCGATTAGTAACAAGTTTGATCCTATTATCCCCTGCATAGCTGTAGGCAGGCTAATTTTCAGCTGCCTGCTAACAACATCCCAGGTCCCACAGGCTGAAGCAGGTTTCTCAGACTCCAGGCTGCAGTCTGGAGTTTGGCAGTAACTGAACTATCCCACTGCAATCTGCTCAGGCTCACTAGCTCCAGCAGGCATCTCACTGTCAATCTGAAACAAAATATAGCCTTTGAACTGCCACTTGGAGTATCCCAATACACTTTTTATTTCTTCCAAATGCAATGTCCTTCATCTAGGAGCAAAACATAGTGCTTACGGTAACGGAGGAGGGGTTGCATCCTGAATGCTGTGAGTCAAGAGAATTTAGACAGTGTGGTAGGAAACCACCCAACTCTGAAGTGACACTTAGAAGGCTAAAATAATTCTTAAGGAGTAACAAGAAGAATAGAAAAGCATTGCTTCAGGAGTCTGAAAATAGCATTAGAGATACTGTTATCAGAATACTGTTTTGGGGAATTTTTTTTCATTCCTTAAAAAGACGCTGAAATATTGATGAGAGAAAAATAAAAAAAAAAATACAAGAGGTTTAAATGCTGTAAACCACTTTGTTCTGAGAAAGTGTTTCTTATTTATCCAATAAAACTTAAGAGATGATAAAAATATCATCTTTAACTGCTGACAGTAAGGAGAGACAAAGTAACCAAAGGGTCACATAGAACTATAAAATTATAGAATTGTGTAAGTAGGAAGGGACCTTTAAGTTCATTGAGTCCAACCATTAACCTAACATTGCCAAAATCACCACTAAACATATTAAAGTTCTTTATATTCAAAATAGATAGAAACCTAAATATTGAGAAAAAGAACCACAACCAGTGATGAAATCTTAAACTTTTGAAATTAAGAATCAACATTCACATCTATTAAAGATCCTCCGGTCAAGGCACACAGTTTAAGACTCGGTTGATACAGAGTTATGCAGCTGGTCCTAACTCTATATTCATAATTACTGTATGAAAGATGTATGGTTCAATAGCAGGGAAGCCAGAGAGAGATGCAGAAAAGCCAAAGATGTCAAATGCCATACACTTGTCTCACTGTGCCTGTCCTTTTCCACTGTTTGTCATGAGGCTGTGCTCTTAGTTTGCCTTTAGCTAAAATAATCAGAGTATCTGATGAGTTTCACCCTTTTCTATGAGCAGGAATGGCCATCAGTTTCTTTCTGACAGCAACACAGACTCATCATTTTACTAAGTTTTTTTCATGGAAATGAAATGGTAGTTAGACTGCAATAGCCTACAGTTGATGGAGATAAGGATGATCTGTCAGGACACATAAAAGCTGATGTGCAGTGTAAAATGTCTAATGACAGAACCAAGGTTGTGGTCAGAACTGCATTTAAAATTGCCACTTAGATCAGAAAAAGACTGAAGATTAGGAGCATGATATGCATTTCTACAAACCTGCTTAATGTTCTGTTTACCCTCAATTAAAGAAACAGTCAAAAAGCAAAAATACACATGAAATGGATTCACTTGGTTGTGTTATCAACCCAATCATTGACTCAGAGTATGGATTATGGCTTGAAGAGGGGTAGGAGGAGGGAGAGTTGAACAGATGATGGGGTCACCAACACAAGCATGTGTTCCAGCTTATTTATTAGGACATCAGATTCAGGAAGCCTGTCATATACAGATGTATTCTAGGAAGTGTTCAAAGGCATGTGCAGGATTTTTTCACATGACAGCTATGCTAAGCAAAGCTCAGTTTTTATACAAAGCCCAAACTAATTGACTTTTCAAAGCAAACAGCAGGTTACTGAATATTATCAAATCTGAAAAGTATTCAATTCACTACTTCAGTATCTGTAACATGATTTGAACTGTTGTGATGCTGTCAATCTTTGAAATATTATCTGCACATGTAAAACAAGAAGAAAACAAGCAAAACAATTCTACTAGTTCTTTTCAGATGCATTGCTGCAAGGACTCTTAACAAAAAACCCCAGCATTTTTGCTTTTACTTGTGCTCAGCAAAAACCCAAAACATCTTTTAGAGCACTGCCAAATAAACTCCCTTACAAAGGAAGCCTTTATTAAACAGTATATTGACTAGTAATACTATTATGTGAAATCAATCAAAGGGCATAGATATAGTTGCTTCATTGTTAGAAAATTTCTAAAATATAAGTTTCCAAAAAATGCCAAGAAGAATTACGGTGCGACAGTTAGTGGGATGGGATGTGCTAGGGGCAGAGCTAGAACTTCTACCAGTGAGAAATATTGTAGATCTGGAATGCATATCTAGTAAGATCTGAAAGTAGTGTTTCAGATCTCAAATCTCTTTCTCTGTGGAGAAAGAGGAATCATGAAAACCACTTTCTAGAAAAATGAGTTTAACAAACTTTCCAAACTATACAGGGAAATTTAACTTTAAATTTGAAATTTCTGAGTATATTCTAAACTTTGTCTAATTATAGACTGATTTGAGGAGAGAGGGTTAAGTAGCAAGCACTGGAAAATTATTCAGTCAATGATAAATACTGAAAAATATAAACATAAAAAATGCTTGTTGACAAATTGCTCAGTATAGACTAGGTGCAGCTGCGCCTGTTCTACTCAGTATGTGGTTGTGAGTTTGTGGGCTTCAAAATCTGTCCTTTGTGTGGGGTTTTTGGGTTGCATAGGTGTCCTTGGAGCACTGTCTTGTGACTCAATGCCTCTTGCTGTGAACAATTCTACTTCACAAGGACAACCATAATTTAGTGCCAAATGATACTTATTTTTGCACATCAGAGTAGGGTAACTAAAATAAATAATGCCTTGCATTGTAAGTAATCATGCTGAAGTCAATGTTGTGGTCTATGGAATAAGTTACAACTTAGAGTAAATAAGAATTTCAGTTTTGTCATGATAAAACAATCAACTTTTGATGAATAGTAACACGAATTTGAAATGCTTGACCTGAAGTCTAGACAAACTAACCACTTATGTTCAACCTGGAAATTATCAAAGCAGATCTGCCTTTGATAATTTGAATACCATTGATACTGACATGTTGAAACTGCAACTTACAGCTCTTGCTTTTTGGGAAAGTCTGTGCTATGGAATCATAAATAAGACTCCACAGTTTTACAAAGAATGTTATCCAGAGAATGGGGATGACATATCACAATGCACAGACACAAACCAGTTCAATTAATAAGCAGGTGACCAAAGTCAAAGGTCCCTGAAATGGGGACAACACAGCGCTGCTAAATCCAAGACATTTATCAAACTGTCTCACAGAAGTACTGTTAATCTAAATGTGTCTGGTTTAAAGCACTGGTAATTTATTTGGCTGTTTCATCACTTGTGAAGTTTGTGCCATTAGTATTTAATCATCTTAGATTCGTAATCATCCTCCCTTCCTGCAATATACCTCTCAAGGACAATAAAGTCCAGCAGTTTTACCTTTGTGCTTCCTTTTCCCCTTCAGTCTCGACTGGTGAAGAAGCATTTTAAAGATATGGAGTGCTGTATTCTTCAAGACTGTAACTTTTAGCATTGTGAAGAAAAGAAGAAAATTTTCACTCCAAAAGGCAGAACTTCTTATGTTTGCATGTCATTACGTTTTCATCCTGAAATTTCTTTATTTTTCTCCTGTAGGTCTCTCTGCGTTGATTCTGGGAGTAATGCCTACTGAATTTCACACCGAAGGCTCACCAGATAGTACATATTTGAGTATTAAATATTTTTGATTCTCTGGGCTTTCTGCTAGCTCTTTGAAATGTTGGTGAAGGTTAAATCAGTAAATTTCTGTTCTTTTAGAAGAGAGGTGTCTGCACGGGACTTACTAATGACCCCAGGAAAGCAGGACAAATTCCAAGCTTCACAAGTTTCAGAATATCAGTGTGAAATGTTAACCTGATCATCTTTTAACTATTGTTTTCACCAGAACATGTAGAGTGCTTATAAAAAGCAGGACCATAACTTTGTCTGCACCATGAACACAATAAACTAATTTGGCAGTGAAAAAAGGCTCGAGAAACAGATATTTCTTATTAGCTGAGAGGTCTTCTCTGAATAAGATCCTAGAAAAGTGAAGGAGGCATAACAAACTTCCCTATCTTCATACAGTTTTGGCCAAGTAAAAAAAAAAAGGATTTACAGGGTACTGACCCACTTGTTGCACCAGCTTGTAGTCAATGATATCAGCCAATAAAATTTAGATAATTTCATTCCGAAAAGGGATTAAAATGTATAAACATCGCAAATAACATCTGAGTTCTGCTTCTACTAAGAAAACCTCAAGCTTCACTTCAGCCTACATTCTAGATTTCTAAAGGTATTTAGAAACATTTATGGTAATGAAAAACTTCTAAATATGCACAGCTGCCCAATTTCTATTGAAGAACATCACCAAAAGGGCTACCAAAGAGCTCAGACAATATCACAGCTAATGTTCTTTCATTATGTTAGATATGTTACTGCTTGTTTTCCACTTTGTGTTGAGTGAATATTCCTTATTTAGAAAAGAAAAATACATTTCAGAATGACTGACTCTTTTTAAAGACATGTCTTCTATATGTTGTTAAACACACAGGCAGCTTATGCACGTTGCATGTTTCTATCTGAAGTAGTCAGTCAGTTCTTTTCCAAGATCTGGCCCAAAGACAGAGATCATCTGACCCATTGTGGTATGACTAAGCATGAAACATAACTGTTTTAGTTTGTGCATGCAGTCAACAACAACTAAAATTGCTCTATAGAGCAATCTAATCTCAGAAGGTGCAATTGATCATCTAGAAGAGCCATTCTTGCCATTGAGTAGATAGAGAGTCCAGAGTGACTAGACTACATATAGGCAATTAAGGATCTTGAATTTAGTTTCTTGATGCATCTCTGGGGACCTAGGCAGCTGTTTTAACTGCTTTGTGTTGGTAATACACAAAAGAATATGCTCAATTGCTTTTCTGCACTGTGCCCCAGGTGCAAGGACACACCTGAACCTTAGTCTCTTGTCAGTTTGAAATGCTGAATTTTGGGACAGAAAATTTGAAATGTGTGACCTGTAATGCAGAACAGTTCACAAACTTGTACTGAAAAAACAGATAACATAATAGTGCTACGAAGCAAAGATACACTTTCCCTTGAAAAAGTATGTTTGGTGCAACAGATACAATTATAGATTAATTAATTTTATCTTCTGTCTAATGTAAAAATGAATTAGTATATAAACAAAACCTTCCTACCTCAGAATTTTTATGTGTCTGGATGCATTTTTTTGCTGTGCATTTGAGAAGGCAGATCAGATTGCTCTTAATCATGCCTTGTTCATTATGATGACTTGATTGGATAAAATCATTCTCATTCATTCTACAATGTTTCTGAAAATAAACAGCACATAAACTGATGTACAACAATCTCAATGAAATTCACAACTGATTATTGGCCTGTGTCAATATATCAGGAGATCTATTTATCGCTTTATTTTCAACACAATTATCAAAAAAGTTAGATTTTACCTATTTGCACCATGGCAATAGGTGGTATCAAGCATCGTTAATCACATATTTTGTGTATATTTTTTGTTGAAGTAATTTAGCTCTCTAAATGTAGCAGATATTTTTGGCTTCTTTTGAGATATTCTTGAACCCCCACTGATGAAAATATATGTATTTACATTTTCATTGACATAGTCACTCTCCGCTATGTCAGAATCACTTTTGGCCTCAAATCTTTTGAAAAAAAAAAAAAGCGTCTGTCTCTTATTGAAAGGGTTTCTTAAATGAAGATATGTTTGAGATTACAGGGGTGTCATGGTTTTGAATAGGCCCAGCTAAAACGGTAAAATTACTGAACAGAAAACTGTTTTTTTTACCTCAAACCAGGACACAGGGGAGTCTCAGATCTTCTGTTAGTCATTAGAATATCTATCATTAAGAATTTGTACTAGAAGAAGTTGGTAAGGTCCAGTGGGTACAGAATACCCGTGTTCTTTATGCAGTTAAGCTATGCAGCCCTTGTCTGACTTTGAGCAAAGTGCTTCACATCTTTCTACATTAGAGTGGTTTGTATACTGTTCTTATCACCGTAAGTTTTGGAACAGCTGCCAGTAAGACACTAAAAAAGTAATTATACATCTGTTTCTCTTCCTTTGAGGAGTGAGAAATATGTCAGTGGAGTGTTTGCATTGCATTTTTTATATGGATATTTCTATAGGTTTCTATTAGAATGGATGAAATCAAAGAAGTTCCTTGTGCTTATAGCAAAGTTTTGAAATTTGCCCCTAAAAGTACATTTCCAAGACTCAACCTCTCATTGAGAAAGTTGTCTAGTTTGCCTATGAATTCCTCACCATTATTGTAGAATGTTTAGTTGTACTAAGTAATGTCATTGTGAAAGGTGGTCTCTTTCAGAGTCCGTGGTAATATTTGAGTATATTTTGCTTCAGAGGTGAGGACTAGTAGCTTACATTTGCTTCAAAATAAAATGATAACCCAGTGTGAGAAGGGAAAAATTCTGACGTGTTCATGGTTCTTTTAGGTATTTTCTCTGTCAATGCTACTACAGCAGTTCCAGTTCTGCAGTCTGGTTTGAACGTAACTCCAGTTGGCCCTTGGGTTGTTCCTCTGTGAATTTTTTCAGAAGGTTTTGCAAGGGCAGAAATCACCTGGAATTGCTGTACTTGCCTAGAATAACCTGACGTTGAGTATAAATCAGAATGATGACGCAAGAAAACAAAAGTTCTTTCCCATCCATCTTTTCTGTTTTTTTACTTGCCTTGTCAGTTCTCTACAGAGGCTTGTGACATAACTGCACGGTAATTAGTACAAATATATTCTTGTTTCAGTTGAGCTCCACCATTGCTGTTATTTTCCTTCCTGAGTGTCAGAAGTTGCTGAGTTAAACTTTGCAGATTACAGAGTTCTTTTTCATAGGCTTTATATTGTTACTTACCCTAATGTTCCCCCTCTCTGACGACATTTGACTGTCATGTAAATTCAGCCCTATTGCAACAGATTTATATTTCTAAATTAAATTATTGCATCACCTACGTGACATGGCTTGGGTCCAGCAAATTGGAAGGGATAGGAGAGAGGTTTTAATTTGTGTGTGAAGATTTTTTTGGTATAAAAAAATTAAAGCAACAAAATTTTGTCATTTTCGGTCTCTTGATGAAGACTACTAGTACCATAGAGCAGTGAATGTCAGGCAGGCAAGATAGAAGTTTGGACCCTTCCTAGATGTTAGGAAAGCATCTGCTCCAAAAGCAGCACGAGGTGGAGAGCCCATCCAGCCATGTGGATGGTGTAGGCTCAGTCCTGTTCAGTGCTCTGAGGTGTAGGAACAGTCTGACCCATGTGGCTGCAAGGTTCCATATGGGGCAGGCTACAGACAGAGAAGAGCCCTTTAGCAGGAGCTTGATCTGGCTGGCCCCAGACATCAGCAACAAGCTCCCAAGTGCCACGAGGACCAGCAAAAGCTGGCATGAAAGTCCCTGGCTTCCTGTTAACTGGTGCCTCATGTGTAGCCCTAAAGAAGCAGAATTGATTAAGTCTTTCCAAACCCACCAACTTTTCTGCTTAGAAATTGCAGTGAAAACAGTAATTTTGAAATTCCAGTGACCTGTCTGTGCATGAGTGAAAGCTGGCTTGAACTCCAAGGAACTCACTCCTACCACTTTTGTAAATCTCTCTTTAACAAACATTCTGACAGTCGCTGCAACGGTCTTCTGCATTGCTTCACACACCACCACTTTTCCCATTAACCAAAAAGACAGATGTGGGGGGTCACTGTCATGCTTTTCCTTTTATTGAAGATGGTTTCAAGGTTCTGCATAGTGCCACAGTCAGATTTTTCACACTGCTAGCACTTTTTTTTTACTTGTAATACTGCGTGTGCCAATAGATGAGGCAGTAGAGTGAGGCTGTAATAGTGCTATTTGGCAGCACAAACACATTTGAACTTCTAGAGATGCTTTCTTTTATCTTATGGTTGTAATTTGCTATGTTCCTTTTGTATTGTTTTCAACCCATTAGTATCTGATTAAAATGTTTTTGCTGAGCTTTTCTCTTATTGGCTTTACTTTTCCTCTGTATTTGCAATCACAATAGTTCTCCCAGACTTTTCACTATTTCTTCCCTTTCAACCAGTACTATGTCTTTGGAAATATCATCAGCTGTGATAATCATTGGTTTATTTTACTTTAAATTATACCAGCATAGATCTCTATCTAGACGTGAGATGGTTTCACAAACCTTTGTGCTCAAGATAAGAGTTTGCTGCTGGTATGTTCATATTTTGCTTCTTTTCCATACAAAAAATAATTAAAATTAATTGGGGAACGTTCTACTAGAATGGCTCCTGATATTGGGTCTAATTTAGCTTTACCTCCACATTCTTCCTGGTACACTGTTCCAGCTGATGAAACAAAATAAAGAGTCACCCCCCAAAACAATCCACAACAACCCAAACTCCTTTCTTCTATAACACTATTTAGCTTTTCTTAGGCACAGTAAGCACTGAGAGATATTTTTGTCTTTATGCATCATAGCATGGCTTCATACCTGCTAGCTTTTATAAGTGGTATAGTCAAGAGGAGAAGAGAAATTGTAAAAAATACTCAAATAAAAATACTTCACTTAATTCTTATTTCTTGTTTTTCACTTCAGTTACCCCATCTCTATTCTCCCTTCCTTCTCCAAATCCACTCAATGTGTTACTTGGGACAGACATCCTCTGCTTCTATCCTAGATCCCACTTGGTTCCACAGCTTTCTCCCCTGCCATCAAGAAACATTTATTCAGAAGTTTCTAAGGACTTCTTTCCAAAAGTATTTCAGAATCATGATTCAAGTCCTTCCTGACTCTTCACTAACCTGTAAATACTCTGACCTTTTCTTACAAACCCCTAGCTCCCAAATGTTGGTAGCTCTGAAACCTGGAAGGTGTTGTGAGAACAAGAAAGAGGGACTGAAGAAAACAACACAGAGAAAAAACACAGAGAAACAAAACCACATAAAATAGTTTCCATTCTCTATGATCAGGACAATGCACATGGGTTTATATTCATGAGCATATGAAAAAAGGGCAGCCACCCTGTCCTTTCATGTGGCAGGTATCATGCTGAGGAACCTGACCCCTTGCTAGCTTATGGGAAAGGATGTGGTGGCAAGCAGAATGAAGGATGCTGTAAAAGCCCTGCACAAATCTTTCTGGAGAGCTGAGCAGTTGTGCCCAAGTTCTCTAGCAGAGACACTGGGGTTTTATCTCTGCAGCAGACCTCATCCTGAGGAATTGATCGATTATGTAGAAGTAAATGAAGAGTATAAAGTTAAAGGGCATGATGAGAGTTATGCAGTACCCAACCAGGGAGCCAGTCTAAATGCCGCAGTAAAATCACCCTCTGCACACATGGGGGCTACAGCAATTCCTGAAGGAAAGCAGAATTTGGGGGGGTCTGTTTTTATTAAGGGGGGGAAGAAATTTTGCACTTTATTGTCATCTGTTCCTGCTGCCACAACTGAGACACTTCTTTCACACTACTCTGAGTTGCTCTCAGAGTAAAGGAGGTGAATTAAAACCTCATTCATATCCACCTAAATAAATAGGACTGTAATTTTTACCAGCTTCTGTTGGTTGGTCTCCCCTCCTCCCTCTTTTTTCCTTTCTGTGAGTGATTTAGTTTGCTCAAATAAATCATCGTGCTTCTAAAGTCTAGTCCTCCAGAGTTAGGGTAGCCATTTCAGGTAGATTTAACCCAGAAGGTTTAACCTCACATTTGCTGCATGGTCACAAGTCATTACAAGCTGAAAAACTGGCACTGATTTAAAAGTGATTTTGAAACCAATTGATGTTACAGGAAAAAAAAGCAGAAGTGAGGAGTTAGCCTACCTGGAGCACATTTTCCTACCTTGGGACATGATGTAGCTGATCTACCTGACTTCATGAACTACTGATTTGCCCCAGTTTTGGGTGGGGGTATGGGGAGGGGCCATGATTCTCGAAGGAGCTTCACCAGAAGGCACATACTGTAGCTTCAGCCTTGAAGCATGGCTTCAGCAGGAAATCTTCTTGTAAGCAGGGACTTAACAAAGCCCAGAAATCAGAAGCACTAGCTATGTAACCCAGCACCTCTCAGGAACAAGGAAACTGAGAAATCTATGTAAAGCTAACCGCAAAATAGGGATCACGGTAGAGGTATGAAATACTTCTCTCCACAAGCACGATAAGAAGGCAAAATGAAAGCAATGAATGCCAGCAGATAACATGAACAGGGCCTGCAATATCACTTGATGCATCTAGGGATATTTTCAAAGCCTGTCATATTCCGGATAAGTATGTTATAGGCTGCTAGTTCTTACCTTCAAGTGTGTAGTAAGGCCACTAGAAGTTGCCTCTGAGTGCCATATTACTCAGATATTTATATTTGGTAGACTGACAATCAGAAGTATCTTCAGTATAGGCAAAACAAGAAAAGAACCCATACAAAATATACAAAGCATTTGAAAAGACACAGTTTAGTTTCTAGAAGCACTGAGGAGCTTGCGTTGGGAATCAGGTTTAAAAAACCTGATGAAAAATGAGGCTTAGCATTGAGATCTTTACCAGTCTTTTAAAAAAGGTTGTTCTGATGGTACTTATAGATACAGCATGGATTATTCTTAATTTCCAGCTTCTGTTTGGTGATTCTATGTACAAATGACAACAAAAAGATAAATTATGAAAGTCAGAAGTGGAACTAAAATTTAACTAAACACTATCACAGGTGACATGGGGGGCAAAAAGGAAAAAAGAGAAAAATTTTCAGTATAACTTTATAGCCTTTTGGTTTTGTTTGGTTTGCATAAAGCCTTGATGCTTTCATATCATTTTTGTCATCAAAAGACTGTAGCACCACAAGGTGGCAGTAAAAAATTACTTATAGCATCGGTTTTGACACCTGGTTATGTAAACAGTAAATACACCTATAGTCCCAATGTTGAATTTATGCAAACATCAAACCAATCTCAGCTGTTATAAAATGACACATATGGTCAAGTTATAACATTTGTTTAAAAAAAGCACTAACATTAGTCAAACAATTGAATCACCTTAACTAAGGAATTATGAATTTTAATTGACAATGTATGCAAAGTTGTTCACAGTAGAAAAATCTTTAAATGTTTAGAATAACCAACCATTTCTATTCCACCTGGCCACTGAAATACTTGAAATGAGATAGAAGAATTGGAACATTATTCAATCTACCTTATGGTAGAGAAAAATAAAAATAAAAGTGAGAATGGATTATGATTAATCTGCTTGCTTCTACAAAATATAGCAGAAATATGAGGCAAGCAAAGCCCTCTGCTGAGCCAGTTAGTGGCACAATCTGCCTCTTCTGAAATAAGACAGAATACCTCAAACCTTGCTACTGTCAGAGGTGGTTGAGATTCATTCAATGCATTAGATATAAGAATCAGCTCCTAAATTGTTATTGGATATAAATGACTGCCCAAGCAGAAGAACATGGAAAGGGTCACACTGCAGAGATATTTTTTTTTGCTGATATCAGCCAGAATTTCCTCTTGTACCTTCTTTGTTGAGTGCACAACTGTCAACTCATCCATCATTTAATTTTTCCTATGCCTGGTCACCCCTAGTAGCCAAAAGTAGTGTGGGCAGGGATCTGACTGTTCCAAATCCCAATCTTCAGTGTTAAATTCGAGTGTAGTTAACCCCCCATAAGGGCTGAGTCAGGAAAAGAGCCACACTGCCAGTCAGAGATGAGTTTGGCAGCATGCGTGAGTAGGTACTTGTCATCCTCATGTCAGTAATATCATAACATCAGTTTCTCATGCATTAGCTATAACTTCCATGACCTGGGATTTGTCTTTTCCTAAATATTACCTCTAGTTTTGCTCAGTGGATATTTCCACATTTTATGCCTACAGAATAGCGTGCTTCCTCTAAGCGTATCATAGCATACTAAGAAGTTGCTCCACACTCCCATCTTTGTGCTTGTCAGATAAATTATTCTACATTTAAATAATCTTTACATGTACAACTGCACTAAAACTTATCTTCAGTTGAAATCACCATCTACGGTAAATCTTATTATTTATAGAGAGCTATAAAGACTGTATTTCCCAGAATGCTTTAATAGACAGGAGAGGTCTAATCCTTATCCTGCTGGCATCAGCATGGAGATCTGTGCTCCCTTCCCGGCATGTAGATCAGGCCTGAGACACGCAGACTGCTTTGAGTAGTACTGAAGTAGTACTGAAGAGCCATTCTGCTCTGCACCTGACAGGATGCAAAATGAGAGTCAGGGACTTGGCTGCCCTCCCCACGGGGCTGCAGCTCTTTGCGAGGACCCATAGAACCAGTTCATCGGTAGCTGCTAACTAACTTTGTTTCAGGCTTGCTAATACTGTCCATGGCCCAGACCCTTCAGACCATTATGTAAGACACATCGCTCAACATCAGGTCCTTCAGGACATGGATGGCTTTGTGGGCTTGAAAGCTGGAGGCACAGTTGTTGCAGATGCCACCAGCTCCAGACCACAAGGACAAATCACAAAGACAACAAGTGCACAGGCTTTCCAAGGAGTGTCTCTGCTTTGATCTAGAGGAGTAATAGAGTTATTTTCTGAAATTAAGGATGACAGGCTGACCTATTACAGAGCAAAACAAAATAAATAAACCTGAACTCAAGCTGTTCAAAAGGTGCGTAACTCTGCAGTGTATTTGGCTACTGCCTTGTGCAGAATATAAATGAAAATGGTGTGGTTGGTTTTTGTGTTTTGTTTTTTTTTTTTCTTTTATGAAATTTACACTGCAGGGCGGGGAAGGATGTAGTAAGAGAGGAAGTACAAATATGCTCCAAGGAAATGTATTTGAAAATTTTTCAAAGAGAATTCGCAAAACTTAAGCAAATGTATTTTCCTCTGAGTTTGACTCATAGACAGCTAGAGATTAGAATTTGCATGTCCTGAAGCTGCTTTCCTCTCATGATGGTGTGTCACACAGTAACGATATAAAAAATAATTAATGGGCCTTGGGTTTGTTTCCTAAAAATTTGACACCTGGGTCTGGCTTGCTAAGTGGGACATTCCATTAAGATGATGCACACCAGGCACGGTTTCTGAGAGTGCAGAGGAGCACAAGGACCTTCAGAGTACAGTCGATCTGTCCCCAACTTAGTCCTTGCAGCAAGCTCTTGTTGGGATGATGGAGGAAAGTGGAGTTGGGTGAGATTGAAGGAGCGCAGGAAGGACTCTCATTTCCATGGGCTCATTTGTGACAGCATCAATCTATGCTCTTTAAATGTGCGGTCTGCAGGTGAGCTCTATTGCATACGGTGTTCTGGAAAATCTGCTACTATATTTTCACATGCCATCATTGTAGCAGATTTTGTCAAACACTTCCAATGCCTCCCCATGAATCCCAGATTACCACTGACGCCTTTGATTTATGCAGACTCCAGCTGAAACAAACAAACAGGATTTGGATTCTATTATAAAAATGACAGCTTCTCCTTTCAGTGGGGTGTACTGAAATAAATAGCTTTTTATCTTAATAGTCAGGAGCTCTTCCATATAATATTTATGAAAGCATGTGTTTTAGGCTATTCTGTACTCCCAGGTGAGAGGTGCTTGAAAAAAATTAGAAAGTAATTATGTGAGTTGTCACCAAGCATTTGGGAATATAGTATGTGTTACAACAGACAGACAACATGACTTAACCCTACATTAACTGGCCATTTTTACCTGCATGGATAATACCTTTGCAATGAGAAGAAAAGGATACATTTAAGAATAAATGAAAGATGTAGGCAATTTATGTATGTTCTATGAAAGAAAATAAAATTTTCAGTGCTGAAATATTTCAAAGGCATAACATTAATGATGATGAAAACTTCTATTAGTAGGGGTTTTTTAATATACTTCTGAATACTTCTTGTCCCCTGGCAATATTAACTAGGTTCCTCCAGGTGAAAATGTGTAGCTTCTACCTGGCCCAGGTTTGTCTCCTTGTCGGGCTGTGAAGAACCAGGGAAGGTCAGAAGAAGATACTAGTTGTAGTTGAACCGTGGCAGGCAGCAAAGCCCCACACAGGGTGTTGCTCACTCCCCTTCAGTGGGACAGGAAGGAGAATCACATGAGCAAAACTGGGAAATCAGATGGCTTGAGATAAAGACTGTTTAATTGGTAAAACAAAAGCTGCATGTGCAAGCAAAGCAAAACAAAGAATTCAGTCACTACTTCCCCTTGGCAGGAAGGTGCTCAGCCATCTCAAAGACAACTGGACTCCATCACACCTAACAGTTACTTGGGAAAACAAATGCCATAACTCTAAACATCCCCATTCCTCCTTCTTTGCCCCACCTTTTTCCCACTGCTCAGCACAACATATATGGTGTGGGATATCCCTTTGACCAGCTGGGGTCATCTGTCCCAGATATACCCTTCCCCCAGTCTACTCACTCTTGGGGCAGTGCAAGAAGCAGAAAAGGCCTTGACACTGTGTGAGCACTTCTCAGCAGGTAAATTATGGGTGTGTTATCAACAGGGGTTTGGTCACAAATCCAATACATAACACCATAGAAGCTACTATGGAGAAAATTATTACAGCCCAAAACAGTACTCAGGAGTTATTAATATAATATTAATATAAATATTAATACAAACATAACAATATATTAATATAAGGTACTGTCACAGCTTCAGACTACCACAGACAAAACAGATGCAGTTGTCACAAATCAGGAATAACTCCAGAGTGACTCTTGGTAGTCTTTCAAATGTGTGTCCTTCAAGAGACTTCTTTCATGTTTGCTTGTGTGCGGTTCTATAGCTCTCTGAATCTCTCTGCAGGACCATCTGATTCTGGCAGCTTCATGAAAAAACTGAGAATATAAAAACACAGGGTGGATGTGGGCATTATAGTTCATGACCAGCTGGTGGGTTCGTGCTGCCAAGCTGGTCCGCAAAGACTCAGGATCTTCCAATAGTTACTCCCCATATGCTGCATTCATCAGCTTCTGAAAGGGTACCACCACACGATTCCTGTTGCAGCTATGGAACAGGGATTAGGATGTACATTTTCTGTCCTGGGTTGTGACTGTAATCAAATTATGTTTTGGAGCAGCAAAACAGCATTAAACGATAAAAGCAATACTGAAGCCATTTCTGCTATGAATTGTTCATCTAGACATGGACATACATCAGAATACCCTAGGATCTTATTCTCCATGTCTATCAGAAAATTTGCTATTTGCTATGCAGTTTGCTTTGAGACCAGGCTAATTATTAAACAGACTTTACAGAGAAAGACAAATTACATTTATTCCAGCAAAACACAGGCCAGGCAATTGATTGCAGAATTGAAAACAAAGATAAGAAAGAAAAGAGGGGGAGGCAAAAAAAAAACCAAAAACAACTATAAAACCCCTGCAAAACAAACAAGAAATAAGAAATAAAAGAAAAAAGAAGAAAAAAGAGAGGAAGCAAAAATATAATGAAGTGCTTGTCAGTTCTGACCTGAGATGATAGCTCTGTTCTCCAGCTTCCCTTCAGGATCTTTTTCCGAAGCATCACTCATAGATTCGGCTGAAGAGAGCTTTCAGCAAGAATTTCTCTGTCACAGTGTTACTGTTGAGAACTGATTGTTTCTTTTGATTAAAATTCTTATTTATACCACTGCTCAATAAATAAACAGGGGTACAGATGTGTAGCTGCTGGTGCCCCAGTGCTCTCTGTTCCTGAGAGTCAATTTGGAGAGAGCACTGCATCCCAGTGTCAAGTGATTTCAGTCCTCTCCTCCTATCTCAATCAGAAAAGTTACTCTGTTGGTTATATGTGTCAGTAGCAACTCAAAGAAAATACTGTCAAGTTTGTTTTCCTGATCAGGCAGCCTGGTTCTGACTGATGCATAGTCTCTAGTACAAACGCACAGAGGGTATTTCTTTCATTAGACTCCATACATCCATCACGCTGGCTAAACCAGCCTGGTGTTTCCAGCTCAGACAATTCCTTTAGCTTGTTATGGAATTTCAGTAATCACATATTTTGCAACCCAAGTAATATCTAAACACCTCATTAATACCACAGTAATCAGCTTGTTCGCTGAGTTCAAAACCAATGAATGTGAATTATAAGTAAATTGACTGGAGAGTGGGAGGACTTACATTTTATACTGTTTGTTTTAGTGGGTACTTAAACAATCCTTAGTCACCCCTTTAAAGGAAATGAAGCAGGCAGTGGTGTTTCAAGTACTCCAAATGCACAACAAATACATGATGAAAGGAATCTCCATTGTTTGGAATCACAATTGTTGTTTTTGAGTGCACTGGTTTAGGCATTACAATAAAATTGGAAATATCATTGCCAATGTGTGCCCCTTACTCTCCAGTGTCACTTCCATGTTCTGGGTTTTTTTTACGAAAAATAAATTCATTAGTATAATCTGGTTAAGAAATTTGATGCACCGTGGGTAGGATCTCAGTCTGTCTGACTACTGGGAATTTAGAATATAGCGATCCTTTACAGCATCAAGCAACCAGCTTGTTTGATTGATCTTTTGATCAGGGTCAGGATCTGTGCCTTAGCAAAGTTGTAAGCCTGTAACGCTGAATAAATGAGGGCTCATCTGCTCTAACCTGAAGTAACATGTGATTAATTCTGCATGATAATTTATTTGTAGTTATACGTTTTTTATCAGTTAAGTCAGGGAGTTAGCTCTCTCAAGAAGACTGTAAATTAGGGATTTGAGAATGAGATCAGTATAGGGTATTAATTCACTGCAGAGCTTCAAAATGAATCTATTTATACTTTGAGAGATTCAGTTATAACAAAATCAGCTGATCAAGTTCATCTACAATATGATCTTACATTTGAAATGTGATCTCTGGAAATCAGTGGTGATGAGATTTGAACCTCAACAGGTAGAAGTGCTGTAGATGGAGCATATGAAACTTTTGGAACTTGAGGTTTCTGAACCTCTTAACCTGTTATGGTTTCCTAAAACTTTTTGCATTTCAATTTCTGTACTCCTATAATTTAAATACATAGTTAATAACAGCATTTTTCTTTAAAGAAAGCATTCTTGTGTAGCAATAAAAGGTACAGTACTTTTTGGTGTTTGTTCTCCTGGAATGAAAAAACATTTGACCAGAACTGGATGAACGCAGTTCAATTGCCTATGCAAAGTAGGGTCAACCCTGAATTCAGACTCTGTGGATCAGAAATTTTTCCAGAGGGATCTTCAAAATCTTCAAGAACAGAGATACCACAGTATACTCTACTGCAGGTTGCTCTCTGGGAAACCTGTTGTACTGCATTTGTATTCTCCCCTGCTTCGGTTTATGAATATTGTTTCTTGTTCTCTCACCGTGTACCTCAGTAAAAAGTCTGGTCCCATTTTCTCATTAACATCCCATGATGTTCTGGACAGCTGCCAGTAGATCCCCCTAAAGCCATCAGTTCTCCAGGCTAAACAAGACCTGGGCCCTCAGAGTCTCCTCACAGAGCAGGTGCTCCAGCCCTAACTACCTTGGTGACCTTCCACAGAAATTTCTCTAGTTTGTTGACAGCTGTTGTAAGCTCTGCTTCAAATATAAACTATAAAATGTATACGCTTCCAGAAAATCTATATTTCATGTAATTTTAATGTTGAGAAAAGGATTAAAAGTGTGAAGAGGCTTTTCTCCCTTAATGCAGTATATGGTTGACTTCATAAAGTAGAAGTTCAGATGATTGCCAAGCCCAACTTCTTTTCATGTTTCTGCTTTAGGTATGTCAGGCTCTATATTGCCAGTGTATTACTTCAGTAGGCTTCTAACTTGAGGCAGAAACAATATCCCAACTGCTATAGGGATGGAGATGATCTAAATACAATTATTGATTTACACACACAATGAATAGAAAAGTAATTTTATACTGGATCAGAGGTTAGGTCCATCTCACCCAAAGTACTTTCTTCAATAATGATCCCAAGCAGATGCTTCGGATAGTTCAAGAACTGCAACAGAACATGAGAAATCCTTAAATCTTAGTACATGCATCTCTTCTTTCAGCAGTTTGTGGGTAGGCATCTTATTAAGATTGAGTTAAACTCCAGATCTTTGTGTTTAACAAACATCAGCAAATTCCCTTGAATTTTAATCACCTCCACAATACTCTCTGGCAACAAGTTCCAATCTCTAGACCTGCCATGGGAAAAACAACTTTATTTTGTTGCTCTAAGTTTACTGTTTCTTCACTTGACTAGGTGTTCCTTACTTTTGTGAGAAGCAGTGAGCAGATGCTACTCGTTCACCATCTCCACGTCATTAGTGACCTGATAGCATTTTCATGTATTTTTCCATATTATTCCTTATTCTCTCTTTTTTAAACCAAATTTAAAAATTAGTTTAACTTATCTCACAAGGAAGCCATCCTATAATCTGGATCATACTTTTTAACCCTCTTCTGTTGAGTTCTTTATTTCTGTTACGTCTGTCCTAGATCTTTTTTGAAATACTTTGTCTGGAGCTATATACAGTTGTTACTGAAAGCGTATAATTTAATTTCAGTGACAGATCTTGTGTCAAGCTATCAAGCTATAGTTTAGCAGGTATCCACCAAAAGCAGGGCGCACTCAAATTGTCTTCCGAGACTAACTAAAAATCAACCATCAAGAAGAGATTGCCATCCAAACAGTGAGACAGCAGCACAGTTCTGGACATGCCTCAAGGCCAGTATCCAAAGTATGTGGCACATTAATATTTTACTGGTAAGGTCACACTGTCATCAGGAGAATCTATGTCATCCTCTAGCACTACGGAATATCTTGCAGATCCTTCATATGGACAGGAAGGAGGCAAACTGGAGATATACCATGCTCCTGAGACTGCTCTTCCAGTGAAATGTAGACTTAACTACTATGTGGAAGATCTCTGTTAGGTATGTATTTGCCATGATTATCCATTATGAACTTGGAAGTGGGTTGCTATGTACCAATACTTCAGCAGAAGGTGAATTGAACACTTTATTATTATCTGTAGTAAACAGCACAGAGTTAACAGCCCATATTGTATTTCACAAATTTGGCAAATAACATACTTCCATTCAGCTCCTAAAGCAAAGCACTATCTAACTTTGAAAAAAAAAGATAAAACAATATAGCTTATCCATTGCCACAATGCAGTGAAACTAAATATATTTTCATTCAAGTGAATGACAAATATTTTTTTAAGATAAAAATATGAAATATGAACACTTTGCAAATTAAGTGTGCATGATTTTGTAAAAAAAAAAAAAAAAAAACGAAAATGCATNTTTAGTAGAAAAATTTGACAGTCTGCTACTGGTGGAACATAAATTACCCCACATAAGACAGAGGATGATAATTCACATGAAGTGATAATCATATTGTTCTAAACAATTGTAATTAAAGTTTTGATTTCTACATGTACCATTTTTTGATCTCTGTGCTACCAGATTGAGAACAGAGATTTAGTGTGATACAAATACAGTGAACATATACATTGTGTTCTAAGGTCACTTCCAAGATATTATTTATATTTGTTCTCAGATGAGTAAATCTCAGACTCTTACCTGTGATAATCCACAGTGTGAGGAGGTCTGAAGAAGAGGGCAGGGGTAGTCCTACATTTGATGATGGAGAATTAGCCCCCTAAAGTTGTCTTTCTTGACTGCCTCCTTCCAGCTTCAGGTCTGAGGTTTTAAATTCTTCCTAGAATTTTGTTTCTTTTCTGTAAAAGCCATGATGTAGCTCTTTTAAGAAAGGTGGCCTTATTTTTTTTTCTTTTAGGGGCTTGCAGTTGAAGTGACATGCAGGTTATGACATCCTGAGAGGATGGAGAGGACGGACATGGACAATTTATTCACATTTGGCAACAGGATTAATTTCTTAATAACATAAAATCCCCAGAGGTAAAAATTAAAAAGTTAACAGCAAAGCATGATAATTTAATGTTAATGTTAAACTAAACCGTGCCCAGGGATTTTGAAGCTATTAATTTATTTTATTTTTTTTTTGCTATAATGGCAGCAGTAGAAGCAGGAAGATGAAGTACATGCCAGTTTATTTTCCTGCCAGCACATGGATGAGAATGCAGTAGATCCCAAAGACATCTGCAGATGTTTTAAATCTGTGTGTGGTGGTAACAGACACTCTGAAACCAACTATCTTTCAAACATGGAAATAAACAGAAGAGTTTAACCCTGCTACCAAGATTTCATTAAACACTCCTGAAATAATCTGCACAGGTAAGAGCACCTCAAGCTAAATGTCAAACCAATAAATGGAAAAAGAATGGATCATGTTATAATGAAAAACATTTGTATGTTTGAAGGCCAAGGAGACAGAAAAACCCATTGAAAGGAAATAACTAGCAAGGAGATGAAAAGAAATATGGATCAGAGACAGATGCCCAAGTATTGACAGTATGGTTCCTCAGCTGTGGTCTGAACAGCTAGCTCTACATGGAAGTAAAATAAAGTAAGACTTGCTTTGGGGTAGAGAAGTAAACAGTTCAATTAATAAGGAAATATGTTGTTGGGTAAGTAATAACTTCTTGATCACAGGTACTAAGAACTCATCTTTCCAGAAAGATCTTCTCAGGAAATTTTACTCTTTTAACACTGAACCTGCACCCTTTGCAGATGGTGACATGAATCCTTTCAGACAGAGTAGCTGTAGGCTGCTGAACAAGGCCAAGGTTGATGTGGCAGGTCAGTATGCATTGGTTCTGCTGGGCAAGGTGGACCCAAGACTTCCCCCTTCCCTGATGAGAGGCCACTGTGACTTTGTGGGTACTCACAAGAGAGAGACAGCTTTGGCCTGAAAGTCACTCTCAGAGCTATTGCCACAAAGTAATAAGACAGTTTGCTTTACCGTTGAGCCACATGAGGGGAACTTGCCTGAAGGCACACCGAATGAAATGGAGGTCTTTACCATTTTTACCTAACAATGAAGCCTGAGTAATATGTCTCAGTCTCAAGAGATGACTCATGATTAGCATGATTTCACATCCTTATCTGATGCCAGTAAATTATTTTTTATGAGATTAATAAATAAAACAAACAGAGATTTCAAGCTGTCTCCATGAAATTATGGTTTTGTTGTTATTACTGTGAAAAAAATCCCAGGCTAAAATTGCACAAATATGTTAATAAAAATTTCTAATGCAAATCTGCATCAGTTAGAGGACCAGCTGTGAAGTATTTCCCAACAAAAAGTGTCCAACAATTGTACTTTTGGGGCCAAATAAGGAATGAGAAAAGAAATTAAAAGAGGTGAGAGTAGTTCATAGGATGATCCCCTTGAGGAAAAGAATGATTAAATTTACTACGAATGACAAAAGAGATTCTGCTGGAGAATTTATTTAAATATAACTCTTTTCCACTGGGTATCAAAGAGTTATTGCCAAAGAGAGTGAAGAGAAAATGTAAAGAATTAAAATTCAAAGTCAACAGTATTTATTTCTACTATTATACATGAAGCTGCCAAATGAAATAATTATTTTTTTTAAAAAAAAGTCATGGAGTTTCATAGGTAACTGATATTTGTATGGTGAATTCTGCTGTAACGCTAGGGCAGTTAATAGCAAATAGCATAATTATAGAGTGCAAAATCAGTGATGTGCTTAATTTAGGAAAGACAAATTCCTGTTGATGATGACTTCTCAGATGCATTTTGTTTACATTTTAGAAAACATCTGTCCCTACTGATATTACAAGTTGTTAGCGACTGATTAACTATAACCTTCTGCTAGTGTAAAGCACATTCACGGTTCTGCTTAGGAGAATAATACCTTTGTTATGGCTTTCCTTTCATCATTTTCCTGTCTGTTTTGCCAGTAGGTTGTCATTGATAATGAACTCCTGTTTTATCAAGATGCCCAATAGTCTACACAGCTACATGCTTACTCTGGATGTAGCTGTTCTTTTTATCTTTTTTGACTCACAGGACTCATTTCCTCCTGATTTTTTCCTCTCATATGGAAACATGACAGGATTTCACTTAACCTTTAATTTGAAGGGAGACAAAATCTGAAATAATGTCCCTAGACTTGTTATGCAATTAAGGCCAAAGGCAAACTTAGATTTTACTCCTAGATAATGCAACATTGTCTTGTTTATTACAAAGTGGTACCTACCCAAACAGTTTGGGATAGCAGATGCAGGACTTGGTCCTCCCAGCACAAGGCAACTTGTGCTGAGCTGTCCTCAGGTATCTCATATGTTTTTCAGCTGGCAGTACAGGACTGTGAAGCTCTTCCAAAGGTCCTTTATCAATCTGACTCTCTCCAATATCCCATTTGGGTTCCAGTCATCGTATGTAGGTGACAGGAAGCCCTCCGTAACACAGCTAAACATCAGCAGCTATGTCGAGCAAGCTCCAATCACAGGCAATCTGAGCAAGCCTCAGGAGTTGACTGGCTGATGGGTGTCCAGGGTAGGATGATCTGGGTAGGACAAACTAGGTCTATATGCAAAGGACTTTTGTAAGATCATGTGAAATTAGCAATAACAGTTAGCAACACATCACGTAAGTATTGTAAACACATGCAAATATTTTTTTTCAGCCTCTTGTCTTTCACAGAACTCTCTTTCCCTGCTGTGTATGTACCTGGCTTTATCTGCTTTGCTTAACTTTTCCGAGATTGATTTGTGTTGTGCTAATGGTCATACATAAAGTAAATAACCTTTAAGGGCTGAAATAATTTTAATTATAGAAAACTTCTGTGGCGTAAAAAAAAAAAAAAAAGAAATATTTATTGGTTTTGTAACGTAATTTTTTTTTTCTATAACACCAAGTTTTCAGCTGCTTTACAGCAAAGACTCTGGGGACTTTATAACACTTATTCATAAGCATTTAATACCTAGTTTATCTATTTGAAAGTAAATTATCCTTGGAGTCTACTCTGAAAATCCTCTGAGATTTCCAATCCTGTAATGATCAGGTAGAAAAATAGTGTAATTTAGTTTAAAACCTTCATTCCTCATATAATTTCCTTTTTTTTTTTTTTTTTAGTTTTCAGTAAGAAAAACGTAATTTGTGGCTCTTTACATAATCATCCTATACGCAAAATTCTTTTGTATTGCACTTCGTTACTAAATTCTCTTTCCTTCACTGGCACTGTGAGTCTCATAACTTACCCAGGCCAATCCATCTGTTCTCTTTGTCCAGATCCAATCACAGAAAAGTCTTGGGAGTCTCATTTAGCTTCAGCATTATTTTCCTATCAGCCAAGGTATTTATATAGGGTAGTGTGCCCCATGATGCCACAAGGGTCACTGAGATCTACCTCTGTAGTCCAACACTGTCCTGTGACAGCATCTTCATTTTCAGTTAGCTTAGCAAGCGTGAAATGTTTATTAACATAGTTTTTTATTTCTTTGTTTCTAAAACATAGCTGAAGCTATTATTTTTGTCCTCTGTCTTTTCTTAGGGTTAAATCCAATTTTATGGCCATTGACTAGATGCTGACCTGAGGTTCACCTGTCTGAACGAACTGTTCTGGGAAAAACTGCAAATTCTGGTTTTGTCAGTAGTGGGACTCAGGAGCTCCTGTGCTAAGGCTACTTATTTGCTCTCCAGCAAGGTTATGGTGAGGAGGGTTGTGGCTTTGAACAGTTCTAACAGGAAATATACCTGTCTCCTCTGCAAGCACTGTGTGGTTGTTCTCCCGGGCTCCATCCTCCACGGTATTAGAAATCTGAGCATTAAATTGTCTTTATTTGGGTGAAGGGGTGAAGGATGTTAATAAGGGAGAGTGGAAGTTGAACACTGAAGGTTACCACAAGAACCTGTAGGAAAGGTTGAACTCTTCTGGCAGCTAAAGAGGTGTTTTAGAAAAAGCAAATACGGATTCTTAGTCCATTCAGTGCCTCCCATTCAGTAACAGTGACCAGTAAATGCAGTAGCAGTGCAGTAAGGGATAACCTCTTCTTGTGATCATTGTCAGTTGTGCTGAAATAAATGATAAAGTGAACAAAGTGCAGAGCAGCACATACAATCAGAAGCTAAGGAATATAAACTATTCCAGGAAGCCCATAAAGGGTACTCACTAATGGTAGAAATCTTAAATACTACAGAAAATTAACAAAGGTGGAATGTTGGAATTTGAATTTCAAAAAATAATAGGAAAAGGAGAAATGGTAACCAAATTCTCCTCTATTTTTTAAGGTGGGCAAGGCGAGGAAGAAAATCTAATATTACATCTTGGAGTATTTTCTACTCCAACAATAGCTAAAAAGGAGTATTGAAGAGATTACTATGTTTGGGTGCTTTTCTATATGAAAATATTTGGTATTCTTGAAGAACTGACTGAATATCTCTTTGAGCCATTAATATTAATTTATTAATTAATATAATGAAACAGTAGATAAGTTTTAGAGGCCTGAAAGAAATCAGGACAAATGTTTATTGAAAAAAAGAAAAGAAAAGCCTGAAAGCATGTTTAAAAATATAGCTGGTACTGTTGAACACTAATGCGTGGCAGATAATAAAATATGTGTGTCTGTGTCTAAAATTGAACTCTCAGGCAGAAGCCTGTCATTTGGCAGCAGCATCTTGTACGGGCTAGTTTTAAATTTTGATAATACATGGACTAAACAAAAGCAGCATGTCCTAAATCCTCCAATTTATAAGGAGACATGAAAAAGAATCAACTGTTAGGGATTTGATCACACTTCGTGCATAGACTATTACACTCATAGACTACTTAGGCTGGAGAAAAAACAGGGGCTCAGGATGCTCCAAAGAAGTGGTACTGAAAAGAAGTGGTACTGAAAATTATGGTCTTGGAGAGAAGGGTACCTAGAAAGGAGATGGATCCTGGAAGTATAGAAAGATCCTGAGATGGGATAGCTGCATGAAGATGACTGCTGGGTGACACTCAAGGACTTTGGCCGCTAATCCCTGTGAGTAGCAACATGGTGGGAACCAGCTTGATTTTCTATTCCACCTTCATGGACTAGCAACTCCCTCATGGGAAAAGAAGTTAATATCTAGGAAAATGGTGTAGGAGCAAGTGAGCATGTGAGATAATCAAGTATGTCAAAAGCTCTAATCTCAGAGGCTCTTAAATTAATTCCAGTATCCAGATCCACTGTGAGTTGCTATTTCTTCTATCCTGCCTGTGACAGTGACCCAAGCTGTTATATGTCTGTTCCCACTATAACTTCCCCCATTATAAAAGGACTGATAGAGGATTCAAATCCTTAAACTATGATAGGACCATAATATGATCAATTCTTATTAAAACAGTTTATGGAGAATAGATTATGTGAAACTAATTTGATATCTATTGATAAAAGTATTAGCGTCAATGTAATATAATCCTTTACTGGTTTTGACTTAGTGTTGCCAGACATTTCGATTAAAAAAAATAGTGACACAATATCAACATGACATACGGGTAATGTATTAACAGCTGGCTGACAAATAGGTCTCCAAATGCTATTGGCAATGAAGATTCATCATCACATGGGTGGGTTTCTAGTGGGGCTCTGTGGAAATCAGCTCTTGCCCCATGCCCCATGGTTTTTTAATCTGTATCCTGGAAGAATAACATTTAAAATCTTAGTTTCAGTAGGTGGATGAAAAAAACACTTGGAGAAGTAACAAATAATTAAAAAAAAAAAAGACAGGTTTTCTGCAGCCTTTGAAAACACAGTACAAGATAACGCCTTGAAAGGATATACATACATATACTGATAGTATGGTTAAGGTACTGCAATGGACACACATACATCCTGTGCTTCTTTTGTAGTTGGGGGAGAGAAACAGACATTTCTAGATTCTCATCCTAGAGTAAAAATAAAATAGGTCAACAGTATGGATGCTATAGATAACCACTTTTTTTCCCTTGACCATAACGGGACCCAAAGTGAACCAACTTAGATGGAGGTATTTTTACTGTAAAGTTCTGTGTAATAAATCAATCTGGTTAGTTCCATGTCAAAAATGTTTGTTTGTTCAATGACTGCATGGTTGGAAATATTCAGAAAGGTGGAACTCCCTAGGTAGAAGTGGATGTATACTTTTTGGCAAACTCTGGGAAATACAGGTAGTAACTGAAGGTTTTTGTGTAACACTGTCAGAGTTACCACTGTTACTTTATATACAAGTTTTGAATCCAGGAAAAACGGCTCAAAAATTCGGGGATAGCAAAAACTATCTTTCTTATGATAAAGAGAAGTTGCTTCTTAGAAACTGCATGTAAATGCTATTTTTCAGGCCATAGGACAAGATGGTCTCACCTAGAAACCCTTGTAACAGACAGACCTATTTTGACTGTTATTTATTTTTTCTTGTATTATGTTCTTTCTCTTTGTCAAAACCAAGTTTTGTTGTTTTTTTTTTCCATCATTCCACATAGACAAGTGGGACAACCCAGTAGCTATTAACCTTTCAGAAACATTTCTTCCTCTGCATTTTCAATACCCCTTGTTCTGAAGAAAATTATTCCATACTCAGGTCTAGGCCTCTCGGTGACCCGCACATGTATGATTCCCACTGCACTCGGTATTATTGCTGTTGTTGGAAAGAATGTGAAACAGAAGCCAAGACTAAAAAGGCAGAGTTTAAACAAAGCATTACAGTGCCTGACTTTCAACTTAGGTCCTTGTTACATACCAGGTCTATATTTGGGCAATGGCATGTTGAGAAAGATGGTGTTTGATTCTGAGAGCTACAGAAGTGCTTGGAGCCATGAAGAGACACATCTTTTCTCTTTGAGATGAAGCTCTTAAGTCTTATACAACACAGAATATAGATAGCAGAGTATTTGCAGTCCCATCCAACTCAGATATGTATCCAATCATTGTCCTACCTGTGTTCTTCTCTGTAAATTGAAATAGCCTTCCGAGGGAGGGGCTTCTTGATTCCTGGGAGAAGTATTTCCAAGAGAGTCTTCCTCACCCCAGGTCTATCTTCTGTTTGCTTCTGTGGTTAAAAGTAATGGAATGCCCTATTATTGGTGCAAGTGTTGTTCTGCTGTCCTAATTATTCTCTTAGCCATTAATGAGAAGAAAAGCAATTCTAGAGGTCAGGTAGGGCTGGAGGAACATTCAGTTTCTGTTCTGTGTTTGCATTCTGTTTTCATTAAGTATTTCAGGTGCATCTCTGCAAAGCAATAAACACATAGGACAAAACAACCTGAAGTATATAAGAATCTGAAAATAATACTGGCAAAATAATAATGAAAGGAGGTATCAGAGAAGTGTATGCCATTAAAACAAATGTAATGGTACTTCTGCTACATTTTTATCCAACGTTTTCTGTGTTTTATTTGAAAAGGGGACTTTATGTACTTGGACTTTAAAGACACATATCTTTGTCAGGGTACAAGGTAAGGAACATTGCAGCAATTCTAAACAGGTCATTGTGGTTGCTTAACACAGCTCCTTGTAAAGCAATCCACAGGAAAGCAATATCCCTGTGCTGGCTGCCAGGTGCCCATCAAGCTATTCTTTTACTCCACCTTCTCGACAAGACAGGGGGAGGAAAATACAATTAAAAGCTCCTAGGCTGAGACAGGACAAGAAGATTACTCACCAGTTACCATCATGGGCAAAACAGACTTGACATGGGGAAAATTAATTTAATTTATTGGCAAATAATCAGAGTCGGATAATGACAAATGAGAAAAAAAAATCTAAAAAAACCCCACCTTCCCTTCACCCCTCCCTTCTTCCTGGGCTCATCTTCACTCCTGATTTTCTCTATCTCCTTCCATCAGTGCAGGGCAACAGGGAATGGGGGTTGTGGTCAGTTCGTAATGTTTTATCTCTGCTGCTCCTTCCTCTTCAGAGGGAAGACTCCTTAAACCATTGTGTTCCAGTGTGGGGTCCCTCCCACAGGACACAGTCTTTCATAAATTTCTCCGGCATGGATCCTTTCCACAGGCTGCAGTTATGCTGTTCTTCATGAACTGCTCTAGCACAGGTCCTTTCCCATGAGAGCTGGGGAATTCCAGACCCCATTCAGGACTGCACTGTTCTATCATAGGTCCCATGCGAGGCTACAGGTTCTGTTCAAGCATGAGGTCTCCATGGGGTGCAGTTTCCCTCAGGTCACATCCACCGACTCTAGCGCAAAGTTCTCCACAGTTTCCAATGTTGAATTCCAGAAATAACTGACATGCCGGCTGGGAGAGGGCAGCTCTTACTGTGTTGCAGGTATTGGCCACAGCTGTCCTTGCCTCCAGACCCACATTTCATCAACGGGTGCTCTTTGCTGGCTTTAGAACAGTTTAAAGTATACTACAGGAGACAGAAGTTTGGGTTCATGTCACCTAGTAGTTACCTACATGCCCCTGTGCACAGCAGCTGTCTTAAAGACAAAGTTGTAACCCCTGATGATAGGTAGAGGAGCTGGTTGGGGACTAAAATGACCAGAAACTCAAGTGGGTTCTGGAGGTAGCTTGAGATTTGTCCTCATGCACCTGTGTGTCGGCATAGAGCTGTGCAGCATGGACCCATCTCAGCAGAGCAACTGATGTACGCAAGCAGGGCATGGGGCAGGGATCATACCCTAGCTTAAACTTCTCCCAGAGAATATCCATAGTTCCCAGTAGAAGCAAAATTTTGATAGATGAAGAGTCCTGGAAAAAAATCCCAGAGGTTTTCACAGCATTGAATTAGTAGATATTTTGATAAATGTTTTTTATTATTTTGGCTTCATGCTGAAGGTCAAGAGGTTTCACAGTCTGATATAAAGTCCTGTACTGCTCCTTTTCTCTGACCAGCTTTGTCCTATTTGGTTTTTTTTAACTTTTTCTCTCTTAAAAAAAGCATCACTAATTCATTTATGAACTCTATATGTGAGCTCTTTGCAGGAATCAATGTGCCTAATTCAATTTTCCTAGGCAATCTGGGGATTGTTCTTAATGGAAGGTTGTGCAGGTGAAGAAATTATAATGCTGTAGGTATTTTAAGATGGGAATTCTTTGGCCTAGGACTTCGATCAGATGCTCTACTGAGGCAGATGCTTTTCTCCAATAACCAAAAATCATAAGTTATTGCCTTTAGCTAACAATAATGGTACCAAAATGTATCTACAAGTGAATGAATATTTACAGTGATGTCAATTTAATGGGGAGACTCTTTTTTCTCTGAGGCAATTAAAATATCTTATCTTACTCTAGGTAATCTCTTTGTCCCAGTAAATGAATAATTACTCCAGAAAGTTTCATAAGAAAGGAAAAAAAAAAAAAAAAGAAAAAAGAAAGATATTATTGACTAAGTGCCAAAAATTTAGAAATGTAGCTAACTCTTAACATTTTCTAAAAGATTAAAAGGTCAAACCTGATTTAGTAGCACATTGCTGCATCTCACAAGGGTTTATATTGAAGTATTTAGGGACAGGATAGAAATAGGCCATAACAATTTCTGGTATCCAAAGTAAAGTGCATTCCTAAGGGTGGAGGGCTAGATGGTATAAAGCCTAGTTAACACTTACTTCTGTGCCTGAGCTTTCCCATACATCACAGTTAAACACTTGGGGTAGGCAATCTTCACAACAGAAGATGGGCAACAGAAGAAATTTGAAGACTGTTTTGAAGAAAGAATCAAGGTGCTTGATTCGGAACATGGAAGTTTTTTTACCTTCAAGCTACTTCATAGATCTTCAGTTTCCCTTTAATTCTGTAAATCTGTGGGAACTCCCTTCCTAAAATTACAAGTGAGACTCTTAAGGAGGATGATGAGCCCTGTGAGGCTTCTAATTCTGTTCTTCTAATTCTCTTGCAAATGCTTTGTTTAACTACCTGTTCATTTTGGAACTAGTTAGTGACTACCTATCTTCTTGAAGCCTTTGCTCTAGGAGAGAAGATATATTCTTTTTATTCTGTTGGTAAAAACCCATACAAAATCAAGTGTACATTTTTCAAAAGTTTGGAATATTGTCTTTTTTCCCCCATTTTGAAATGTTTCTTTATCTAAAAAAAAATTGTAATAGTTTTATAACACTATTCAAGTTTTATTTTATTTATTCTTTTCATTACCTATTATTGTGGGCTGACTGAAAATTACTGATGAACCAACTTCTTTGTAGAACACGGAACTTAGGGTTGTGGGGTTGGGTTTTTGGTTTGGTTTGGTTTGGTTTGGTTGTTGTTGTTGTTGGTGGTTTGTTTGTTTTTTTCTGTGGGAAACAATCAGCCTTGGAATAATTCCTCTACTGGAAACATGAAGTCAAGCAAGTCTTTCACATTTCTTGGTCTGAGTTTAATGTTTGGCTTTAGTTCAATAGTTGTATCTTCTTGAGTGAACATCCCAATACTGTAGGAAATAAGTAGAGTGCATTGTGGGAGGAATAAACTGATGGGCCAATGAACTGGGGGAATGGTTTAGCAAAGTAGCACCTTCTATATTTCATGCTTGAAGTGCAGAGGAAGGAGATTTGATTTCAAGAGGACTTCCAGAAATTATGCAGTAAATGTTGGTAATGAAAATGTTTATTTTTGAAAAAATATAGTAAAAAAATGGCTTATCTACAATTATATCAATTTGAACATATTTTTAAAACATATTTTTTTACTTTTGCCTTTTTTTCAGAACAAAACAAAAGATGTCTTGATGTCAAATCTCTTGAGAGAGGATTTTTAATTTTCCATAAAATATATTACTGTTCAATTAAATCCTGAGCCATGTCTGGATATGTAACAAAGACTTGTCTCTTCCCTGAGGATGTCACAGACTAAAAGTAGACAGGTTTGTGGAGAGAAGCCTGATAAGGAGTGATGAAGTGTCTCTCTATGATAATGGAAAAGTTTACCTCTTCTTTGTATACATGGACAGAATAAGTAAAAAGAAGTGAATGGATTTATGGCTTAGAATTTGTAAAGTTGTTACTTGCTTTGTATTCGGGACGGTAACGTAAATTACATGATTTGTTCAGTGTGGTTACAAGAATCAGTGCTTTTTTGTGAGAGGACGATTAAACTGAATAATTTCATTTGCCCTTAGCAATGGCTGTAATGAACAATAATAGAGTGGGCTGAGTTTGCTGTAGTTGGCGTCGGTTTGGGAGTTTTTTTAATTCACGTTGTGACAAATGATTTTGCTTGAAAAGCTTGCCTTGTTTGGTTTGATTTGTGTCCAGACTAAGTATACTAGGAAGTGATGATACTTATCAGCGTGGTTCACATGCTAATTAAATTGACTTCACCAAAGCATACAAATGTCTCCTATTATTTTCTTTTCTCTTACGTGGTGTCAATAAGTTTCTATAATAAATCAGAAAATCTTTATTCTGGAGGCAGATAGTATTTGAGAAGTACAAAAGATGCATCTGTTTTGAAGGTTTTTACATTTTTTCAGAGACTTACTTGCAAAGACAGAAAAGTATCAGGAAAGAAAAGCTTTCCTATGCCAATTTCTTTGCTTTGTACATCATGAAAAGAGAAGATAAACTGATGAGTTACTTATTCTTAAATTGAAAAGGTAGATTTATATGACAGCTTAAATGAGGTCTAGAAAAATCCACTTTTAAGCTTAGGTTTGTACACTGTGAAAGCTTTTTGACTAATCAAACAGAGGTAGCTGTATAATGAATAATTCATGAATATGGTGCCAGTGAAGATGCAGGCTATAAATACCTGCAGAGGGACTCCATTAACACCATAATTAGAGCCTGGCATTGGCTGGTTGATGATGTCACTGTTGCTCCAATGTGTAATTTTAAGCTGCTGGTGAAATTGTTTACCCATGTTTGTGGCACACACTCTTTTATACACACAAAGGAGAGGGGGTGGCCACTCTATCTGTACCTCCCAGCCCCAGCCTATAACCTCTGACTGCAGTTCCCTTTGCCTCTCAGCACCCCTCATCATCCTGCATCCTTTTTTTTTTAATTTTGCTCACCATGATCTTCTTTCCCACCTCCTGCTAGCACCATTAAGGGAGTTGTCATTGCTGTTGTACACACACATGATCAGTGTGAGGTCCACAGGAAGATCAGTGCTCTGGTAGGCACAGTTCCTCCTCAGTTATCCCATGAATGAGTGGACAAGACAGTGCTGTACCTTCAGAGACATGTCATGCACAGTACAGAGGTAACAGGGCATAATAGAGTCAGGACCCCTTGTTGCTCAAGGGACAGTTTTCTGGGGCTGTGGCTTTCTGGGTGATTATGGAAACTTTGGGACATAACAAAACTAATCATTAATTTTTTAAATGCTGTTTATTCTAAGATGCAAGACTTCAGCACAACAACCCTAGCTGTTAGCAGAAAGCTATTGGTAGTCTAGCAGAGCAAGAGGAAATCTCTCATCAAAGTCTCATCAAAGCTGGGAATAAAATCAGGAAACTAAAAGGGGGAGAACATGCATCCTCCAACAAAAGATCTCATTAGAGATCCAGCAGATACTGGTCAAGTAGCTGCAGAAAATGCAGTAGAGATTAGGACAAACACCATATTTTTCAGACAGTTGTCTGAAAACACTGTCCAGATTCAGACAGTCTGGAATGTTTTTCATAAAAGAGACTTAATCAAATAACCCACTAATACCCCTCAAAAAATACACAACCAATATAAAGTCTTTTTTGTTTTCATGCTGAGCATGTGACACAGAAAAATTGTTCCTGTACTGTTCTGGAAGACCCCATACAGGATCACTACACCTGTGATGAACTGCTCTGTCCATTGCTTCCAGCACTTGTTATAGTACGTTCTCATCATCCCACTGATGTCCTCTAAGGATTCTGGTCAACACTTCTGTGCTGACAGGCAGCTGTGATAGATTTGGTCACTGTGAGAGTCTTTGCACCAGCTCTGGGAAACTAGACAGGGTGTTGGTCTACAGGCTCCAAAGGAATTAAAGAAAGCTCAGAAGGAGTCATGTTCCTTAATACAAAGTTAAAAAAATTGGAATATATATCTTTGTACCTAAAGATGGAAAAAAACAGTGGCAAATATTTGTTTTTCATTTCAACATGTGTATATAACTATGTATCATTATACACACAACAGTGCAGCCTCTGAATTCTTCAGACATAATTTTTGAAATGTCTCCAGAGAATGATACATTGGGGGTTGTATTAATCTGCTTAATATGAGTGGAATCAAAATTCATAGAAAGCCACACATAAGGAGGCACATAGATACAGGATGCTGTAAAAATGAGCCCTGTCAGGTTAGTAAGAAATCTTGCTGGGGTACCTTACAGTGAAGAAAGTCTGCGGGCTAGGAAGAACCTCATGGTTTCTCTCAGAACATGGGTTTCCAGATGTAAATTTGAAGGCATACCCAAGGGCATGCTAAGTGACTTAAGGGGTTTTCTAATCACTGGGCTAAGATGAGGGGGAACAATTACTCCCTCCTTACCCCATATGTCTGTTCAATAACACATCTGCTTCTGGTTAATCAGCCATGCTTTCAAACACAGTTTCTTTGGGTGCGATGCAAAACTTATTGGTCAAATTTTTGTTAACTCTTAACTGTCTTTTCATGAGTCACATTGCTAACTTTACTTCTAACTGACATGGATGAACACGGTATTAGCTGTCTAGCTTCAACAGAGTCACAGTAATTTGTGAACTAGCAATTTCCTTTCTCTTAATCTCAGAGGTCTTTATACAGCAGTGAATTGCTCGTTTTTGCTGTAGCAATTTTATTCAAGGTAGTGTACTGGTGATTATGTGCTCAATGATGTCTTCCATAGGTGTTTGAGTTTGTATTAGTGTTGGTTAGTCTGTGATGTGTGTTAATTTAGAGATGTAAATATTGGCCAGGGTTCTGTATTTTAATTGAATACCACTCTGGGACTGAACTCACATTCTTTCAATCCCATAGTGAGAAAGCTATCCACAGAGCCGCAATAACACACGGGCAAATGGCAGTTTGATAAAGAAGCTTGAGTAATAACTACCTGCTCAACACACCTGTTTTTTATAGACTAAGACTCTGGTGTGTATTTATGCTTGGAAAGGAATGTTACTTGCGAAAAAAAAAAAAAAAAAGAGAAGAAAGGAACCTGCACCTTGGCTAATGATTCTGGTATTTTTGGAGGTGAACGTTTTCAATCATTACAAACCAGGGAGCTAGGTTATAGTATGTCCTTTTAAAGGCTTTTGAAGGGGTAGAAGACTTGCCTTCTGTGTCAAAAGTTCTTTTGTGTTGAGCCAGTGGAGCACCCTGCCTGGACTTCCTGTGTCAGTCAGAACCTGCAGGTAGGAAGGCAACAAACCCTCTTCAGACCTCGAGGAGAGGGTAAAACTTGTGTCTCACAAAGACTCATGTTTCACAGAACCAAGTACAAGTTTGTTTAGCATGGGACAATGCTGAAGTGATATTGATAGTTCCTCTGCTTTGTGTGTAAAGTGTAAAGTGTTCCTCTGCTTTGTGTGTAAATGCCTGGTATGTGGGACAGTAGCTACTGATGTAGCTAATGATGACTCTGGCAACATAATTTTTGTTAATAATTTACCATTGACATTCTTTCTCTCATTTAGAAGCCTTTTAGGGATTTTCTGAGAAGTTTTAGTATATCGTTTACATCATCTTGACAAAGGATCACCAGATAGTGGGACGAGGAAATACTCCCTGTCTGCTGAGCAGTAACTTGCATTTCCAGCGGCTGGGGGATCCAGAAACTGTTGTGTGGGAGCTCCCAAGATGGAGATCAGTCTTCCTTCATAAACAGCAACACTGTAATGGGGTCTGAAAGTCTGCACCACCAATATTTAATTGGAATAATCCCATTAAGCAGTCACAGAACCAGGTAGCAAGAGCTGGAGGAGCTGGCATCTTGGTTGAAGAGGGGGTTTGAGAGTCACAGCCTGTGCACGATGAGGATTTGCTTTCATTTTCTTTGCTGTAGGAGACCTGGGTGCGGGTTATAGGAGGGACCTCTGGTCTCTGTTGAGATGCTAATGGTTGAAGAGTGGAGCTGCAGGCAGCCCCTTCCACTTGCACTAGTCACAGGGCTGCAAAACCAGGGAGTATCTCCACAAATAAATACATGATTGCATCTGACTGTTGTACCCATCATGGAGGAGTTGCATATTACCATTCTATGGGCTGAATAATATCCAAATCCCATATTAGCAATAAGGCAATTCAAGTGTTTGCAGATATATATTTTAATGGTAGTAGTAAATTATTCTAACATTTTAAGAAAAGCAAGAATAAAGTCCTAAAAGCAATAAAAGAAAACAAAAAGTAGATTATCTAGAAAGATAATGAATTCTATTTTCACAGCATACTGTGGCTCAGAAGTATGAATAATGAAGTTGGGCAGGATTAAAGTTATATTGACAGAAAACATCACCTTGCAAAATATCTAATATTTTCCCCATTATAAGAAAATTTAAAAAAAAAAATCATTTTTTTAAAGATTACTTTTTTACACTAGTATTATTATTGTTATCTCTGCCTCAGTATTTTAGCAATTAATACAAAACTGAATATTTTTGTTTATCTTATGGAGTAAAATACCTGTTAAAATGTTTTCCTACTTCTATGAGAAACAGTATAATACAAAATAAATAAAGATACTTCTCTAGATTTAGGAAAAGGAAAACCCTCAAATTATCAAACTTAAATGAACTTTGTCTCTGTGAAGATTTAAAGATAATGTGAAATAAGTAGGATGAATCTGAAGTACATCATAATTTTTAATAAAGAAAAAATAAGTTTATACAGGGTAAGAGCAAGGACATACCTACTCTTCCCGTCACCCTTTGTTTTTTCTTCCTCTCCTTCTTTTTCACTTTTGGATTATCATTTGCTGGAAGAAGTTATTACCAGAAGTTATTAGTTTTATCCTAAATTTCAAGTTCATGGTAACACAGATATCTGGAATCTTAATTACAGAATTCAATAATCTCAAGTTAATATTCTATTAATCACATAGGAAAGAAATGGAGTTGTCAGCATAAAATGAGCTAGTGTTTTAAAAAAGTGAAAAGTGGATGGGCGATAGTGATAGAGTGGTTACAAAGAGTACTCTGTGTTAACATATTACTAGCTTTTCACATGGATTCAAACAACTTCAAGCAGTGAGTTGCGTTAATATTGAATTCTGCATCCTGGATTAATGTATTTTTATACCTATTTGCTGATTTCTTGATTGTTTGAAGGAGGGAGAGGTAATCCCACATACTAATTTTTAAGGAATGCATTGGTTTAACTGTTAAACAGTAGTCTTTTGCAACAAATTATATTTCTGTGAAATTAGAATTTTTATCACTACCCAAGTAATCTGATTGTTGCTTTTTGCTTGTGTAATGCATCTTGCATATTTTAGTTTTATTTGAGTGTGTATTTATAGCAATGATTGTGCCAAATTAGTTGTTTGTTAATGACATTGCTTTACTTATTTCTTTAATATTTTTCTAACTAAAAGAAGAAGAGAAAGTAATTAGGCAGATGTTTTTCTGTCTCTGCTGAATACACTGAAATCTACACTAACATAAACTATTTTGCAAATAATATTTTTATTAAGGTATGTTTGACTGTATTTTTCAAATCTATCAGTAACTTTTTTATCTGTGTTAAGCAGTTATGAGACTTAAGAAATGGTTTGGGCTTTTTTTTTTTCTGTTGTTTAACGAAACTGACACATCAGGGAAAATGAAATATTATTATCCTGGCCCTACAGCTTGCAGTTTAGGCTGTAAATGTGGCCCAGGGCCATGTGAATAGATGCCATTA
>VZTM01008364.1:2705-20271 GCA_013400555.1 Jacana jacana
TAGTGTGAGAGAGTATGAAAGATTTATTTGGGGGGGTGTGTCTAACCCCACTTGGAGCTAATGCTGGCTCAGCTGAAGGATTTGCAGTCTAGAACCTTTAATGCAACTTTTGGGGGTTCTGTGCTTCCTGCCTCCATAAACCACAACTCTCATTCCCATGCCGTGGTGGAACTCACACGGAAAGTCATCCTTAACAAATGACTTTCCAAATGTCAATGTAAAAATGGAGTTTCCTCCTTGACACAGCCCCTGTAGCTGTATTGCAGCCCATAAAAACACTCAAGTTGTGGAGTTTTCTGTTTGGTTGGTTTTTTTGAGGAGTTTTGGGAAAGGTTATTTTAGATGCCCCACGTGAAGAGCTTTCCTCAGCACTGGCTGTTTCTCATAGCATGTAGGCTGTGGCAGTGGCTTTTAAAATGCCCCAAAGAATCAAAGCATTGCCCAGATAAATTGATACCAGTAACAGTGCTCCCCTGTAAACAATGACGTGTAAGAAACAAACCCCAAGCTTCGAATACTCCCACTGCAACAGAAGACAAGCTTCTTCTGTGCCTCAGAAATGAGGGTCCTGAGCATCCTCTGAGAATACTCTCAGTGATGCTGTGAAATCTTAGTGAGTGCTTAGTCAGCCTTCATCCTTTTGAAAAGCATGAAGAATTCAGCTCCGGTTAATTTTTAAAGAATATAAAGGCAAACAACAGAGAAACTATATGTGGTAACACCTGCCACTGGTTTTGGTTTTGGCTTGGTAGTCTGTGTACTTACCATGGCAGAGACTTCTAAGGCAAGTCAAAAGGATGGTGTAAAATATTTTCACTTCAGCTTCCATTGGCATTCTTTCTGCAGCCAGAACATCGTCAGACAAGCAATGTGGTTGTTGAGGGCAACTGAGGCATTTCCTGAAAAGCGTTACAAAATGAAGGTGCATGTTCAATGTGAGGACACTACAGCTATTCCTCCATGATAGTTGTACAAGAAAGGGTAAAAAGAAAGAAATTAAGTCAAAGCAATATCCTTTCCTTAAACTAAGTTTTACATTAAAATCCAAGTGTTAGTGTATTTAGAAGCAGCCACAATTAAACTGCCATCGTCCACGGCACGAGCCAACTCCAGTCCAAAGGCTGCAGAGCCACAAACAACACGTCTCAAGTGAAAAGCAGGGTGTATTAACCCAAGGAAAATCAATATGCAAGCACACATATTCAAGTTTCTGAAAAAGATTGTATCTGTTCAAACTACTTCCCATTTTTTTTCTGTTCACTTGAGGAGAATGCCCATGATAAATGGGGTTCTCTTGAAACTTAAATGCTTAATGAAGCCCAGCAAGAGCAATGAGTGCTACACAGCGTAGTGTGGCATCTTACACTGTTTTGCCCATTAACTTTTTCTGGACTCTAAATTCTCAATGAAGGGGAGAATATCTTGACATTACCTACTATCTCGTCAAACATCTGCATGCATCTTCTTCCTGGGTGGTTTTCATCTTAATCCTATTCACAAAAATTGAGTCACATGATCGTAATTAATTTGTAATAAGACTGAGCTCTATAAAAATCTGCAAAAATGTAAGGTAGAAAATGAAGGATTATTTTTTTTTAAGCACAATTGTGGTTACTTATACACAGTCCCATCAACGTATTCTGAAACTAGAGTCCCTTCACCGTGTCACACTTTATTCTAAATTTCATTTATACAGAACGAGGTCTGTGATTGGGCTTCTCTGCAATGATGTTTATTGTCCCCACACAATGCTGCTGCTGATATTTTGGAATTAAGTATGTAATTAGGTAGAAAAAATGGTGGGTTTTTTTGTTTGTTTGTTGTTTTGGGGGGACAGGCAGTGGCATTTCTTTCTACATATTTATCTGTTTCTCTATGAATCATGGAATCATTTAGGTTGGAAGCGACTCTTGGGATCAAGGAGTCCAACCATCAGCCCTAAAAAGAATTTCAGGAAATGAGAAGCCAACCTTCCACATGCACACACACACACACAGAGGTATATGTCTTCAGAGAAGGAGACTCCACAACCTCCCTGGGCAGCCCGTTCCAGTGTTCAGTCACCCTCACTGTGAAGAAGATTTTCCTCATATTTAAGTGGAACCTCCTATATTCCACTAGGTTATATGACAATTATACATTGTTTGGCTCAGTCCTTTGTGAACAGCATGACTTGCATGTCTTCTTGGGACATATATGGTCTCTTACATTTGGAGGGAAGGTGGTATTCATTTTTTACAGCTTCACCTAAATATAGCTGCGTGCTTAGCTGCATCAAATTTAATATCTGTCAAAGAAGAATGAGTCAACTTTGGAAATGACACAAGCCACTGTGCTAGTACATAGTGATGAAACAAGAGGACACATTGCTTGTAATGAAGAGAAGTGTATCAGAGTCCACATAAAACTAAGAAACATGCCAAGAGATTTGTGGTTTTGGAGTAGGAGCCAATCTTGGTTTGTATTTTTAACACACTAAAGTCTCTCTTGAAAACTGTTCTTTTTTTAATTCTGTTTTACTCACTGTACTACAAGTGCTCTTTTCAGGATCTGCAGTGTCGAAGAGCATTCAAAACAGGCATTTACCACAATTAACTGTGTCCTTTGCATGACAGAGAACTTGCATGAGCCCCTAATTTTATTGAATAATGGTAAAACTTTGAGGAGAACTCCGCAGCACTGGTGGAGTCAGGGAAATGACAGCTTTCAGCAAAGTATCAGTAGACTTCGGTTGTCTCTGGCCCACAGAGACATTCACCTCAAGGCACTGCCTCAGGCTTTTTGGATTTCTTATGTCTACCTCCTTAGATTATTGACGCTGCTTTTAACTTCCCACCAAATAAAACCGCCTTAGTAATATTTCAGCACCCTCGCGCAGTTCTGCATCTTCCAAAATCAGTAAATAGCTTTCTAGAAAGAAAATTTAGAGAAAAAAAATAATAACTGTAGTACCCCACCTTTAAACCACATTGAGAGAGAACAAAAAAACCATGAGGTTAGCGATCAGTTATGTTTCTACAACTATATTTACAAACTCAAAATAAATTATGTTCTGGGCAGAATAAAGGCATTGGTCTATCCCTCCTGCTCGCAGGGATAGTTAACTTGGCACCATAACAATCATCTATGATGCGGTTTTTACAAATTCTATCAGTGGAGTTGGTTTTTACTGGGTAATTTTATGCAATTTCAGCGGTAGAGTGTTCTGCAAGCAGAAAAAATTCCTTCGGCAAACACCGTGGTTTCAGGCAGGGGCCGTGGCAGTGCAGATGCGGGAGCAGAGGTCTGCAGGGTCGTACACAGGGATCTGCAGATGAAGAACAGTTTCTTTTAACGCTACAGGCTTTTAGAAGCTGTTATCAGCTCTGAATTCCATGGCAATTTATCTCACACGCTGCAGCACCTACTCACAGATGTAGTTGGGAACAATCCCAACACCAGGCTTTGGTTTTGGCTTCGAGAAGGCAGAGGTTGAAATTCATGCAATATTCATACGCTGCTCTAAACTCTCCTGCAAAATGGTGCTCGTTTTTTCCCGTATTTCAAATGCCCACTATGTATTTGATACTTCTTCATTGATGCTTGTAAGGTGAAAATTTTGTTTTTCTTATAATTAGTTATAGTAAAATTCTCAGGAGCAATTGTGCTACAGGACCGAGGTGCAGAAAACTAAGCATGCCCATAGCAGGGGACTGGGACTAGATGATCCATAAAGTCCTTCCCAACTCCAACCATTCAATGATTCTATGATAAACCGGTTTCTTAGAGAGATTAGGGCAGATTTCCAGCTCTAGCTGTAATGAAAGGATGTATTGTGTATAGTGCTTCTAGTTGGGAAAAAAAGCAAAGACAAGTGAGAATGAAGAAAGCAATCTGATTGCAATTTAAGATGAGATAACTTCCTTAGTCTGCAGGCAAACTCAGACAGCAGCTCTGAGAAAAGTCTGTGGAGTTTAATGTGAAATTAGTCTCAAAATTCTTTAAATTGACATGACAGAACCAGAACACTACATGTCATTTAGCTTACCTGGGACAGATGCGACCCAGCCAAACACCCTGCATGACATTCTGGTCTCTAAGTTGGAATGACATGGATTTGATGGATGGACTCCTCATGGATAAGGAATTGGCTGGATGGCTGCACTGAAAGAGCAGCGGTTAATGGCTCGATGTTGGGATTGAGTGCACCCTCAGCGAGGTTGCCGATGACACCAAGCTGTGTGGTTGACACACTGGAGGGAAGAAATGCCATCCAGAGGGACCTGGACAGGCTCAAGAGGTGTGCCCATTCCAGCCTCATGAAGTTCAACCAGGCCACGTGCAGAGTCCGGCACCTGGGTCAGGGTAATCCCAGGCACAAATCCCAGTTGGACGGAGAATGGATTGAGAGAAGCCTCAATCTCAAGGATTTTACAGATTTTTCTGAGCTTGTTGGTAACTACTCAAGTGCTACAGTAATTTTTGAAACTTCTAGGTACGTAGCAGCCTGCACACTGAATGTAATACAGGCAGGCAGAGAAAAAGTGTGGGTTTTTTTCAGCAAACATCATAATCCCTATTCCTGAGCTGCCCAGTTACTGTGCATTTAATTTTTATTCTGACCTGGCTGCCCAACATCCACAAATCTCAGATGAGACAAAGTAAATACCAGAAGTACACATACAGATGCCGAAACTAATAAAGAACTTGTTGCCTTAGGTGGGTGAGCATTAAGTCTAAATTTTCAGAAAGACCTTACACTAAGCAGCTGTGCAGCACCCCTGCTGTCACATCCAGCATGCTGGTGCTAGAATAGTAAAGGAACATCTGGCATGCTGTGTGTCGAACAAAATAGGCAAATACCAACAGTTCTCCAAAGACAATTCAATCAAAAACTTAAATGTCCAACTAAAAAAAAGTTATCCCAAGCATTTACCTCTCTGATCTTTCCCATGAATTGCACAATTTTAATCCCTCTGGAATCCTTCAAGGAGAAGTAAGTTGTGTGCAATTTCAAAATACTTTCTCTCTTACAAGATCTTTCCAAACGATTACAACATTAAATGTCAGGTGGAGCACTGGAAAGTCGTGGACTGGAAATAGATTCTTCAGGAAACTCTACCACAGCCTAACCTTTTTTTCCTATTTCCAAAACTAACACAGAGCACAAAACCCGTGTGAATACTCTACACATCTGTCCTATTTTCTCTTTTCCTTCTCACGAGATAATTTTTTTACTGCAAATTGCTGATTGTCTTCTAGAGTACATAATGACCCGTTATGTACTACATCTTTGTCAAATAATGCTATGTAAGAGGGAGAGTGAATTTAAACAGCAATTTTCTGCTGCAGAAATCTTGCTATGAAATAGCAGAAAAATGCCATTCACTTCACTTGGAAGCTGAAGTAGAAGAACAAGTCGCAGAACAGAGCAAAGAAGCATTCCTAACATAATTTTCTAACAAAACAAAGTATGACAACGGTGATATTGATTTTATCTTGAAGCTTTTATCTGAGTTGAAAAGTGAGGTGCCTGTTAATCAGGACTTCTATTGTTTACTTGCAATTACCTTCAGAATAAATTGCCCAGAAATGCATTCTTCTATTTTTATTTGAGGGGAGAATTTTAACAAGGGATGGTTATATGTAAAGGCCACGTAATTTTCAAACCCTACCAACTGGTAAGATGATTGATCTTTTTTCCAAAGAGATTAAATTAAAAAGTAGTAAGTTTTATGTTTTTCACTCAGTTTACAACTGCCGGACCTTTTCCATTTTAGTTTGCAAAATCTGATAATAAGCATTTAGCACTTTGAGCTGATATTACAGCTTGTATGTGAAAAAAATACATACAAATTTAAAAAAGCCATGTTAAAATTCCCAATTTAAACTTGATTCATTGAGATTTAAGGAAAAAATATCTACAATCAAAATACGTTCATCATTGACACTCACGGCAGAATTACTGTATGAAAATAAAAAGAAATTTTAGAGTCTCAGGTTACTTCTCTGGTATCAAATGCTGTAAATATGGATATGAGTGCCTAAGTCAGGTGACACAGAAGTTCCATGTCAGAGGAAAAGGAAAGAAATCTTTTCAAACAAAGGTGTTGAGCGTGGTGCAGCAAAATACTAAAAATATTTTTCCTATTAACATTACTTGTTTTCCTTTAATTTGGATGTAAGCTCCAGGGAAAATATTTCCTATAGAGCAATTAGCCTTCCTTGAACATCAGACCCTTCTCTGTCTAACATTAATTTAATTTAATATAACCTGTAAAAGTTCAGTTTTAAAAACATTCTAAAATATAAAAAAAACGATATCATTTTGGCGAGGCAGTGAACGGATTTAACAGCAATGATAGAGGGAGAAATGTAAGGAGAGATAAGCACTGATGATAGAAGAACAGACCAGTGAGGACCAAAAGAGAGATGGCATTGCAGTCAAAGTTCAAGAGAGCTGTTCCTCACACGTTGCTTCTCACCACAATCCTCCTTTTTTCTTTTTTTAAAAATTTAAAATTCCCTTTGTAAGAAATACAGTCCGAATATTACCTGTTTAGCCTGAGTTTTCTCTGAGGTCTCTCTCCCACTGTAGAACACATCTAATCTAATAGTTTAAAATCCTTATTTTTATATTTTTTTCCCTGCTTTGCATAGAATTTCCCATCATAAACAGTGAAATCCTCTGGAAAAAAATAACAATTTCTCAAGCACTTTAGTAAAATAATGCAAGTTACTTCACCTACAAGCTGGATCCCTTGTTCCACTCATTCCACTTCAAACCTCTAGATGTGCTTCCAGTCCTTAAGCTAAATTCTCAACAATAATAAAAATTGGAACACAGATTTTTGCTTCAAGCAAGTAAGTGCCACTAAGTATAAAGCTTACTGCTCTAATTTCAGAAAATATACTTGCCTTGAGAGCTTTAAAGGTTTAAAGATTTTTCATTTCTCTGGTAGCTTAATACCTTAGTACTTGTAATTAACCAGGATATTAAATAAACAGAATGACCATACCACTGACACTTGGCAAACTAATGAGGAGCGTTAACTCACGGCGATTATGATGCTACAGAAGGCAAAAGTTCTAGTTTGCTACTTGCATTTGCTGTGCTACTCACCAAGCATGGAAAAACCAGTGCCTGCTGAACTGGAAGAAGATATTCACTGGATGAAGATATTTCAACTGAACCTCTTGAAATCCCAGCACAAATTTGGAGGTTTCCTGGATGTGTCCCAGGTAAGCAAGCTTCATTGTCACCACAGTATGCCGGGACTCAAGCGAGCCAAGTATTAGCACCAATTTTTCTTGGCAGCTGTTGGAACAAGTGTTGCCAATATTCCTGTCCAGGCTTTTCAAGCATAATCGACAGGCAGAATATTCACACACCAGCTTTTCAGACGAGGGCGGTCCAGAAAATACTTTTTTCCTTGGGTGAGAACCAGTGGCTCAGAAATGCTCTCATCCAGAATGTTCACCACACATGCATTGAACAAGTCCCTACACATGTGGCAAGACAGGTATTACTTTTCCTTAGGAAATCAGTAGATTGAAACACTCTCTCAGTGGCTGCCAAGACTACAAATAATAATAAAAAAAAAGCTTCCTACCCAATAACTGGATTTATTATCTGCCCAAAGCCTGTGTTTGCCATTCTTGCTTCTGCTGTAATAAAAATCTGCTGATTTCTCTCAAGATGGCTATTAATATTTTATTATTATACTAAGATAATAGCTCCCTCTTTATCTACACCTTATATTCTGTCTGACCTATGTCCACAATTACTTTACATCCAACTGTTTTGCTACCAGGCTGGAGACAAAGATGACTCCTAATGATGCATTGATGATGGAAAGTTTTATAAAGCCTCCCATTTATGAGAAATAGTGAAGTACTATTACTTTTGTGAGGTGCCTTCAACATTCAGAATGACCCAAACACTCTAGGGATACGCTCTGTAAAGGCATTTAGAGGTGTTGAGTCTACGTGGACAAGTATTTGCTGTGTGGATAAGCTTTCTGGCTTACATAGGCTGAACCTGGGAGGCTGGTGGGGAAGAATGTAACCCGAAGATCCAGCTCTGCTTCATTTTGAGGGTAGATGATGGCCAATATCAGTTAGGGGGGTAGAAGAGAGAATAGGGAGGAAGAAGACGACCCAGGAGGAAACTAGAATCCCAGCATGTGACTATAAAAGGACTATGAGCTGGGTCAGCTGCCCAGAGATGCTCCCCAAAGTGCCTGCAGAAATGATGAAATCTTCTCAGTGGAGTCCTCGTATCATCTATATCTGACTTCCTTCTGTTTAAAAAAAATGTGATTTTTACAGAAAATTAATGTTCTTGGAACTAAACCCAATTATTTTGCCTTGTTGTAGGTATCTCACGTATTCACATAGGCTTTAAGTCAAAGCAAAAAAAAAAAACCAAACAAAAAAACCCAAACTAAAACAAGGAAACAAACCCCTTTTACATTTAAAGCTGTATAATAGACAGTATAAGATTACTGATTCACAGAAAGATGCATGTTGTTTGAAGTAAATCTAGGTTCACCAGGCAAATGTTGGATTAGATTGTATGAATTGTAGATCCTGAACTAATTTGCCATTAATCTAGTGGTATTCTGCTGCTTCAAGTCTGGGATTACTCTAGTAGTTGTCTCTACACAAAGGCATTGAGCTGCAGTGAAGTTGACCTTGCTCTCGTGGGAGGACTTTGTTTTCCCTGACAGGTGCCTCCCACACAGTCCCCTCTGACCCCAGCTTCCCCCAGTAAACATCTGCACAGAGCTGCTATATTTTTTTCTGTCAAATTTGGTTTTCTTCTTGTGGCCTCCAGGCTTATCATTCATAAAATCTTCTAAACCTTATTAGAGAGAACACTTTGCTTATTTAAAAGATGCAAGGGCTCCCTGGATAACTCATCTATAAAAGTTTTGGAATTGGTAAAAATAAGCATCTAAGTGTGCTCTGCAAAAACCACATAATTAAGCAGTCCAGCTCGAATTTGCACTCTTGTACCTTGTGTGAACAAAAGTGAAATGCATGGGTTGGGTTGGTTTGGTTTTGTTCTTTTTTTAACAAACGCATTGTTAATTACACATTCTTGCATTTGTATAGGTTTTCTGTCTCACTCTTCTGCACAGCATGGAGAAATGAGATAATCAGGTATAACATCTCTGGGAGCTAAGAGAGAAGAGAGGAATGGGAATATATATGGGACCCTTGCCTCAATGGGCCCCAAAATTTCATTGCAGTCAGAAAGATGCAATGAATATTCCTTCCAAATCCAATCTCCCACCCCATGTCCTTATTTCCCTGAATAAGGCCCCAGCAGGCATACTGAACAGTTCTGGTGGAAAACCTCTTGTTCTGGATGTCATGTCATAGAATTGTCCAGGTTGGAAGGGACCTTTCAGAACATCGAGTCCAACCATCAACCCAACACTGACAAAACCACCACTTACCCATGTCCCTCAGCACTGTGTCTACATGTCTTAAACACCTCCAGGGATGACAACTCCACCACTTCCCTGGGCAGCCTCTTCCAAGCCAGTCAACCCTTTGGGTGAAGAAATTTTTCAGAATATACATCCTAAACCTCCCCTGGTGCAACCTGAGGCCGTTTGCTCTTGTCCCATCACTCGGGAGAAGAGACTGACCCTCACCTTCCTTTCAGATAAATAGAATCAATGTCCTCAGACCAGAGAGTGGATTTTACACAGTTGTTTCCTCTTGTACCCTTGTTCCCACTCACAACACGCGTCTCTCAAAGGCTGAAGTGTGATCAATACCAAAAGCCAGGCTCAGGTGGATCAAGTTTGAACATTTGGAGTAACTGGCATTAAAAACATACTGTATTTAAACAAATGACCAGTTTCCCAAGTTATTAATTTGCCTCCAAAAATACAGTCAGTGTCAGTTTTTTCTTTGAAAATTCATCCCTCTGTCTTTTGTTCATTTGCAATTCCTAGTTATTTCCATACTGGTATTATATAACCTCATTTGCATAGTTTCCCAAGCTAATAGCTCCTCTCTCACTTTACAGCTTCCAAGCTTTAGTTTAGCACTGTCTCAAGCTTTCTAAACCAATTTGTAATTTACATAGAAAAATTTCATCATCAGTTACTGAAAAATACCTGCCTTAAAATGATGTTACACTATTAGCTCAACCAACCTAGTAGAAATAGGAAAAAAGAGGAAAAAAAAACCTCAAACCATGTTTTCTTAAAAAAAATCTTTTAAGGAAGAAGAGGAAAAGAAATTGTAGATCTAAATTATAATGACATAAGTTGACCTTGCTAAAAAGGCATTTGCTGTATTAAAAAGAAAAGGGTGATCTACTGCTAACGTTATAAGAAGTAGAAACAATGGTTCTTTAAGCTTCTGATAAGCTCGTTTTTTTACTCACATGTCAGGGTAAATGATTGCTTAAAGAACCAAATCTAGCATCAAAGTAATAAGTTGTCCAACTGATGAATTAGGATCTTTCTTCTTTACCATCTCCTGTAAAATTTTCAAAATATCCCTAAGCCATAGGCAGACCCATAGCCCTTTGGAAGTATTCAAAGGTCAGTTCAGCTGCCTACTCTATCATGCAGATTTCTGCACTATCCAAGGGAGAAGACGCATTTTAATCCAGAAGTGAAGTACATGTAATGAGACATGGCCATGGGGCCTGCACACTGAACAAAGAGTTTACATGCACTCAGTCAGAAATGGATGTATTTCCCTGCTCAAGAAAAGAAAAAAGAGAAAAAAAAAAACCCACCACTGATTCCAAATTAAAAGGGGTAAGATTTCATAATTTAATTCTATTTTTTCATTGCACGTACTGAAGGGTTTATTTTTTGCTGAAGACATAATCTTTATCAATAGACCTCGTCTGAGGAGCAAGGCTGACAAAAGGGCAAGTAGGAAAATCTGTGTTACATACACAAAAATGAAGATGGGTGAAATATTTCTCTGTATGGGAAGAGAAAGACACTGAAATTTAAGCCAGCAAATTGTGAAATTTTTGGACGGTTAAATTTACATGAGTTACATATTAAAACTATGAAATAAAGCTTTTTTTTCTCTCAACACATTAATAATAATAATTTTAATTTAAAACTAGAAATAAATTGTTTAGCCAAAGCGTTCCTTACTATGTGATACTTGACACTTCAGTGACTACAATAATAGTCACAAGAAGGTGTTCAAAGCGACCTTGTCGAACATGAAGACTCATGGCAGTCTCCAAATTCTGAGGGTGGTAAAATAGATACTTCAGCAAAAAGGATTACTTCCTTTAGACTTGAAAGGAAGCAAGTTCTTTCCAAAGGGAGTAAAATAATAATAAATAATAAATAGTCTTACAATAAAAAGTTCACTCGTCACTGTGAAATTCCTGCAAGATTAAAAAGCATACCAAGTGTCAGTGAAAATCCTATTTCTGCTGGGTATTCCATGCAAAAGAAAAAGGGGCTGCTTAATAATTATTACCTTTTCTTCATTTTATTCTGAAGACTGAAGCTCAGATTGCGTTTCAGGGAATAAAACATTGCCTTGCAATGATACCCGTGCCAGTTCTGGTCTCATAAGCAGCAAGCATTTTAGAGCCCAGCTCCCCACAGGCTAATTAGCAGTTCTGTTGTAGCAATTACATAGCATTTCAGTTCGGGTAGTTAACCTTGCTTCTGGGCATTAATGAGTATTACGTTAATGCAAATATCGAGCTGCTGTACCAGCCACTCTCTCCAGACATTGCAATATCATTGCACAGAACTGCAAGTTCAAGAGCACCAAGTTTAAAACAGATTTAGTTTGATGTGGTAAATTTGCTGGGAACAGGAGGGTTTGGTTTTGTTTTCTTACCTGAAGGAGAACACGTTCAGCAGCAACAACTCAGGGACTTAAAACCCCATGAATCCAACACGGTGGAACAGCAGCTTTCAGACCAGAGGAAAAGTAAACTGTGGTTAAATAATCCCCAGACAGAGGGAGGAAACAAACCAGAATCTCTGGCACCCTGCTGCATTAACCACTGAGTAATCAAATCGATTTACATGGGCATCCTTTCTTCCTGGTCTCTTCAGCTCACATCTCCACGATTCAGGGTTGAGAAACATGGTCAAAAACTCAGATAGAATGGTTTGGGTTGGAAGGATCTTGAAAACCATCCAGTGCCAGTCCCTGCCCTGAGCAGGGACACCTCCCACCAGATCAGGTGGCTCCAAGCCCCCTCCAACCTGGCCTTGAACCCCTCCAGGGATGGGGCAACCACAGCTTCTCTGGGCAACCTGAGCCAGGCTCTCACCACCTTCACACCGAAGAAGTTTTCCCTGAGATCTCAGCTCAGTCTCCCCTCTTTCAGTGTCAAACCCTTCGCCCTCATCCTATGGCTCCCCTCCCTGATCCAGAGTCCCTCCCCAGCTTTTCTTTAAGGAAGGGAAGGGTCTGTAAGGTCTCCCTAGAGCCCTCTCTTCTCCAGGCCGAACCCCACCAACTCTCTCAGCCTGCCCTCACTGCAGAGGGGCTCCAGCCCTCCCAGCATCTCTGTGACCTTCTCTGGCCCCACACTGACAGGTCTATGTCCTTCTGATGTTGGTGGCCCCAGAGCTGGAGGCAGCACTTCAGGGTGCCTCCCCAGAGCACAGCAGAGGGGCAGAATCCTCCCCCGCTTGCCCTGCTGGCTGCCCTAACTGGGGGCTTTCTGGGCTACAATCTACAAAATTAATGGCCCATAAATCCACTGTCAGAAGTTCCTACAGAGTTCTGCAGGTGTTATGTGGGCAATAAAAATGCTTCATAAAGAACTGTGGTGTCCAGAATGTACACAAATATTTAGCTCTGCTATTAGTCGAGCTGACTTTCCTTTCAGGAGAATGCTCCTGGCAAAAAACTGAATCCTGTTAAAATGATTGATTTTTGTTTCTGACTCAAACAATAATGTTCTCCCTGGGTTTCCTAAGCTTTCCTTAAGTCTCAGAACAAAATAATCTTGGTCCAGTGTTTGATTTGTCACAACTTAGATTAGTTAACGCGAGGCACATTTTTTTCTTTCCCTTTCTGAACATAAAGTGCTCCCTGCAGGTAAAGTCAAGAAGGCATACGTTGCTTCAAGGCAAAAAGTGCCAGCATCTTCACCAAATCACTTAGCTTTTCATAACAAAGACTTTTTGTGGAGAACAAATCTATCATTTACAAATTGATGTGACAAAACTCAATAATAGCAAAGCAAATCAGAAATTAGTAGTCTTCACATTTTCAGTAGAGTTCTACTTTAAATAAAGAGGTGCTGGAGCACTGGTGAGTGTTACTGATAGGACTGGGAAGTTGTGCAGCTGGAATGCTAACTATCCGAGTTATTCGTCCTGCTGAAAGCAGCACTTTGCAGGGCAGAGCTGTTAAAAATTCCCTTTTCTCCTGTATTTCACATATTCTTCATGTCATAAGATGCAATATATCCACAAAATATAAAGGTTTATTTTAGGAGCTTATATACAATTGTCAGCATTTACTTACGACCAGCTGTAACTTCTTGTCCCGGTATTTGCTGTAGTTCACGTTTCCATGGGAAGGGAACACTGATCACCGCTGACCAGTCCTGCCAGGAGCAGCCCTGTAGATGCCTCTTCTAGTTCCAAAGGAGTCTGATGCTCTTCTCCTTTCAATTTGACACTTGGCAAAAATAAAGCTCTGTTCCTATTGCTTTCCATTCAAGACACACAAAGATGATAAAGAAAACAGAGATTGATACAATTTCTTCCAAAACCAGCTGGAATCCACCTCTAATTATTTTCCTGAGTGGGAAGGTTTGTTCTGTTTTCTTACTGCGCTGGACCTGTATGACAATGCTACCTCCATGGAGTCAAGAATTATTTATTGGACGTACCTGTATCATCTATACTTATATCGTGCCCATCTACAAGTTTAGTGGCATAAATATACAGAATCAGTCTGCATTACAAAAATCTACATTCACAACACTCTACAGGACAGAAAGTGGAGTTTGCCATGTCCAGCCCATCAGAAAAGCAACAAAAAATACACACATTTCATTAAAAAAATAGTTGAATGGCCACTAATTAATAAACACTTTAACTCTAAAAGGATTAATAATGCAATTTACTAAAATTAAAGTAGTCATACTTGTGCCTAAGCATAGGCCTAATTTAAATAGTCTTACCTTATGTGCTCCCATAGTTGCATAAAGAATGACAATGATTTAAAAACCAGATTATTATGGTCTAATATAGTTATTTCCACAAAATATTGAACTATTTGGAATTTACAACAGCATGCAAGATACAGTTTCTAAAGTTTAACTCTTTCAATGGAGATCTCCAAAGAAACTTTTAAAACTATTTCAGAATTTGCTTTCAGCATAAACCCAAGGCAAAAAATTTGTGTTTTTAAACAGTTTTTTCCCCCATATAAATGATTTGCAAGATGTCTTCAGTCTCATTGCCCTGATTCCAATAAAGCAGGGGACAGATAGAAATCCAGCAGAAATTTTAGATAGGTACGTAGACACCTTAAGGAAGATGAATAGGATGAAGATCCCAAACAGCAATGGGATGTTTAGACTGAACTCAAGGACAATAAATGCGATTTACACTGTTTTCACGGGGCGTGCATCAGCCCTGTGACAATTTATATCAGCTGCAACAACATTAATCACCATGAGAGTTTGTTTCCCTTCCCTATTTTATGAAAAGATGTCAATTTACTGCTGCTTGTTAGTGAAACAGCATACTTACCCATATATTAGACTTTGGTTTATTGGTGGATAAAGCAATATGCTGCAGTTTTAGAGGGATAACGTTTTAGATGTTGCTTTCTGTCAAAATCCTACAAGACAAGTTAAAAAAAGGAACATTCTGTGAAGCAAAGGCCTTGGCCACCATGAATATAAAGAGCCCAACATTCTAATTTTCTGGGAAATCTTCTCCTCACTAGAGACTTTTCTCATTTGACTACAAATGACATGGGGAAAACATGATAAATAAAAAGGAGAAATAAAGCAACTTCATTTTAAAAAAAATAATGTTTATACACAGTTACATTAGACACTAGAGTAGCATTAATTGCATCAGCACTGATGAAAGGGAAAAGAAAATTTATGAATTAGAAAAGGTAAAAAAGAAGGTCATTCACCATGAAATTTAAGGAAATTAAATAAACTTGGTCATTTGTGCCCAACAAGGTCATCTGCACAGCCAAAAATGAAAGGGAGTTAATGTTAATAGTTCACTTTACCATTTTCTCCAGAAGTTTAATAGCTTTCAGGGACACCTGCAGTTGGGCTGGAACTCCATATTAAATGGCAATAACTGCCTCACTTCAACACAAGCCAAAATCCTCTCAAGAACACTCAAAGAACGTTCACATCTAATATTGGCACAAGGTCAAGGGTATGGAGGCAGGGCACTGGCAGCAGCATTAGCTTGCAATGGAAAATAGTAAACGTGGACTCTGTCAGCTCCTTTCTCTTTCCTCCAGGACCAACAGAAAAGAGGAACTAGGCCATGAAAGCGAGATGCTTTGAAGCATTCCTCTAAGTTAAAGTCTTGACTGAGCCTGGTTCTCCAAATTTAGCACCGGTTTTTGAAGGTCTGAACCTACTCTTGCTGCCACCTGGCAGAAAAGGTGCAGAGTTTAACCCTCTCTCTACGGATTCCTATTTTAGACCAGAACCGAAACATCAAGTGATTTGCTTAATTAATGAGTGAACTCAGAGTTGCAAACAGTAATCCTAATGAGTTTACACAATTGAGCTACACTGCAAGGATGAGTTGCTGGAGAAATCAATGAATTTTGATTAGGGAATAAATTTCAGTTTATTGTATTTTAGACAATTTCCAGATGGTGAAGGGGGGAGTACATTTAATGAACAGATTATTCATCACTCCTGAGCATCAGTCCTTGGTTGACACCAGCCTAACGTTAAGAAAAGCTGCTGGAATGTTCTGATGAGAGGTCAGTGTAATGCTTTGTCCCACAGTCTTCTTGTAATTCAATCTGTAAGCATGTTTTTTTTGTTTGGGTTTTTTTTGTTTGGGTTTTTTTTGTTNTGCGATTTATTTATTTATTTTCTGGAGGAGCATTAGGAAACAACTTGAGAGACATTCTGTTCTGTCAGACTGCTTGGATTCCCAGCAATTTTTCTACTATTTTTTTTCCCTCTAAGTCATTATTCTGAATCACCTTGGGTACAACTGGAAAGAAAGAAGTTTTCTTCCTTATTCTGGGCATCCCAAGTTTGAAAGCTACTTACACACACACACCTATCTGACAATCAATGTAGAAAAAATGAGTTTATTCATATTTATATAGTCAACTTCTTTCTACCCCACAACTCAAACATTAAATTCCTAGTTCTCTGAATTTTTTTTTTAAATATTACTCTCTTAAATCTTTCCATAATTCTGTTCCAAATGTCTGCATTAGTATGAAGGGAGGTTGGACTAGATGATCTTTCAAGGTCCCTTCCAATCCCTGAGATTCTGTGGTTCTGTGAAATTAAGCTGTGATTATGAGTTCAGCTAATATCAGAGTGTATTATTAGAATCATCTCTGCTAAAGTTCCCCCTCACCAAGGAATGCACTGAGCTCCCCATGACTGGGCTACGTGGACTGGAAGTCATCCATGACTCTGGTAGCCCTGGGGAAACCATGAGCATAGCAGCAGGTTTTTACCTAGTGTTTGTTTCCTGTGCAAAATAATCAAATGCTGCTCTGAACTGACTTTGTATATAAACATGGCTTTTTGTTTTCCTTAGCAGTGCTCTACCAACCAGCAGGGAGCATTCAGTCATGAGTTAATAACAAGAAAATGCATTTGCTTTTGTCGCTGGAATGGAATTGGACACTACAGCAGGAAAAATAAGCAAAATGAGAATATTTCCCCTCCTGCAGACTAGAAGGGAAAACCAGAATGGAGGGAACACAAAAAGGGCAGAGCAGGAAGGTGGAGGTGAAATCTCTCTGGCACCAGGAGCTGGAGGGGGATGACTTTGGAAGCAGATAGAACACTTTTGTGGTGTGTGAGAAGAGTCTTAGGAGGAACTGGAATTATTTTCAAAGCTAAGGGATGTGGGGGAAACTTATCTTCCTTTTTTTTCCCAAATGAGGATTTAATTTCATTACAATTTCCTTCGACCTCAAAAGCGTTAACAGTCAAACTGACCTGATTTGATGCACTAGAGGGCCCAGTGTCATTTCAGTGATGGAAATGGCTTCATTTCCTGGAAATTCGTCGTTGTGAAGACAGTCTTGTGTACTGCTGGCACTACCCGTGAGGTCTGGAGACAAAACAGACACAGGACATGTAAGGATAGTTGAAAAAGCAGAGTTCTCAGATTCTATGTCCTTTCCCCAGACCAGCTGAACTGTTGCTTCTCCTGGCAAACCACGCTTTGATGGATGCTTGAGAACTGGGTGCTTTTTATAAATGCCTGTTTTCTAGAGCATAAATGAAAGCAGACAGGGAGGTCACTACGCTGATTTCGTACCAGTGAAAGGTCCTCTCATCCCACAGAGTTTTCCCGAAGCAGAAAAGGTTATGCTACATGTAAAAATAGAACAAGACACACGAGAGAAA
>VZTM01008364.1:20586-33102 GCA_013400555.1 Jacana jacana
TTGTGATTGGCCTTTGTTGAACTTCTTCCCTCTTCTGAAGAGGCCAATGATATTCAATTTTCGTTTCTGCTCAATTTCGTAACTAGCATAAGCGATCAAAGAAGCCAGTATTCATTTTAAAGAAGCTTGGCTGTCAAGTTGACTGTTCTAGAAATCAGCAGGTATTGGGGCAATGATCTAATTCTGCACCTTCCAAAAGCATTTAATCGTTACCCTCACATTTCTCCAAATGTCGTTCAAAATTCCAGAGACTGAAAAGACAGTAAATATGATAAAATAATCTTAAAGTTTGCCGTGCTCCATTTTATATCAGTAAGAGTTTCAACCAGCTTCTGGTGAGCTGTGAAAGAAAGAGATTTGAGCACCCTTTCAAAACTTAAACATATCACAGGGACAGTTTGGATTCTATTGACAAAATGCAGAATCTGGAAAGATTTGTCTAACAGAACTGTCCTCCACACTATTGATAGCCTTATTTAATATTTAATTTACAAAATGTCTCTTTTTAATTGAATTCCAGGGTACTTCTTTCACTTTTACCACAGATCTCTTATGGCAATTGCCTCTAAAATTTGCAAAGGATTACTCTAAATAGACTATCTATTCCAAAGTATGAGGTTGTAACTCTACTCTTTGACTGCCAACAGAAAAGTGAAGGGCTGTATTTTTTTCTTCCTGAATTTGACAGATTTGGGTTGGAGCAGAGAGTGAAGGATTATTTCATGCTGAAATTAAAATGATTGGGAAGAAAAAAAAAATAAATAAAAGAGTGTACTATAAGTAACCAGTAGGAGAAATCTGAGAAGATGAATATGCTTGAGCAGGATGGAAGATTCAGAATTCTTTTTTCATTTCAACAGCAGTTCTCAGAAATTGAATTTTTTTCTGGATTTTAGAGAATATATCCATTGAATTTTTACCCACTGAAGTAATTAAAAAAAAAGAAAAAGCTGAACTTTGAAGTAATTTCAAAAGAGATGAGATATCAAAAGATTCATCTAGAAACTACCAACTTGTTTTTATTCTTTTTGCTTTGTTTCTTTTTAATGTGAGGAGTCTTTTCCCAGAGTTGGTACCTGACACTGATACACAGACTTGTTGGTTGCTGCTGAAATTCCTTCTCCTGTCGGAAGGAATTTTCCTCAGAAGGTTTTCTTCGGTTCTGGTAAGTTTGTGAGGCACCCAGCATCTTCGGAATGTTTAAACACATCTCAAGGTATAACCTTTTCCTACTAAATTTATTTTACAGACTGAACACATCATGGACCATTTGTCCCCTGTTTCTTGGGAAGTGAGCAGAGGCACCTTCAATCCTTAAGGAATTTCTCTGCAAATCAATCAAAGAGAAAATGGACTCAGATTACTACCGCTTCCCTTATAACTCACCCGCTGCACACAAGCACGCGAGACATTCTGCTGGTGGTCTGAAGCCTTTTCAGTAGCTGATGCACCTGAGAGTATGAGAATGCTTCACGCTTTTTAAAGCTCCTGTGCTGCCCATTTCTGTAGTTATGGTCGTTCTGTACCAGAAACGGTGAAATCTTAAACGTATCAGCCTATGGGAAGCCAGAGTCTCGTTTTCCCCTGGTGCTTCTATCTTGACCCAATTAGTTTGAAAAGCTTGGCCAAAAACTTGTCCCTTGATATTTTGGAATTAAAAGCTGCTGCAACCGGAAGGTTGTTTGTTTTCCGATTCCAAACTGCCTCAATAAGCACTTTTCCTGCCATTTTTTTCTCCTTCAGGGAAAGCAAAGACAGAAGACAGTAGAGTTGATGTACTGTCTACAGGACAGAATACAATTAGCTGGCTAGTTGATGAGCCCCTAGGGCTTGTTTAGACAGAATACAGCTCTATAAATCCCTAATCTTTCCCTCTATATCCTTTGAAACCTCTTGTATACCCGAAGGGAAAATGAAGCTGAGCCATCCGGTCTCAAACGGCAGAGAAGTGAGATGACAGTTGTAAGAAGAAAAACAAAGGTCACAGCAGTCCAGAATAAGAATTTGTGGAGAACATGATCTCATTTTCTGAAAGCATTCATTAAACAAGAGCAGTTAAAAATATATCTTAAATAGTTGCAGGACTATAAGCAAACATGTGAGGTAAACACTATTTTCCTTTTACCATTATTTCATAATAAAGATAATTTCCACTTTTGTCCTATATTTTCTATCTCCCATCTTTCTCCTAAAGCTCCCCATGATTTACATTATGAAAACCATATTTTGCCAGAAGACTGGGACAGAGACACCGACATTACAGATGTCAGGATTGACTCCTTCGATGTCATAGGATCATAGGATCACTATGGCTGGAAGGGACCTTTCAGATCATCGAGTCTAACCAGCAACCCAACACTGCCCAAACCACCACTGACTCAAGTCCCTCAGCACTATGTTTGCCCTGCTTTTAAATACCTCCAGGGATGGGGACTCCACCACTTCCCTGGGCAGCCTCTTCCAAGGCTTGACGACCCTTTCCATAAAGAAACTGTTCCTAATATCCATCCTAAGCCTCCCCTGGGGCCACTTGAGGAACGCTGACAGAAACTGCTAATAGCAGCCACATAAACAATTTGTCCCCAGATATTCTGATGTAGTTCTTTTCAGCTATAAGGTTTCCCACTCAGGCAAGGGTCTTGAGGGAAATGTGAGACAGCCTGCTTACATCTGTCTTCAATGTTTGCTGGTTTTCCTTCGTGGGCAATCTGTCCTCCCTCTCCCCCCACTTTTTAGAGCTATGCAGATGTCTTATCAATAAGAGTAGATGTAACTGCTCAGTGCATCCACCAATAAATATTACATTCTTCATGGTTTGCAGAACTTTGTCTTACCAGCTGCTTCTACATTTCCAGTAAGTGATTTTAGAGTCAGGTTATAAATAATACGATCAATTGAACATTTCCCTATCCGGTGCATGAGGAGAACGTACCTGTCCCTCAGTTCTGCTGCTTCTCAATGGGCTATCTCATTTTGGCAAAGACAGAAGAGAACCTGCTAAGTCAGTCTGAACAAAACCTGTTTTAAAACAATAAGGAAATACCCTACTTCAGTTAACTCCCATGCACAGATATTGTTAAATGCTTTGGAAACCCAGATAAGTCCTCATAACTTTAAAGAGATTAGAACCAACCCTCATCCCCCAAAACACAGCAGGAAGGAATCCGCTGGGACACCAGACAAATAAATCACCCACCTCTTCTCAGGAAATAGAGGGGAAAAGATTCCATAACACCACCAACCACAGAGGAACCTGTTTATAAACCACAAGTCACAGAATTAAAGTGAGGTTCCCTCCTGGGGTGCCCACTCAAGCCCTGCTGGTATTACCAGGAATGATCTATGACTTGGCAAGAAAACCAGTTACCCTGTGGCACACAGTAACTCCTGAAGAGCATTAACTTGGGAAATAACACATGGACCGCTGCTACGGGAAAAGCCATTTTACTTGGTGTGTCGCCCAGAATGACTGATTTACAGCACTGCTTTTTTCCCAGACCTACCTGGGTTGGAGAAGGAGCATCCTCCCCCAGCTCCTGACTCTCAGCTGGTAAGGAATTGTTGTGGGATCATCCCAGAGACTTTTGAGGATGGGGAAAAAGTTCTTCCTCCACTCTGAATTCACCACCCCGTCTTCAGTGCTGCCCAGAATGAAACACAAACCCTTTCCCTGCTCTCTTAGGCTGTCTTTTCTCACTGAGTTTTAGCAAGTTAAGGTTGGTTTAGTCAGAATTTATAACTTAAAAAAATAATAAAATTTTAAAAACTAGAGTTCCTATCCTCAAACTTAAAGTCCTTTATGACAAGGCATATGGAAAACTCCAGGATTGCCAAGAAAAACGGCAGAACTTAAAATATATATTTAAATATTGTGAATAATCCACAGCCACCAGCCCCGCTCCCCTGGAGGGCAGCCATTTCTGTGTGAAATACTGGGGGAGGGAAGGAAGGAGAGCCACAAACCCTTTACTCTCCCACAGGTTCACACCAGTGTTTTTCCTCCTTGGACAGGAGCAGCTACTGGAGTCACACTCCATAACTTGCAGAGTGATTAAACAGTTCGGGTTCTCATTTTTCCCCAATTTAGCTGCCAAACAGAACCCAGCTCCCCACCCGCTCCCAGAGAAGCCTCTTCACTGCCTCCGGCCCAGGGTGCAACCCAGGCTGGAGCACACCAGGAAAGACAAGGGATGTGGAGAGACGGGGAGGGAGATAGGGGTGAGGAGAAAACTAGAAGGGAGGCAATAAAACTCCTGACGTGAAGGACCAAAGCCTTGAAGGCAACCCACCCGTCCTCTGCAGGGGGAACCCGAGCTGAGGAGATGGAGCAGGCTGAAAGGGAAAAGACCCAGAGAACCCCCAAATGCAGATGGAAAGGAGCTGCTAGAAGTTCCTGGTGGGGTAGGTGCCCCAGGAAGGAGAAGGTGGTGCAAGAGGGGTTGCTGTGGCAGCCAGGCCATGCGTCCACTGTCTGCTCCCCCAAATACCCACCCTGTTTCCCCCAATGCACTCACACACAGACCTCACACATACAATCCCATCAAAATCCTATTAACTCATTGCTCTCCTCACGTTTGAAAGAAGGATGTGGAGAAGAGGCGACACTTTGAAAATGCATTCGCTTCCGCTCTCATCTTCCCAGCTGCCTTTGAAGCCAGGCATAAAACGATTCAGTTGTTTTGAAGGAAAACAAATAAAAATGGTTTCCTAGCAACAGGAGTTGCGGTCTTAGTCCCTGAGGAATCTCTCCTTGGTGTTTTCAGGGCTTTGCTGGTTTACTAATATTGAAATAAAAGAACTCACATCATATCAGCGTGATTTGTTTAAACAAGGAAAAGCCTGTATATATATTGGTTTTTAGCAATGTAAATGCATCAAAACCCGTCATATATAAAAATTAACAACCAAACAACCAAACGAAGGAATTTAAAATTCTATTTCAAAAAACCCAAACCACCTAGCCGTGCCTTGAATGGCAGAACAGTTAATGTTTCAGGTACATGGAACTGCATTCTAGAGGTATTAATCCAGATGCACCATTCGAATCATTTGGCAAAAACATTTAGGGGTTGCCAGGCTTGGACTGTCTGGTGGCTGATAACATAGTGAGTGGGAGAAGGAGAGAGAATTAAATACCAATATTTGACTGGTCTGAGTTGCTGTAGGGCCTTTCTGAACCCAACGGATGTAAACGCATCAGGGAGATACATAATTCTCCTTTTTGGGCAATAGCACTGCCTTGAGGAGTTAACTGCCAGCAGACGCCACCAAAATTAAGTGCTCAGATCTATTAAAATAAGAGGAAGAGAACATGTACAGAGCAGTTATTAACCAGCAGCAGAAGTTGCAGGGCTTGGTTGCAGCCCCTGCTGAAGAGTCTGTCAATTGTAGGAGCAGGTTAACAGATTAGTGAGAATGAATTTGCTCCATCGTGGAAATAGCCTTGGGTTTATTAATTAAAATTAATTAACAAACTGAGAATTGCTGAATTATTTTGGAAAAGGGATTTCTTGCATTCTGATCTTACTCTGAGAATTATTAACATTTGCAAAAGGGTCAAGAAGAACAAGGAAATGTAAAGTGTGCACAAACTACTTATACGCCTGCCATTTTAAGTCCTTGTTTCTCTGTGTTTTGATTATTTATCATCAAGATAAAGCAAACAAGTGCATAACGTTCATAGATGGGAGCAACTGCTTTTAGCTAATGACATTTCTATTGGCTTTATATGAAAAGATGCAGAAAGACTGAGGAAAAGTTATCTGCTGGGAAAATGCATTGCCAAAATGAAATAATTGTATAAGCAAGCAAATGTGGTGGATAAGAAGAAAAAAGAGATGCTGGTACAAACCAGTCTTAAAGTAAGCAAGAATTTAAATGTGCAGGGACTAAATACCAAATGAAGTGGGACTAATGCAGAGGAGGCAACCTCTCTCTTCCCCAGCCCCCTCCACAAGCTTCCCCTTTTTTGGGGATGCAGCGAAATAGACTCATTAACCCAAATTCACGAGCACCCTTACAAAAGGGGTGAGAACAAGCAACAGACACTGCCTGTCTCCAAATGTATTTTTATTGTGAAATTATCATGTAAGACATGACCCTATTTAGGAGAGATTCCCAAAAGTCCCTCTGTAAATTTTGTGTTGTTTCAAACAAGCACATCTGCCAGCCAGCTTATTGGAGATGGCTTCTCTTGATATCACACAGCAATAAAAGCATTCCAAGCAGATAGGAATTCCTCTGTCTTGTTCAAAGTAAAAATACAGAAAAAAAAAGAATTCATAATTTACTTTTTAAAATCTGCCAAGACTCCTTAGAAGTAAAAGTGAAACAATCCATCAAAAAAAAGAATTAATACTGGTTAGAAGGATGATTATTTTTTTCTTTCATTTTATCTTTTGAAAAAGAAAGAAAGAAAAAAGAGGGGTAAGAGAAAAAAAAAGAAGAAAAACAAAAGAGAAGGCAGTGGTGTTTTGCTTTGGAAAAAGCACTATGTTTTATCCAAGTATAGTGCAAGTGGAGACCCCAAGCCCTCTAGTTCTCCTAGGGCCTCTGGTTAAGTGTGAGGTGGAATGACCTGGCAGAAGTCATTCCTCCAGAGAGTCCAGAAGCTGCTGGATGCAGGTGGATAATGCAGTGAACATGCTGGATATGGGTCTCCTGGGTTAAAGCCATGATAGCAAACTAAAGGAAACAACAACAACAAAAGAAAAAGATGAAGAATGGAAAGAAAAATAAATGTTTCAATACGAGGGGAGGGCAGCACTTACCTGATTTTATGTCCTTTTTCTTGCCATCAGCCCATAGAAATAGAAACTTAAAGAACACCTGGGAATATAATCTTGCTTGTCAATAGAGTGTCTTAATGCTGAAGAACGTAGCAACGTCTCTACCTAAGAAAGCATCCCTGGTACTTCTCATAGCTAACCTGCTGCAGAAAAAAAACCCATAATATATCGTGAGTGTGATGAGAGTAAAAGTCATCATCTGTTTTGGGGCCGAGGTTGTTGTAATTGTGAGTTAGATCAAAGGAGTAGTTCTGTCAGCTTGGATTTTCAGGTGAAATGAAGCAGCTGAAGATACACCGTGTACTGGTTGGGTTCTGGGGAAGAAGGTGTGAGCACCATCGGTACAGCAAAAAGAAGAGCAGGGGAAAAAGAAGAAACACTTACACAGCTAGGGGATACCTACAGAAAAGCCCAATCTTGTCTAGATTTCTAGTACTAAATGAAATGTAATTTAGTATTCCCTACATCAGTAACTTTCTGAGGGGAGGCATCAGTCCCCAGTTCTTATAAAACTCATTGCACCATATGCTCTTCTGAGACAAGAGTGAGTTCAGCTGCAGCTGTGGTCAAAGGGGAAAACCACTCAGAGCCCAGGCTACCAAAGTGCAGGTAGCTGTGTTAATGAGAGGCAGACATAGGGGAGTACCATGGATGTCATTGTTTTCCACAGGAGCTGGCATACCACAGCTTTTTATTAGCCTCTCTAATTGGGTATCTTGTGTTTGGAAGTATCTGCCTCTGCCCAAAATCATGGCTCCAGTTCTCCTGTGATACCTTGCTTGTGTGCCACGTCACCCATATCCCTATCTGCTTTTAGTGAGAAACGCACATCCTCAAAGTCTTTATATTATTTTCTAAGCCTTAACACCAAGCATAACGTCCCCTGAAAATCTCCTGTACCAATAAACTCCACGGAAACACCACAGATTGCATTTCAAATACCATTTGCATCCTACAGCAGCAGGAAATCTGATGGGATTAAAACAATGTGCCAGGATAGCTTCCTCTTGTTTAAACAAATACACCGGAACGGCACGGCTCCTGGTCTACACACATCAACTGAAAAGCTCCAGTGTTTCCTGGGTTATATAAATAAAACAACTAACAAACAGTATATAACTGCTATTATTTATATTACTTGCTTACAGTAGCAACATCAGCAGCATACAATTTAATAAATCAGAGATATCAAAGCGCTGTCATTCCAAAAATAAGATATTCCCATGTTGGACAGAACCAATTTACAGTAGGGTGAGCTGAAATACTGCACCAGTCAATCCTTTATATAACCCTAGAACATCAGGGGCTGCTAAACTATTTTAGTGTGGGCATTTTGGTCAAAACTCAAATGGGTTATAAATTTGACACATCTTTTTTTATATTAAAAGAGAAGAGGCTCCACAAAAGTTTGCTTCACTTCTTCAGCATCAAAACAGCAAGAAAATAAAATCTTAGGAATAATAGGGAAAGACACAGGAAAAAAGGGAGGAAAACTTGCAAAGGTACCTCTCATCCTGTTGCCTGTTCCTTGGGAGAAGACACCGACCCCCCTGTGGCTACATCCCCCTTTCAGGGACTTGTAGGGAGTGAGAAGGTCTCCCCTCAGACTTCTTTTCTCCAGGCTGAGCACCCCCAGCTCTCTCAGCTGCTTCTCACAAGGCTTGTGCTCCAGAGCCCTCACCAGCTCTGTTGCCCTTCATTGGACCCTCTTCAGCACCCCAATGTCTTTCCTGGAGCAAGGGACCCACAACTGGACACAGGACTTGAGGTGGTACCTCACCAGTGCTGAGTACAGGGGGAGGATCACTGCCCCAGTCCTGGTGGCCACACTGTTCCAGGCCAGGATGCTGTTGGCCTTCTTGGCCACCTGGGCACATTGCTGGCTCGTGCTTAGCCGGCTGTTGACCAACACCTCCAGGTCTTTTTCTGCCAGACAGCTCCAGCCACTCTGCCCCAGCCTGGAACCTTCCCTGCACAGGGTTAAAAATAGACAAGGAGAATAATCAAAGTATAAAATTATTTTCATATAAACAGCAAGTGAGAAGATTCATTTTCCAACACAGAGCACTTTAAGACGTCTGGAAGGAAATGACAGGCTGTGCATTTTCCATAACAAGTTGGAAAGATGAGCTTATCTCATCCCTCATGCTAAAACTGGGGCTTGCAAAAGTGTCTCTTGTGGCTCTTATCATTCATGCCAGCTGGAAGGCTCTCCAGGGTAGTCAGGTGAAATCCATCCACCAGGAGGATTGCTCTGCTCACCTTATAAGATATGAGCATCTGAGACCCTTCTTTCTCAACCCCAATCTGTGCCATCTTGATAACCTTCCTTGCCCCGCCTACCAGGCAGCAGAGTGTTATAGGCCGTTAGAGTGGTTAAGAGTGCGTGGGGGAGATCCCAAGCTGTTTTCAATTAGCTGTTGTCGTTTCTGAAGTCATTTATCCCAAATAAGCACTGCCAGAAGTAAGAAATTACCACCTGGCTGTGGCCAAATGTAATACCATCTCTGAAGCTTGCAAAGGAAGAAACCTTCCAAATACCAATACGATGCTCACCCATTCCCACCATCAGCTCCTCTGGAGGAATTGCTCTCACACTTATGTTTTCTCTAAATTACTTCCCACAGTTTTGTATATAACTCCACAGAGCTTTAATTGCCCCGATTCAGCAGACAAAATGCCTTGCAATTAGTAGTGGATCACATCTGCTTGGTTGCTCACTGCCTAATTAGCAATCTGTAAGTGGGAGGGAGGTCCCAGGGTTTCTGTCTTTATTTTATGACTAAGAGACCCATCTGACAAAGTCCAAAATATTTTGTATGGCTGGGTCTGCTCCAACAACTAAAAGCTTATTAAATGAAATAAAAAGGACTCGCCACTGGCAGCTATACCAGTCTGGCTGCTTTTCTAGAAAATCAGGGAACTGTAACCTGCCTTTAATGATGTATTCACACAGCTTACCCTTTGGTTAGACAGGGAAGAAGAGTTCCTTGCTGGCCACAGTTAAACTGGCCATAAACTGTTATTCACGAGTCATAAAGACAACACATTTTTAACTGAAATGCCACACATTAAAAATTCATGAGGCAAATATGGCCAGTTTATGCAGTGAGTTAAGTCCCTCCTTCAGTCACTCTGTTGAGCTTTCCAGGAAACAGCCCATTCCAGTTCCCACCATCACAACTCACTGGTTCATCTGTCTGCACAGAAACAAAACCAGTTTTATTTAAACAGCCTTATTACCACCCTGGCAAATTGACACCTGGCATAGAAGGGCACTATGCAAAAATAATGACTGTTCATTTCACCGCTCCAGTAGAAAATTGACTCAAAATGCAGAGAATTACATCTATGACCTTCTCAAAATAATCCTCCCAAACCCAAAAAGGCAGCTCATTTGGGATGATGGGCCAGAACTTGCTTCTCATCTGAAACGTTTCACTTCCGTTTTGATTTTTTAAAAAGGTCTCTATATTAAATGTAGATTTTTTTATTTCTGCTCTTAAAAAATTCATAATGGAAACCTGACATCTTGTGTCTTGTAAATGTCGAATACTATTTGTATTCCTACTATTTTGTAGAATACTATTTCAATAAAATCATTGCCTTAGGGAAGGAAGTGAGGGAGACCTCACCCAAAAAAAAGGGTCAACATTTTCCACTCAAATTTGCAAGTACTTCTAGTCAACACGAAAACACAGCTTTTGGCTGATGTTTTGAACAACAACATTTCCCATGGCGTTGGGTATCATCACCACAGCAAATTCCTAGACTGCTTGTTGAATGTGCAACTGAGTTATTTTTCCATATTTGGAGCAAAGGTTTGAGCATCACCATTCGCAGTCGCCTGATTAACTTTAAATTAGTCTGCTGTCATTTTCACCAAATAAGGAAATAGAGTAATTTCTTAGAAGGTTGAGATTGTTTTCTTTTCTTTTGTTTTTCTTTTTCTGTTGTAACACACAGATACCCCTGAGAAAACGGCGCCTGGTTAAGTCAGGTGCAACACACATAAATAAGAAGAGTAAATGTAAATAAGAAACACAGAGGGTGGCTAAATAGGGAAAGCCATAAAATATTCTCATTTGACAGACATTAAACTCCGTGCCACAGGTGGAGAGACTTGAGACCCAGCCTGTGTCTGAGCTGCTGGTGGAATAAAATGAATGCAATAAGGGCAGAGACGGGTAAAATAGATTCTGGCATTCTTAAAGCAAGGCTCGTGATCTGGAGTTGGGTCCTTATGCATATTTTACACTTGCAATTGGATTGTTTAAAGCACCCTAGTGGACTGTTTCTCTATATCTTTCTGAAGAGCAGCAATCATGAATGTTTTTTTCCAGAATACTCTACACCAACAATATTGCTGTTTCTGAGGTCCCACGCGGTGCTTATGCTTGCGCTAAACGCAATTGTAAACTCAAAGGGACGTGTCGCCAATGCTGAGAGCAGCTCAACAAATCAGAAGAAAAACCCCACTTCCGCTCGTATAAACTCCTCCAAACCTTCACTATATCTGAGTTGAAAAAACAAAACCAACCAACCAACATCTGCTATAGTTTTGAAGACTTTAGTCTGTAACTACTTCTGTAAGTCCTGCTGTCTGACACTGCCCTTAGAGATGCAGGAAAAACCCTACTCCATCCAAGACTGGGCATCAATTGTTACGTGGTTTCAGCTTTCTTATTGTGCATTAATTAACATGTCATGGAAAAACCACACAGAACTAGGAAAAAAAAACCCCTACAGCACTTCTAAAACAAGAAATAACATCACCTATTACAAAAGAACGATTTCAACGGGCAACGATTTCAAATTATCCTCTAAAAATTTTGAACTTCCCATTTTGAGTGGTTTAGAAAGTGGGCAAAATGCATTCATCCCAATATACAAATTACTGCAATATATGTTTACTGATAATATCTTGCTTATATTTATAGGAATTGAGGCAATCTGAAAAAAGTAAGTAATAAAAAATGATGATATAGACACAAAAGCACACAGTATGAAACCTGCTTCCCACCTTACCTTATTCTTTAGCAAAGATAAAGCGGGCTTCAAAAACAGCCTAAAAAAACCTCTGGAAAAGTACTTATTCTGCTGGAGAAGTTGGTAAACATTAAAGATGTGGGGTTTATTATCTTCTTTTTTAAATTAATTTTCTTTATAATTTCAAAATTCTTTGTAGGTAGACGCATTTGGTAATAGAATGATATATTTAACTAAGAATATTATAATCTCATTTGTTTACATCAGCTGCAGCTTATTATAACTGACCATCAAAAAATGCCTCAACAGTTATAAACAGGCAGTAAGTCCCAGCAATAATATTCCCACGCATGATATTTGGAACAAAATAATCGCAGAACAACAGCCTACACACCGTATGAGCAAATGTGAAGACCAATAATGCAAACAAATAGGCCTTTAAGGTCATTATATACAGCAAAGATGGCTGTAAAGCAGCCTCTGACCCAATGATTTATCTCGTTTCCATCTCTTCATTCCAGGATGATGAGTGGGCAGTTCTCTCACTGTGTGTGGGGGAAGTAAGGAATCTTTCTATGACATTGATTACCACATATATCCTCATAATAATTATTTGTTGAAATATTATCAAAGTGGTTCCTATAGAAGCTCTCCTGGAAGGCTGCTCTAAGATCTTCCTGGAGTCTTCTCTCCTCCAGGCTGAACAAGCCCAGCTCCCTCACCCTGTCTTCATAGGAGA
>VZTM01008364.1:34001-93576 GCA_013400555.1 Jacana jacana
TGTCACTCATTTAGCATAGTTTTCTGATGTCATTTCATGGCACCGCACGGCTGCTTCTTACCAGGTTGGCTACAATATCAAAACAAGTCCTAAAGATTACATTAAAATTTTTAATTAAAATTAAATTAAAATTTAAATCAAATTAGCATGTTGTATTAAAATTTATATTAAACTGTCATCCAGTTCCGCTAATTCACTCAGAATCAGTGATTTTTCCCCATCCCACACAAGCAGGCAGTCTTTCCACCTTCTAGAGCCCGTGCAGTAATTATGCTAATGTTTTCACGAGTCTTTCTGGGATGACTGATAGTACAGATTGCAGTCCCTTCTCCGCTGCTGCATGACACACATCTGCAACGAAGTCACTGCAGAGCTGTCCCCTCTTTACAGCTGAGGAAAAGTCTCCACGTTGAACACAACAGACATATTGATCCTTCTTCCTTTTCCCTTTCCTGACACTTTGCTATTTTGCCGGGAACGCATGCCGTCCGCGCGCTCCACACAGAATTACAAGTGTCAGATGTAACACACACAACAAGAGAAGCAAAGTCTCCCCTGATTTGAAAATTAATGAAGAAAAAAAAAAAAAAACCAAACAAACAAAAAGACAGGCAAAGGAAAAAAAGAAGAAAGAAATTCACAAAGTATACACTCCACATCCTCGTATGGCTGGTGGGTAACACGCTAAGGTTATTGGTGTATTAAGACACCCAGTCATTCACCTTTTTACTGCAATACAGAAAAAAAATAATGCATATTGATCCAGTCAGGTCTGAACTGTTTTTTTTGTTTTGTTTTGTTTTAACATGGGGAAAGTCATGTTTTTAAGGCATCATCTTCAGACAGAAAACAAGCAATAGAACAACTGGAAACTGAGAGAACAAATAAGCTGCTTTTTTTTTTTACTTTTGTGATTTGTTTGACAATAAAGTTTCCAGCACTTTTGTTTTCTTTTTGGTCCACTTTGGGCAGGTAATTTTTAACCCCCTTGAGAGGTTTCATTAGACAGGCTATTATTCCCTTGGAAGAAGTCATACTCTGTGCATTATTCATTAGGGACAGCAAACCTTCACAGCCGCCACACAGGCTGCAGTGTCATGAAACTGCTTAAAATTCCATGGTTTCTTCCTCCATTTCTGCTGAATTCAGTTCTGGTCTAATCTGCATGTATAATGCAATATCTCTGTCTAATTCTGATACCGCAATGCTGAAGGAAGTATCCGCTCTTACTTTATAAGTGCTAAATAAAATACCCTCATTTTAATTTATCAAACGCTTGTAATTCTCTCTCTGTATGATAGTTTCCTCTTTTTTTTTTTCTTTTTCTTAATGGTGGTGTGTACATCTGTACATCCATATGAAGCAGAAGTCTAAATAGAATATTTTATTGATGCTTGCCTCCTGCAGTTCATTTTTTTCCAGGACTCTGGTACATTACGTGTACCTTAATGGCTTTCCGTACTCGTTAAGACTATTGCTGTGTGCTTCCCTCACCGCTTCCTGGCAGCTCATGTGTCACACTTTATGGGGAAAACCAATCAATTTCATACATATCAGATGATGCCCACTCAACCAGCCGTGCTGAAAATGGTGTAGGCAGTGAACTAATGAAATATCTCAACTAGTTTTCTTGGGGTTGCTGTTTTCTCTCTCGATCCTCTATGTCTCTCTGTCCTCTCCTCTGCCCTGGGGAGACCACATCTTTCTTCTCTGATTTTTTCCTGGACTGCATATTTTCTGACCACTCTCAATTCAGCTCTTTTTTGAGTGCAGAAGTTTAGGAAAGAATTAGGAAGTTACAGCCCCAAATCTACTGATTTTCACCTTTCCCACCTTCCAAATGACCATATCTTTGCTCCTTTAACTGCTGCCAGGGTACTGTGAATTCTCCTACTTTTGACCCCACGTACACTGCCATAGATGTCCCAAATGGTAAAGTTCATCTTTAGTCAGGACTATCTTTTGCTCAAGAGAGATAGATTTTCAGAAAAATGCCTTCTTTTATAGCTATCCTTTCTATTTTTATCTCTATTTGTAGCACTTGGTGCTTCGTTTTGATCTCTGAGTTAATAAAGACCTTTAAAAAGAGGAGCTGATCACATCTAAGAGGTAATTTGAAGTGTTTAAAGCCAACACAAGTGATATCCCGCAAAGGATATTAAAATAAATTGTAGAGTTCCATAACCATATAAATACAAAGAAAATGAGAGGGGGGAAAAGTGCCAGAAGGCATCAATGCAGTAAGAACTAGAAAATAACATAGGATTATCCCTCCCCTCACAAGAACAGGGAGTGATGGCTGTTTGGCTTTTTTTTCCCCCCGATTTTGAACTCAAGCACGGAGCGGTGGCAAAATACCTAAAGAAAATAAAACAATGAAACTACAAATTGCTGTATCTAGCATGGAAGCAAATTGGGGTCTAAATTACCTCCCTGTGTAATTTCTCATTCAAGAGTAAATAAATTCCAAACATTTCAGACCCTACAGTAGTTCTGAAGTTTATTCAAACTACTTGCCACAAAAATAATTTTGTACTTTATTACTTCTTTATTACTATCTAATTAGGCTCTACCCAAGGTTTTAATAATACTTACTTAAAAATCATCCCATCCCCATCAGTGCATACCTAGAAAAATCAATTACATCACAAACCTAAATTCATACTAGAGAATTAAGAGGTTTGAATTTCACTGAATTCTAGCATATTTCTTACATATTACTAGTTACTATTACTACTGAACCTGCTGGAACTATGAAGTGGACAACTATTATGATGAGAATTCTAGACATTGAATTTAATTTTCTTCAGTTGTGTATTAAAATACCAAGAGTGCATTTTTCATCAGCCACATTCATTTTGGTGTAATGCTGACCAATGACATTTCACCATTCGGCATCACAAAAAAAAGTCCAAAATTGGTTAAGTATTAAATATCACGTGGGAAATGTTCAAAATTCCTGTACAGTAAACTTGTTTTTTTAAATTTAAACAATTTAGATTCTAACTGGTTTGACCAGAATCCAGAAGAGAAGACTTTGATTTTACCTGTATTTTTTTCAGAGAGGTGGAGGCCTGTCTTTGGCTTTGAGAGCGGGACAGAAAGGTATGGTCTTGAACATAGACAAATTAGCAGTAGTCATATTTTGCAGAGGATACATTTTCAAATTAAACATGCAGACACTCATGTATCCTGAATGTCACTAGGGATTAGCATAATATTTCTATCAGGAACACTAGTTTATTTAACTGAATGACACTGTCTAGTCAAGAGCAAAGCACTGAAATGGTAAAAATTAGCTTTAAGGGTTTCTAGAATGGGTTAAGAAGGGATATTATTTCACTTTTTATTGTTATTTATTATTTCATAAAGACCCTCCCCAACTAACATGTCTCATCATAAGCCAGGTGTCTCACCTAAATTTGTTCATCTTTTTCACACTGGGACTAACCTAAAATACCATGTATTGTGTGACCTACCGAATCTAAGCTTTTTCAAAAAATATTTCAAAAAATATTCCCATTTTGGTAGCAGATGGTATTACCAAACCTCCTCAACTACTAATAGTGATGGAGGACCAGTCTTGCTCATACTGACACTTGACTTATTTTTCCCACTGAAAATTTGTGTTCTCTTTCTTCCAATATTGATATTCCCCCCACCTGATGCACGGCTGTTCCCTTAGCATCACCTCCTCAAACAAGCAGAGAAACCATTTTGCTCCATTACTTTACCAGTGCTTCAGGTTCTCAGAAGCCTTTTTCTGCTAATTCCCTTTCCCCATTCCATTATACAAATTATTACAGAGCGATCCCTGGCATTATACGTGTTGTCTTCACATTGGAAGACAGTTCAAAGACTCTTATCTTGCCCTTTTCATTCCCTGCATGTATTTTGGTATTTTTTTTAATATTTTTTTTATGTGGAGACAGTCTGCCATCCCAACAATTCTCTCAGCACCACTGCCTTAAATATCTCAGCTGACACAACGGCAGTGTCTGCCACCATCCCGGGTCTCATCATCTTAGCAACAGAACTTCCTACCGCAACAAAGGACCCTTGGAGGCCATTATTTGAACATCCCCCCCCTATAGTTTTCTCAGATAATTTTATTGAAGAATTTTCCATAAAATGACAACCATCTGCCGAGGACTTTGTTATTCTTCTATCTGTTATGCTCTCAACCTGCATAGGTTTACAAATCCTTACCATCTAACCCAAAAACTTAACCGGGGTTTGGCTGTAAGACCCCAGCTGTGCACCTACTGAAAGACAAGCTTCCTGTTGATAAATTTAGACATAGCAATAAAATAAAAGAATGGAAGAAGTAAGACTCAATTTTTCCCCTAGAGTCTAAAAGATGTCTAGGCAAAATGTAATAAAAATATTCAATGGCTACTTTCTGTCCCACACATTGCTGTAAAAATATATAGGTATTTATTTTTCTAGATATTTGTATCTATTTATCTAACTGTAATTTTTTATTAAGTGCCCTTTGGCTCTAGCTTTGATCTACATTCTTTCTATTTTATTTTATTTTATATTATTTTATTTTATTTTTGGTCTTATTTCCAGATTACTATATGTTAAACAAGAAAAGTGAGATCTGCCATACATGAGAATCATTAGCTGTTGCAAATTATTTGTGCAAAACCCATAAATAACTCCTTATAATGAAAAAAAAAAGAGATATTCCTTAATGTAATGCTAAACCCATTTGTGGCTCTCTGGAGAGCACTTCTAGGTTCAGGAATGAGCAGCAATAACCATATCTTACTCCTATCAGTGCCGAGGGAATTGTGCTACTGCAAGTAACAAAGAGATTACTTGCATTTTTCCCTTCATAATAATATTTCTTTTTCACATCACCAAACTAACTCTGTTTGAAAGTTCCTAGAATGTCTACGAGGTGCTGAACAACTGTGTAATTACTTAATCAGAAAAAAAAAAAAGAAGACTTCTATTTAAAAAGAGGGGTCCCCTTTGAATTTTGTCCTAATGATTGTACTGGGAGTCAGATGACACACTCTGTGGATCATTCAATTACTGTGAATATCTGTAAGATGTAGTGGAAGCCCAGGTCCTTAATTAACGGAACATGGGCTGACTTTGGGAAGACACCAAACCCATTCAGGTCAGTAATGTCTGTGTTACAGAAATATCTGTGGTACCAGAGTACAATGTCAACCTGAAACAGCATTCTTTTTTTTTTTTTTCATAGGAAAGGTTGTATTTTTTTCATTTTTGAGTAGGCCACTCTGAAAGGTTGTGATTTTTCACATCACAGCAACAGAATTCTCAGAGGAGCAATATTACAACCTCTTAAAGAATTTTCTGTTCCCCTCTTGTAGATCACAAATCAACCCGCGTATTTAAATTTCCTGTATTCCAAAGTGATCAGATAAAAACTATGGGAAAAGCTCCAAAATAGTTCTTTGCATTCTTATTGTAGATTAGTTTATGAAAACAGAAAAATCAGCTGTGGTTTCTAATTCCTGCTACTTTTTTACAGCATTTATCTTTGTGGGCCCACAATGACATCTTGTGGCTGCTCTGGGCTGATCTCTCAGTGAGTGATTAATAAGAGGAAAATTTCTACTGAATTTCCTAGAATTCTCTTCTGCCTGTTAACTGAAAAGTTAACCATGGTGAGACCATGTACGAGCCTCTGACAGAGGGGTCACACTTGCAGGGAGGAGGGGACAGGACAGGGGACCCAAACCTGACCAGCTGGGGTATTCCATCCCATCTGTATCATGCTGAGTAGAAAAGCTGAGGGATCAAAGGGTCAACTCTCTTTCTTCGATGGCCGATATCTGAGGAGGACCCTGTCTGTTTCTCTGCCTTTGACCCTGTTCCGAGCATTCCTGACTCCAGAGCTGGAATCCAGCTCCTGTCGGTCACGGACTCCAGTCTGGGACTTTTCCTGATGCTGCTGGTGATGTGATCCTCCTCCTGGGAGCTTCATACGGTTTTGTATATTTTGTATCTATTTCATTATTTTATTCCTTTTGTTTTTGTTTTAATTTTAGTATTAATACTTCATTAAAGTAGTTTAGTTCATTCTAAATTTGCAAATCTCCTTATCCTCTTCCTCTCCTTTCTTTTTGTGGGGAGGAAGGGCCATCTGTCACTCTGGTTTTGGTAAATTTGGCTGAAACCATGACAATTTTCTATACCTTCACTCTAACCTCCTGGGTACACACTGCAAATACTGTATGAGGACAGAATTCTCCTTTCTCCTCACTCCCCAGATGTTTGATATCATAATCTAAACTCAACCTCTAAAAGGCAAGAATGAATAATAGAATTCATTAGACTTCATTGCTATTGTAAATTGCCCTGTGATACGCAAAATATCCCTTTATTGCTTTCTTGATCACAACAAAATTGCACTTGTCTGCTGCATCAAAGTTAATGACCCAATAGTATTAATGGAATTGCTAAGGGCTAATAAAAGTGGGTTTATGTCTGCAATTAAATAGCTTCAATTAATTTATTTATGTCTTAGCGATATTAAAAGTATTCTGCCTTCTGTGATTAACTTCCCTCATGAGTAAGAATTGCAGGAATTACCTACTTATGCATCTTTTTACTAATAGAATTGTCCAGTCTAGAACCTGATTCAGAGGATCAAGAACAACACTCGATTAAACATGCAAAACAAAGCATCACATTAAGATCAGGTGTGTAAGATCAAATATATAAGGCAAAGCAATGATGCACAGGCCTGAAAAACGTGAATACTAGTTAGTTAAAGCCACACTACGGATTCAATCTCGAGCAGGCAACTTATAAGAAGCTTAAGAATAGGGTACTGAAAAGGATGTTTATGGGCCTAAATACCAAGGAAAATATGCAGTGGGTGTTTGCGGTGTTGTAGGGAAACAAACATAAACCCAAGTATAATATGTAAGTCTATACAGCCTGAATTAATCATATGGTGCTGCTCAGGACTGGAACTTGAGTGTCCCCCCAGGAACCAGACAAAACAATAAACCCAATAGAAACAGTACGATAAAAACATAACACACAATTAACAGATCCAGGAGGAAGGGATGAAAAGTCAGTGACTTAGGCTGCCATGTAGCTGTACCTCACTGGCCCTCACTGTTTTCTGTTCCCTGTACAATTACATGTAGCTCTTGATCAAGCCAATGCTCAGTTTCCTCCTCAATAACCAAAAACTTCTAAAATCTTTCCAACAAGCAAGTGGGCAAGCTCTGAAACCAGTCATGGCCCTTCTGAAATAAAAATACTAGTCAAACTGAGTGAAACATTCTAGTAAAAGAACTCATTAGGACCATGAAGATGCAAAACCTTTTATTCCTACTAGACTTAGCTCGTAATTTCCTCAGATCTGATTTATGTAAATTCATATTTTCTTTTTGCATGTAATTTTCTCTTATATTAAGCTGCAACAGCCATTCTTATTTGGATTCAGTGTTACAAGATGAACTTTAACTTTCTAAATCAGCATATTTTACCATAATTACAAAACCAGAGTTCCAAAGTTTAAATCCAGGGTAATAAAACATTAGGCAAATTAAGCATAAATTCAATTTCAAATCAAGCAAAGTGAAAAATATAGAACTCTCTCAGGGCTAATGCTTAATAACCCTTAGGATTATAGTGTTCAAATTATTGTAAAAAGGCAATATTGTATCGTACATCACTCTGCAAAAAGCTATTGTGTTTTCATGAATATTTTATTTGAATCCCTGACTTGCAAGATTAAATTTTTATTCCATAAACTTTGCAATGGAGTGTAAACTCTATGTCCTGAACAGAGCAAACGTCTTGATATCTCTTCATCCCCACCTTGTGGAAATCTCCTGCATAGAGTGTTACTCAGGTTAAAAATAAGCTTGTTGGTATGATGTAAACAATTCCAGTAGTGCAGCTGTGCTGGGGAATGTAACTATAGATTATAGATGTATAAGACCCCCTTACATTCCTCTCTCTGTGGAGTTTATCAGGCCAAATATAGACTCTTGGTTAGATGAGCCTGAGCTGAATCTGTTTGTCATAATCACCAGGAGACAGGATGAGAGGGGAAGAGAGGAGAGATCACAGTGTCTGAGCAGCTGAAAATTCAGGTTTAGGTTTTCTTCCAAAGATTGTTGAATACAAACTTGAACGTGGAACATGGCTGCTAGGGATGGACTGAACTGGGATTGGAGGATATAGAAGGATCATAGAATCATCGAATCCTTCAGGTTGGAAGAGACCCCTGGGATCATGGAGTCCAACCATCAGCCCTACTCTACAAGTTCTCCCCTACACCAGATCCCTCAACACCACATCCAATCTACTCTGAAACACAGTCAGGATGCTGCTGTATTTCTGACCATTAATCCTGTCCATCCTGAAAACAATTAATTGAAGCACTGAATTGCTCATTTAAACAAAAATTACTGAGAACCTGGAGAAATTATATGAAAAAAAAACTTTCTTACCTTGATGTGGAGGTCAGAGTCCTGCAGTGCAGAACTTGCTTAACTGACATCTCCCCTGTCTCCTCCTCTTCTGGCACCAAAACTACAATTTTCCCTGGCATTTAAAGATTTGGAAATGAAGGCAGGAATGCAGAGCTGAAGTGATGCTTGGGATCATTGTCTCTGGTTATTTGCTATTAAATAAAAATAAAGAAAAAATAATAAAGAAAATAAAAACATATGATTCCAAAATCACTCATAAGTCCTTTTTCAAAAGATATTATTTTTTCTCCTTCTGCTCTCCCATTAGAAGGGAGAGTAGAAAACCTTTACATTAATGCTTTAGATTTTTTTTTTATTTTTTTTTTTTTATTCTAGCCCAAACCCATGGCAGTTGACTTTTACCTATTTTTCTTTACCAGCATTAGCTAATAGATTAGATAACTCTCATTCTCTGGTGTTCCCTGTCATACAAGTCTTCAGTTCTAGACAAGAACCATCTCCCCTCGGTTTTTGCTTTGGTGTTGGCAAAATGTATTTGTTGGTGGAAACGGAAAAGAAACAACCAGCTGCAGAATGAGGGGAGGGGATTCCACATTCATTTTCAGCCTCATGAACAAACATCTCCTGTACTGCTTAAAAATCGTATTATACACTAAATATGTTGAAAGTCTGTTTAGAAAGCACAGTATTACAGAACAAATCCCATGCTGTGGGTGACTCTTCCAACCACTGAGTGACACCACCAGATGGCAGCAAGAGATCGGATTTTTAGCTTTCAGGAGAAAAAATGAGTGGTTGCTAGTACAGTTGGCAACCAGTCACCGCCCGAGTGACACGAGAATCGTTTTCCCTAAAACAACCACTTATTTGTGAAAATTTGCCCCGGATGAAACTGAAACAAAATTATTTGGTTGGGTTTAGTTCCACCTAAGCCGAAGGTGCCTGATACGGTTCATTTCAGACTGATTTTTCAAATCCTAAGATATTAAACAGTTTCCTTGGCATACTGCTCTGGGGAGCGATACCAAGAGCCTTCCCAGTGCCCTCAGCCAAGCTCCTGAAGGTTCTGGAAGGTGTGTGGCACCTGGGTGATGGACCCAGCCAGAACCGGTGGCCAAGTTAAAATTTTGACCACTAGACCCACTGAAAGAGTAACGTTTCCAAATGTCACTAACTTCAGGGTACCGCTTCCTCTGCTATTTCAGTATCCTCTGGGTAATCTGAACAGATCATCACCAAGCTATGCCAGAAATACTTGTAAGGCACTGGGTGACCTTTCCTAACTTTTATTTGTTGTGTGTCTAATATTTGTATCCCAGAATATCCTCAGGCCAGCACAGTGTTGTGCTTATTGCCAGACAAACAGGATAAAAACAGCGTTTCTGACAGCTGGAAAACTGTATAATAAAGACAATACAGTGAAGAAAAGGAAACTGTGAGGGCAGAAAGAGGGAGTTTTAGATGAGAACTGGGGAAGAACTTCTTTGATGTGAGAGCCTGGCCCAGGTTGCCCAGAGAAGCTGTTGCTGCCCCATCCCTGGAGGGGTTCAAGGCCAGGTTCAAGGCTGGAGGACAAGAACCCCTTTGAATTAAACTCTCCACAGACAAGAAATGCAGCAGGCAAGTCTTATCACCCAAAAAAGTTTCAGAAGGACAAACCAGAGAGGTTGATATGGACAGCTGGGGTGACTGCATAGCCAAATGCACTGATATTAGAAGAAAACAATTGAGGTTGCCTTCTCCTTCACCTTCAATCAGGAAGACTCCTAAGACAGAATCACAGAACTGTCCATGCTGGAAGGGACCTTTCCAGTCACTGGGTCCAACCATCAACACAACACTGAAAAAGCCACCACTAACCCATGGCACTAGATGGGTCTGGGAGTCTCTGCATTCGCTCTGGCTGAAGACTGGAGAAGCTATGAGCTTCCTGGGGGACCAGATTTCCTTCTAGCTGGGCAGCAGCACAGACAAATCCATTTTCCCTAATGTATATGAAGGTATATCCCCTTCTGCACCTAAAAGCAAACGTTTGCACTGTACCTAATTTCCTTGGTTTTGTTAGGTTTATCTTTTTCATTGCTATCGCTATCTTTGTAATAAAAAACCCCAAACAAACAAAACCCAAACCAACACAAAAACACTACCAAAAAACCATTGCCAGCAAGTGACACCAGCCTATTCCCAGAGGTTGTACATCCCATTGTGGTCTTCAGGGGTACATTGCTAGGTCAACACAGTAAGACATTTTCCATTTCCAAAGCCATGGAGTAGAAAAGCAAACTAGAGAAGACTGGGTAAAGAGCAGATTGAAGTATATTTACATTTTTATGGAAAGAAATAACCTTTGGGACTGCTTGGTTTATTTCCTGTAATTATTTGCTGTATGAATTCTTAATACTCTACACAACTTTTCTAAAGCTTGGCAGAGAAATCCATTCAGATGTTTAAATCTCTTTGCTGCTTGCTATAATGCTGGTGTTACAAATCAATTCAAAAGGAAGAGCTCATTCTCCTGTGATCCTCCTGGCTCTCAATGACTGAGTCACAAACGACTGACTCACGGTCTTACAGAGGCAGATCTTTCATCATTCTTTAAGCTTGGCATTTCAGCCTTATCACAAGTGTTCCCAGGTGTTTTCACTGACAAAAGACACAATATGACACCCACATTCCATGTCTCTTGACAGCTCTTTATTTGTTATTTCAAGGTCTCTTTGGGTTTGTAAGTTGTCCACAACCACTTTCTCTCTGGACTCATGTCCAGGATCTCCAAATTCTGCTATTTTGCACAAATAGGTGTCTCAACAATTGTCTCAAACAATTTTTTTTCCAATTGTTTCCCACTCATTTGACTCTGCCCTCTAGTCTCCCACCAGATTGGTGATTATCTCCTCTCCCTGCCCTCCACCTCTCCCCCCCTCCCCATTCAGTGCATTTCCCACCCTGTTCTGGGCATGACCTGTCCCTGCTCTGTTCTCACTCTCAGGTCTCCCTGCTACATCTCATCAAGCTCCAATCCCTCCCTATCCCCTTGAGGCCCTTGGTTGTTGTTACCCCTGTCATCTCTCCTTCTGTCTTGTCTCTTCTATTTCCCATCACATCCCCTTTGCCCTTCCGAGCAACACCCATTTGCACATTTTTTTTTCCCAATCAATTTCTATGCACACCCAGCCATTTCATCACCTGCACCAGCTCACTGGGACGGTTTGCCCTCCTCTCCCAACACCAGCTCCCAGACAGGTGTACACAGATCAGCAAAATCAGTTTAACAGCCTCCCTGTAGGACAGGCAGTTATGTGGCGGTTGAGGAGAAACGCTGCCATCATAAGCAGAGTAAAAGCTGTTGCACCAAATACAATGACCAGTATATTGTGAAACTGCCTGCCAACAGCCCCTTCACCTGCATTTCACACCAGACACCGAGTTCCAGGGGTCTCTCTGGAGAGCAGAGGCTGCAGAATTAAACAACAAGGGTGGCTCAGGAAGAGCTTTCAGGCGTGAGATGGGGAAAGGCTTTGGCAGCTGACGTGCTTTTGAACGTTTCCACTTGAACTAGAAACGTGGCTGCAGATATTCTGCCTTTGGATTTGCCTCCTCACTTAGTTTGGTGCCTTATTCTGGATCTAGAGCCTGACTTTCCACACAGCCAGCCCGTTCTGAATGACTTTTGAGAGAAAATGTTTGTGAAGAAGCCTACGGCTTCAGTAACTTTCTTTTAAAAATATGTTTGTATGATTTTTCAGTCTAGTTTACAATTAGTATTTCATATTTGATCCTGAAATATTAGCAATCCCCATGATCCCCAAAATAATAATTTTAATGTGAATAGTCTTTAAGGAAGACATCACCTCTTCTTCCTAATAAACTTTAAGAAAATGTTGTCCCTTTAGATTTTGGCAAGCGACATGTGTTGACAGTAAGTGATGAATGTTTTAATTAATATTGGTATATTATACTCAAATAGCTTTTAGCATTATTTTATCAGTTATAATAAGGACATTCTCCCCCATATTTCTGCATTTGTATATACTAATGGATTAATGGCATCAAATGATTAACCTGTTAGACCTTTTACATTTTGTACAGCACGGTGTTAATGTTAAATACAACCTTAAAAGTAACAAAGAGGCCAAATTCTGCATTCTCCTCTGATGTTAAATGAATTAAGGCTTTACAGCAAAAGGAAGCAATTTTCAATACCAGTCAGAGCATCTCTGGCAGGAGGCAGCTGACATTTTTCTCATGTACACTAGACTGAATAAAAATTGTGGTAGCAAAGGCAGGTACTGACCTTTCTTTCAGGACATTGACGGATCCTATGCAATGCATCTCTCCTGTTTGCAAACAAACAACCCAAACTGAAACAAAATACAACAATAAAGAAACAAACCTACTAAAGAAAAAAGAACGTTGCTGTTTGAAACTAGTTCCCCTCAAACTCACAGAGAAGCAAGGGCTTAGCTGAAGAGTTTTATAGAGTACTTCAAAAGAGACAAACATGTTATATCCTAAATTCAAATCAAACGAGACTGGGTATCTGGAAGGTACTAATGCCGTGGGCTCCAGAAGTGATACATATTTATGATCAACAAAGTTCCTTATTCCTGTTATTTTGAAGGAGGAAACAAGTTTTTCTGAGGAATCTCTCTAATTCAGTTTAACAATGGGTTCAATGGAAGAAGTAGCCAAGAGGTGCCTGTGCCAGCTATTGTCACCCAGACAAGAGCTGAACACAAATAAACTTGAGTGTCTCTTAAAATCAAGCTGTGGCAAAGGCACATTTGCCATGCTTAAACACATCACCACAACTCTTTTTGACAATTTGATTTAAAAAAAAAAAGGCCTGGAAGTTTCCTCCTGGGAAGGGACAATTAATTTTTAAACTGGACTAAGGGAGAACTAAGAAAATTACAGGTTTTGCAAGGCATTCAGCTCTTCTTTTTCTTTTTTCTCCCACTCCCCTCCTCTCAAAAAAAGTTTCAGTGTTTTGCTGAGGCCTCGTTCAGATAATGACTTAATTTCTGATAAGGTTCTCCTCATTTGAAAAAAAATAAAACAACGACAGCTGAGTTGAAATAATGCATTTTTTTAAATACTGTTCTTAACATGAAATATTGTTTTCTATTTCAGGCCTCAAGGAACTCTGCTTTATGAAGGCAGCAGACCATGAAAGTATAAGGTTCTCATCTGCCCTAAGGAGTAATCCTTCCAATTGTCCTTATTGTATCAGATCTACAGTTTAATTATCTGTTAAGGGGGAAATGCTTTACAAAGAGCAGGGCCATGTGTGTGATGTAGGCACATGTTGTTCCTCCAGCTGGGAGCCTTGAAAGCAGGAAGAGCTGCAGATGGATTTGCCAGTGTTGTCTTCTTGCCAAGGAGCCCAGACTGGAGGGCTGAGCTAGAGACAGCAATGGGATTGGCTCAACTGGCTTCCCTGTGCTGAGAAGCCCCAGCCACCACACTGGAGATCAAGAGACGTAAGACTCAGTGACCCAGGTCTAGTAACTCAGGGTGTTTAAAATCCTTAGTAGGGCCAACAGATGCAAGACATCATGTATGAAACCTCTCCTGGAGCAGTAAGTGAAGATGAGGAGGAATACCCTGAGGCATCTAAAACAACCATAAGTGTCATCCTACCTATCCTTTATGATTTAAGCTCCAGCTGTAACACAACTTGGTTTTGAACACCTTGGAGAGCTAGATATCAAGGCAACTTAACATGAAAACTCCTGTGACTACAGAGGTAGCACCATTTACCTCAACGGTTACACCAAGGTGGGCTGTCTCATGGTTGTCTCATGATGCCACCATGACTTTTGAACCAAGCACAGCTCCGCTCCAACTCAAGGCAGAACCTTGCTTGATGCTTTCACTGCAACTAAAGTTTAGATGCAGATGGAAGGTGAATGTTTGTTCATTACAGAAATTGATAAAATATGTCTAAAAGGCCAGCAGCCCTTTTTCCCCTCCAAGTAAGGTGACTAAGCACCATAAATAACAATTTTAGAAATTGTACCTGTAATATAAAAAAAATACTATAAAAAGTAGTATTTTTTGTTGTTATTTTGTTTCAGAGTATTACCTTGTAACAATAATTATCTACAAATGCCATTGTTAAAGTAGATGGCAAAGGCTGATAAAAATCAAATAGAGTTTTTAGAATAATAAGTAATTCCAAGAAGTTGGGTTCACCACTGAAATCCTTCAATTATTCACTTCCTGTAAATTTACCAATTGTGACAAAGATTTACTGGATTAACCTACCTATACATTTATATAAAGACAGAGGGTTTGAATGTTTTTAATCTCCCTTACAGAATAATTTCTAATTATTCAAAATATTTAGAAAATTCTATTTCTAAATATAAAGAACTAGAAAAGAAACACGCTGGACTATTCTACTGAGAGAGATTATTTAGAATCATATTCTCCAAACACAACTAATTGGCCACATCTTTCTGTTTGAAGCTGTTCCACCACCAGATGTCAGAATTCTACAAAAGTCGGTCTGAGATTTAGCCTCGTCTTCAACCATTTTCCTCATTGTCGTAAAATGCTACAACATAATACCTTACATGGATAATATCCTTGTGCTGTGTTTATTTATTTATTTAATAGGTAGGGCTGTTTAACTGCAATGAGGAATGAGCACGAATCATAGAATCATTTAGGTTGGAAGAGACCCTTGGGATCACCAAGTCCAACCATCAGCCCTACTCTACAAGTTCTCCCCTACACCAGATCCCCCAACATCACATCCAATCTATCCTTAAACACAGTCAGGGATGGGGACTCCACCACCTCCCTGGGCAGCTGATTCCACTGACTGACCACTCTCTCTGGGAAAAACTTTTTCCTCATGTCCAGCCTAACCCTACCCTGCTGCAGCTTGCAGCCATTCCCTCTCCTTCTATCGCTCATTGCCCGTGAGAAGAGACCAGCACCAACCTCTCTGCAATGCCCTTTCAAGCAGTTGTAGAGAGGGATGAGGTCTCCCCTCAGCCTCCTCTTCCTCAAACTAAACAATCCCCATGCACGAAGATCAACACGCTTTTGATTTACCCACAACGGTGCCATGCTGCTATACGTGTCATCCATATGGATTACACTGAGCTCTGTCATACAGGCAGAAAGAAAATATGAATTCCATAACTGTTTCACTTCCTTTAGGGTTCTGCACTGGTGTGGTGTTTGTTTAACTTACCTCAAGCAGGTCTGAGGGCTCTGGTTCTCTAGAACCAAACTGCCTGAATTTCACGGGAAGGTTGTTTCCCCAGCATGTCACTCTGTGGGCTGTTTGCAGCTCAAGCTGAGATGGAATTCAGGACAGAAAAATATACCCAAGATCCACATCCAGTGCAACCACAGCACTAACACTTGACTACATCTAGATTTCTCAGGAGTTGAATCATTTAGGTAAATGGACTTCAGAACTTGGAACTTCAGAGAACTTTTGAAAATGGCAGTGCTTTAAAAAGGAAGGAGAAGTACACTTAGATCTCTCAGTCTGAACGTATTCCTAGAAAGAAATTGAGATTACTGAATATTCAAAAACTCATAAGGAATAAAAACATACTATAAAAATAAACAAGACTGTTTTCTTAATGACCAAAGAGCTTCATCAAACAAATGGAGTGCTATTGAAAAAGTCCGGCTACTGACGAGGCAGAAGACATTAAATTAGGTCAGCTGTGAGGGTATCAACTCAGGGTCAGGACTGCAGCTGCCAAAATAAAAATACAGAATATTAAAGGCAGGTTTCCGTGGGCAAATGAGAATTTTGATGCCAGATTTCAAGGCAATGCAGTCTGTTTGCTGTTGACCATGATCCATGCTTCCTAATGGAGAGGAACAGAATAATCTCCGCAACGTTTATCAAATTGAAGTGTAACACTAGATTATGTATTTGTTGTCCCTGTCTAGCAGTGAGACAAAAACTCACAAGCAGTAGCCAAAACAATGCTGGGACAAACACAGATTTGTTTGCACTCAGGAGACTCTTCATTTATTTCTTTGTTCATTTTCAGACAACAAACCAGTAAAACTATTAGAAGGACCATGACCCTACAAAGAGTCTCAAGTTCTGCTGTTTTCTCAGTTAGCCTCCTGGGAAAACCTGTGGCACAGGGTTTAACCATAATCTTCTGGAATACACTCAAATTGCCCGCTTGTCTCTTCATAAATACCTGCTCTGTCGATCTGGCCCATACACTCATCCAGGAGCTGAGTGGATTTTGTTCTCAAGAATTTAATCCAGTTAGAGAGATTAATGCAGATAACAAACTCTTACTGCTCCCCACGGCACACGGGGAAACCTCTGGTAAGAGGAGACGACTTTCACAGATGGATGGCTCCCTTCAATGCACGTGGCTCTCTATTATAGTTTAATGAAGTTAAGCACAAATGGGTATATGAATCTGTGTATTTATTGTCAAAAAGGCAAAAATATCACATGGCCAAAGCATTAAAATGTGTGTGGTTCTTAAATTCTGTTAGCCAGGCTTCTGGTTTAAATAAGGAGATATGGGGGGTTTTTATCTTTTTTTTTTTTTTTGTAATAAACTTTTTCCCTTAGGAAAAGTGGTTAACACAGTCTGCCCCAAAAGACAGAGCAGTCCAAAACGACCTCATGACCAGATACTCCACCTGAGAGTGATGGAGGTGGATCAGGACCATCCGTCCTCAAAGATGACCTAGTCTAGAACCCACAGTCCAAAAATAATCATTAAGAATTGCTTTATTATCTGTTAACTAATTATTTACCTACATGAGGACTTTTCTATGGCTGATTACTCTTAAAATACTTTGACAAGAAACTGTCAAAAGCCTTTTGGATGTCTAAATAAATTGGAAATGAAGGAGACTGCTGGTAACCGCGTGGCTGCTGACACCCTCAAAAGACTCCAGTAGGTTTGTTAATAGGCTTCCCTTTATAAAACTCATGCTGTGTCTTCTCAAGTGTATTTGATTTGTCCACGTACCCATTAATTGTATTTTTTTTACTGCAGATTCTAAAAAAAGACCCCCGTTGGATAAAGATAATGGGCTTACAGGCCCACGGGACATCAGAGTGCTATTAAAGTCTGCAGGATCTCAGCTGATTCTTCTTCCTCTGTAACTGGAATAGTGCGATTTCAGACAACGGGGCACTGATTAACTGTAAATTAAAATAAAAATAAAAACAAGCCTATTTTATCAGCCTAGATATTTTGTCTGTATATTTTAAATATATGATAAATACAACCACTTAACTTTAACTATCATATTGCAGAAAATCCTAACATTTGGTTTTAAGCAAATGATATGAATCCCAGATTTTCCAGACCGGTCAACCTCAAATCCTGCCTTTGTTCTCTTCTGTCACCGAAATAGGACCTTGCTCCTGTGGGGCAAGGATCATGGTCTTCTGCATCATCCCCTGAGCTGCTTTTAGTGACACAAACTCTGCCTGAGGGTTCCATACTGCTGCATGGGTGACATATTGTCTCTACCATCACATCGCTCATGCTGGGAAGGGAAACCAAGAATCACAGAATCACAGAATAGGTTGGGTGGGAAGAGACATCCAAGACCATCCATTTCCAATCCCCTGCCCTGGGCAGGGACACCTCCCATCAGACCAGGTTGCTCTAAGCCCCCTCCAACCTGGCCTTGAACCCCTCCAGGGATGGGGCAGCAACACCTTATCTGGGCAACCTGGGCCAGGCTCTCACCACCCTCACACCAAAGAAATTCTTCTTGTGATTTCATCTAAATCTTTCCTCTTCCACTTTGAACTGGGAGCTGTCCCTGCCCAAGGACAGCGGGTGGCACTGCACCGTCTTCAAGGTCCCTTCCAACCTCAACTGTTGTGTGATTCTATGATCCCTTCTGAACTGAGGACAGTCCACTTCTCTACCAGGAACCAGTTCTCTTTATACCAGCAGAACCACTTACCTGTTGCCACTGTTGCTAATAACTGTTAATTACGGAGCAGCCCTCTGCAGGGTTGGGATCCTCTGCAGATATCTGAAAGAAACAGAAACTAGTGTTAAAAATCCCCAAATTCAGAAACTGCTGGAGTTCTCCCCTCTTAAAAAACACGAGTTTGGGAGAATTCACACAGGACAGAAAGAGCTGTGAAGTGCTTTGAGCTTGTTCTTTTCCATTGATACCCACCCAAAACAGAGGCAGTGCTGGAACGTGCTCTCACCTGGAGACATAAATCAGTTTGCTGCCCTACAATATCTATTTGCAGGGGTTTTATGCAAACTAATGGATATAAAATGTAGTTTATATTTTTATGTTTAAGAGAGAGCTTTTATAAACAACACTTCCCCCCCGCCCCTGCTGGGATGAAAAGCATTATAGTCTTTATGCTCAGCTAAGCTTTATGACTGAGGTGAACAGAGCTGTGTTCTTCAGAAAACCAGCTGCATTGATACATGTACCAACACTGAACTGAATAATTGAAAAATACGTTGGGTCTTAACAATAGAAGGAACTCTATACATTTTTGCCACTGATTATTGCAGGAAGAACACACAGAAATGTGCTTTTCTGTCTACTGCACCAGCGGGAGGTGAATTGCCACCATGGTCATGGCTCAACAAACACTTATGATCAAGGCAAACATATTACAATTTAAATAACTGTAATAAAATCACAATAAAAAATAATTGCAGTTATTTAAAGACTAATCACAGAATAATATGGGGTTAGAAGGGACCTCTGGAGATCATCTAGTCCAACCCCACATCTGCATCTATTATTAAACCCAATGCATTTATGGATATATTGGTAATTACTGTAGAAATCCTCATTATATTGTAGCAAAAAAAAAGACAACAACCCCCCATAATATTTATGATTTTATCTATTATATTATTTATTATATTTATAATTATATTATATAATATATATAATTCTATATAAAATATTTATATCTAGATATAAAAATATGTATTATCTTTATAATATATAGGAAAAACTATTTACGAACATGATATTAGCAAAGAATTTCCTCACCTCCTGCTTTTAATGGTATCACCCATCCAGATGATATATTGGACTCAGGAATGATGGTGCCTTAAAAATTCCCTTTCTCTCCACCCCTGCTGTGGACACTCACCCCCCTTTGTCTGCCGTGCATTTTGCTGTTCTCTACATCACCCTGACAAAATGGTTTGTGAGCTTGTGCTGGAAAAAGACATCCTGACACGATCACTCTGAGGGATAAACTTATGCAAAAAAAACCCAACAAAAAACCCCAAACAAACCAAAAATAGAGGTGATGGGGGTAAGGGAAAACAGGTGGGACAGATTTCTAACTCAAGCAATTTTGGGTTCTGTTTTGTAATATGCTGTTAGTATTACTGATGGGCATTGTAAACTGTGAAGGAAAAGCAAAACGGAGGATTTAGGGCTGGAAACTTCTGAATTTGGAATTTTTGATTGAACTACACCCTGATCTGCAATTGGTGAAGAGTGCAGCAGCCACGGGTTCAGAGCAAGCGCAGGAGAGTCTACAGAAATCAAGATCCCTGTGACCCACCCCGGGATAACTCAGCTTAGGCTGTCGACACACAGAGCAGAGCCCGGAATGAACCCAATACTTGCAGACATTGAAGTGAATCCAGTACGACGGGTGTGCTGTGCTGGGGGAACCTCCTCGGATCCTGCTGCTGCTGAGGGAATTGTGTGCCACAACAGGGCACGTCTTCTCGCCAGGAGCACACAAGCACATTGTGGAACTGTCCTTCAATTAGTCTTCCTTGGTGCTATTGCGCTAATTGGCACAGCTGTGGATATCTCTTAACCATTTAAATGGCTGTACACACATGTAAGTGATGTAGCCTCGTCACCATTGTCCCCAGTGTCAAACAGACCTCAGAGCAGCTTCTGCTGAGCTTTTTCAAAATGTCACCACAGCAACGTTAATCTTGCCAAACAAATCTAAAATATTGTAAAGATATAACAAGTCTGGTCATCTTACCTTCCTCTTCTTAAACTCTGAAATTCTGCCCTTAGAAGAAAGTCTGCTCCTGTTCTTAGATCTTCTTATCTTAGTATCTTCTGATATTTAAATGCTGATTAAGAGATATATTTCAAGTAACCTGCATGTGGACAACGACCGAGAATTTTACTTCAGTGGAACACACTACCCAAAACTGAGGCACAATTTCTTCCCCTGGGAAGGCTGCACGCTGTACTTTTACCTACCTTTGATTTGTAAAGGTACAGGCCAGAGGAAATTGTGTAATGAAAGGGGATAAGAATATCCATCTTTAGAGTTTGGATTTTATTTTTATTTTTTTAAACTGTTCGTCACACTAAAAATTTGGTTGTCACAGCTTTGACAAGACATATGCTATAATTAATATAACACCTCCACATTATTGTCTTTTAAATTGTATTGTTTGAAATCATAACTTTTGGCTAAAGGAACAACCTTGAGCATTTAAAAAATGTACCAAAAATGCATAATACCGAGAAGAGTCCTCCAACAGCAAAGGCCGGAGAAGGGACAAGCTTCTTCCGCTTCTGGTTACAACGATTTGTCCAGCACAGGCAAAGAAAAAACTACACAGCACAAACCATTAATAAGTACACAAAGTACACAAGTGTGTTTATTACATTTTTGCAAGCACTTTGTTCTACATTTCAAAAACGCCACCATCAAGCTGTTGGCACATTTATGTACAAAACAGATTAATCGTAATGCCTGCTACAAAGCATTCTTTGTGAAAATACAAACTCTAATACCAGAGAAGAGCCAAAAGCATTAACATCATTACAGGAGTTTAAAAGACATAGTTTTAAAAATCAGCACGAACGTTTGAAGACACGAAACTGAAACACTACAATATAGAATCCAAAAAGAGGTTCCTACTACTTTTTGCAGAGCTGTAATACCGGTACTGCACATTATCAGAAAACTGTTGACCCCATAGGACAGGCTAAGTGTAAAAATAAAAACCCCAAAACCAAAAAAAAAAACCCCAAGCTCAAAACCAAAACCCGAAACACAACCAAAAAAAAACCCCAAAACAAGCAAAAGAAAAGAAAAAAGGAAAAAAAAGTTCAGTCAACTAATACTACTTAATGCATTATCATGCCACAAGTAACTATAGTATTACCCTCTACCTACTACAAGAATTGTTAAAAATTACTGATGATGCATGACTAGTAATATTACAAAGAAGAGTTTTACTCAAGAAGTTTTATTGGAAATGCACTTACACCGAGAGAGAATTCACAATGGTCCAATAAGTGCACAAAAACTACCTAAAATTTTTTTAACACTGACAAAAATGTCTTGTCAGGCTACATCACTTTAAAAGACACTTTACAGCATTCTTGTAGCATTAGAAATAGGCAAAAAAGAAAAAAAAAGAAAAAAAGAAAGAAAAAATAAATCAAAAAGAAAAAACTCCACCAATTTTGGTCCAATAATACTGTCTTTTCTGAAATAGGGTTTTTTGTTTTGTTTTTGATACAGGAAATTCTTTCAAATTAAGATGACCTATCTTTCTGATAACATGTTCCTATCAAAATAAAGGTTCAAATATATTACTACACTTTCAAATAATAAGCTCTGTAGTGTTTTTCACCTTACTTTAACATAGTACAGGTAAACCAATACGTGTAGGAAAGCTAGAAGCCAAGCTATAACATTTATGGAAGTCTCTTTTTAATATATCTTTTACAGCTCAGACAGGTGCAATCCATTTAAATTTTTAAAGCAGGTAAAAAGACATCGGACTCCTACGGTCACTGTATTTTTGATATATTACTTTCATAAATGTAGCTAAGCAGTAATTTCTTACATCGTCACATGAACAGCTCCAATTTAGCATAACCATCATGGAATTAAAGAGAGATCATTCTGTAAAAAACTATGGATAACTATATCACTTAATGAACAGTTGTCTATATACCATAACTCTTTAACAGGTAGCCGTGGTATTGAATTCCTTCAAAAGGCAAGTGGCCATGCATTGTTAGCACCACGGTCTGCATGCTCACAATACAAACAGGAATTATCACCCATGGAACTTGGAACAAGAGAATATTCTTTAAAAACATCGAGAATAATACAATGTTAACAAAGATAAGAAGCACTTCTTAATTTTTTTTTTACTTTTTTCATTTTTTCTCTTTTTTTTTTCCTTTTTTAAACTTTTTTCTTTTTTTTTTTTCTTTTTTTTTTTTCTTTTTTTAATTTTTACCCACTATTACAAATTTAGAAATTGCACCTTTGATTGTTTAAAACGTTCTTAGGACCTTCATTCAAGTTGATCAGGGTCCACCTGGCAAATTTCCCAAATATAAAGGAAAGTCATCAGAGCGTTTTCTTTATATATTGTACACCACGTACAATGGTCCCTTTGAAGTATACCTGTAGTTAAAGTAGTTATTGAACTCAAAACTAAAAAGTATAAAAAGCTACCTTTTTTGTTTTTTCTCCAAAAACATATAAGAAACAATGCAAAAGGTGTTATGCATAACACATACAAAGTGATTAAAAAAATCAAACACATATTTGTATTTGACAATAGTTTAGTACCCTCGATCTAGCAGAACTAATTAGCTTAAAAGGATTCGGGGAAAGGCTATTTAGGAGCTTTGTGGTAGAGAATGGTCACAAAAAGTAAGAACTAATTAAGAAACCAAGTGCTAGACAACCAAGAATTGTACATGGGCGATGCGTGAGTCACCCCAACTATCTTTTGTGAGAAGCACTTTCAATTGTTTTTAAGATGGTTGGATGGCCTTTAGTTAAACATCAAAGCATTCACGTGTTAAGAAGTAAGACAAGGTTTCTCTTATGTGTAAGCATTGAGCCGCTCTTTAGAGCGAGTAGAATGAATGTCGTGAAGCTCTTGTTCCTCCTTTGATTTAATATCCTCGTATTTCTGCATTCTGCAGGCGTCTTTCACGTAGGCCCAGTTGGCAGACAAGACCATGAGATAATGGACCTGTAAGAGAGGTGACACGGGGTTAGGAACTGAGAGCACTGGTCAGAGTAGAGCACCTTCCAACTGGAAAGCTATGGGATGGAGCTTGGGTTTCCATCAGAAGGAACCCGGCTTTGTCAAATCAAGAAGAACAGCAATGCAATGTGAAGTTTGAGCTGGAGCTTCATTAACCCTCAGCTTAGTCAGTTCACAGCTGTTCCTCTTCCTGCCTCTCACAGTTGGGAGCATGGGTTGGAAATGAATAAAAAAAAAGAACTGAGAAATCAACCCATCATCCCTGCTTTACCGTTTCAGCTGCTCTGCAAATCTACGTGCAAAAAAGCCTCCTGGTAATTTCTCGCAGGCTTTTCCCCATCAAATCACTATTTGTCAAAGTAGCTGCTTAAGGGAGAAGTGCTCCATAGGCACATCCAAAGTCTCACGTTAGGGATCTAATACAATCACAGAAAGATTTGCTTTTTCTTTCTTGTTAAAATTAGCACTAGCTTTCCATTTAGCCCTGATTTCTTCCATCTACAACCCTAGCTACTTTGTCAAAACCAGCTCATGTGGGGAAAATTTCGCAAGGATTGAAAATTACATTCAGCTGGGCAAAATGTGACAAAATGTTGTTACAAATACACTTGAGGTCTTAAAAGGGCATACACCTGACGGGTTTTTTATTGCACTATTATATTAGCTATGCCACAATTTACTTATGCAAGTCTTTGAAACTAGTAGAAAACAAAAAAGTGATTTGAATTATTTTCCAAAGACAAGTCCTCTAGACATCTTGAATGGAGCAGAAACAACATTTCCTGTTCCATTAATATTTTTGAATAGCTAAAATATACCTACTCAATTACTTTTTCGAGACAACAAAACCAAGAGCTTTCCATGTATTCTATCCATAAACAAAATTAAAAATTAGCTGAAAAAAGGGGAAAAAAATCCTTATTGGTGGGTATTGGAGACTGGACCTGACTCACTTCCAACTGACATGAGTCAGTGGGTGAGCAGTGATGATATCCAGCCAAAGAGCCTGGATTATTTATGTCAGAGAATGAGGAGGACAGAATGTCTATGGATATGTCTGAGGATTAAATACCGGTTAAGGGATATTGGGAACATTGTCACATGACCGAACGTTTTTCACATGGCTTTGAATAAATTTAATCTGAGAGGCAGTGAGAGTTATCTTACCAGTAGAAAAATTATGTTCTGCAAATGTTCCCCACTACAAATAGGGAATGTAAAACACCCTAATTGCATCAGAGATGGAGTTTAGTAGTCTATAAAAACATGTGTGGCTGCCCATGAGTGAGCTTAATGACCAGTAGATGTCCTATCTTCTAAATGGTACCAATGAATGATTAAGCAAGTGATAAATTTTAACACAACACCAATACAAGGAATGAAGCTGAGTCCTCCCAGGAACTGCTGCCAAAAATACATTAGCTGGTGAGGGCTCTGGAGCACAAGTCTTGTGAGGAGCGGCTGAGGGAGCTGGGGATATTCACCCTGGAGAAAAGGAAGCTGATAGGAGACCTTCTGGCTCTNTAATGAAAGGGTTGTCAAGCCTTGGCAGAGGCTGCCCAGGGCAGTGGTGGAGTTGCCATCCCTGGAGGTGTTTAAAAGCTGGGCAGATGTGGTGCTGAGGGACATGGGTTGGTGGTGGACTTGGCAGTGTTGGGTTGATGGTCAGACTCAGTGATCTTAAAGGCCCCTCCCAACCTAGACAATTCTATGATTCTGACTTCCCTCCCTCTGGGGCAATCACATGCTTTGTGTATTCAGTTGTTTTATGGAGCTAGTTTTCTTAGCCTTCACACTTGAGGCCACGTATGGTCCAAAGTCTACTTTGGTTGCCTGTTAGAGCAACAAACTGCTCTCCTTCCCACTTCAGATTCCCAGGTTTGGGCCTTTCAGGACACTTTGGTTTGAAAGCTTTTATTTCGAAGGTGGACCTCAAATGTCCTACCTTCAAGTCTGCTGGATCTGCTTCCAAGGAGCTTTTGACCTACTCAATACACACTCTATTGGCTCTGTAGTCAGCCAGAAAACAAAAATATTCTGTAGTGGTATTCAGCTGGTTTATTCCAGGTCTCTCTAGACATTTATTGCTCCCCTAGCAGGCTTTCAGGTACTTTCTGATGAGAACATCTCTTATGTTAATCAACTGCCTCAGAGGCCACAGGTAATTTCTCAAAAAAAAAAAAAAAGATTCCACCTCCTCCGAAGAAAGTGAAAAACAAAACTAGGATTCAGTTAGTACAAAATGGAATAGAATTATAGAAATAGAATAATCTTAAGAACACTTTGAGATTATGCAAAACCTGTTGAAATTGGGCCATTGTAGGTATATGAGTATCTTAGATTCATACTAAACCCATTTACTATGGCCTTTCTGTTTTGGAAAAGCCAATGTTGGCTTTTCCTGCAAACACTTGGTGGCAAATGGTGCTGATTAGTGCATGCTAATGTTAATTTCTTAACCTGGCTAATTAAAATCAAGGAAAGTGTTCTGAAACCCTTCAAAAAACCAAGTATTTTCTGTGCCTTTTTTGTCCTGGTTGTTTATGGCAAGCTTTCACTTATTTGCGGAGCACATTTTGAGTTGAGGAGTCATAAAATAGGAACAAGTGTTCAGAGAATCTGCCCTCTGGGAAAAGGACTACAGATACTGGTCTTTCTATGTATCTTTCGGAGTGTCTTAATATCTTAGTACAACCCTGGCAGCACAGCCTGTTATGGCAGCACCTACTGTGTTACTCTGGGATTTGTCCTGGTCGTAATTTAGGGCACAGGATGAAGAAATGCCTTGTATCTAACCCAGTTGTTCCAAAAGATTTCAGTGGAATGGGCATTTCTAGATCAAAAGAGAGTTGCTAATGCTGAGTGCCCGTTCTGATGAATGAAATGCCTTAAAATTCCTCCACAGTAACACTCTGAGGAAAAAATCAACAGAAACAGGCTGGTAATCCCAAGCATTCCATCATCTCAGAAAATTACAATTTGCATCCAATGAAAATATCCGTCCTTTGAGAGCTGAGGGTAAGATTTCAATTAAAAACCCATAATCCGAACCTCAAACAGACTGTAGACATGAGAACCCCAGAGGTGGGGGGTTATCTGAACAGTGAACTTGCACCTTCCTGATCTCTTTAAACACATCTGTCTGAAGCCCCCGCAGCAGAAGAATGCATGATGAGAATGAGACCATGTAGGCTCGTTTCTTATCCTCACAAAATATTTGGTAATGACCCAGTAAGAGACAAATTTTAGCCTAAAGTCTTACAGTCGCACTTGGCATTTTCCCTCCACTAAAATAAATTAAAACACTGCTCTGAAGGTGTATTGGCTACAGTCTGACCTTCCTGAAACTCCCATTCTTCACCCAGCCCTTCCTTAAAAAGTCACAGGCACAAGCTCCTGGGGTAACTGCTGAAACCTCTTGGACTCCACTCTCACTGTAAGTTGGACAACTTTCCTGGAAACAACTGCTTTAACTTCCTTAATGAATAGAATCTCAAATACATACTCACACTATATAAAGGAATATATGTTTAGGAGGGCCACCACCTTTGTATTTTTTGTTTAACACCAAGTTCCTAGACAACATTGTCACACTAAGGAGGTCACCTCTAAGTGGCTGTCTAATTGCGTTTCACACTCCCATGACCTGAGTAGCCAGAAGCTGGTGGGGCCCTGTCAAGGCTTATTTAAATTGAAGCAGGGCAGCTTCCGCAGTCCGCCTGGGGATGTTTCAATTATGGACATATGTGAGACAGCGCAGGGTCTTTCTGTACTCTTTGAAATGTTCCCCCTTAGATTTCTTCATAAAGTGAAATGATGGTTCAGCCTTTCAAAACTGTACAATCACATCTAAGATAAGAATGGGGTTTGGTTTTTTTTCCCCTTTTCTTTTGGGATGTGTCATTATCTCAGGACAGAAGTCTAAATAATATTTTTTCCTTCCTCTTACCCCCATCTAATATCCTGCAGAAGTGTGCAATCACAATGAGGGAGAGGGACTAGACCACTTACAGTCTATTTTCCTTGTCCTTAAAATGGTAGAATGGTTTGGGTTGGAAGGGACATTAAAGCCCATCCAGTCCCACCCCCTGCCCTGGGCAGGGACACCTCCCACCAGACCAGGTGGCTCCAAGCACCCTCCAACCTGGCCTTGAACCCCTCCAGGGATGGGGCAGCCACAGCTTCTCTGGGCAACCCAGCCAGGCTCTCACCACCCTCACACCAAAGTTCTTCCCCAGATCTCATCTCAGTCTTCCCTCTTCCGGTATCAAACCCTTCCACCTAACCCTGTGGCTCCCCTCCCTGACCCTGAGTTCCTCCCCAGCCTTCCTGGAGCCCCTCTAGGGAGTGGATGAGGCTTGAAGGTCTCTCCGAAGCCTTCTCTTTTCCAGGCTGAACCCCCCCAACTCTCTCAGCCTGTCCTCCCAGCCAAGGGGCTCCAGCCCTCCCAGCATCTCCATGGCCTCCTCCAGCCCCACTCCATCAGGTCCCTGTCCTTGTTTCAGGAGAACTGGTTCTGCCTCCATTTTACAGGACATAACTTCTGTGAAGGTTCAGGCAGAAGAGTACTGCTCACATGGTTATTTTTGAGAAGGGAAACTGTGTATCTCATGATTCAGTTTTGTTGCAGTGGTTTTGGGAAACACCACAGGCAGGATGGTCCATAACCCTTTGAGCCGGGAGAGTTTGCACTTAAACAAATTCATGTCATCAGTTTCTATCTGCCACAGCATTGAAAAGAGTAAAACTGATAGGTATTACTTCAACCATCGTTTCTGTATCCATTGATTCTCCAGCCAGACATGAGAAAGAGCATTAACGTTCAGAATCACACATGGTCCAAATTCAGTATGATTCGAAATCCTGGCTTTTTTTTCTTTTTCTGCACTGAAGAATCACAAAAAAGCATTCACAACACAAATAGTTCTGCCAGGTTTTTTTCACCTTGGGCTGAAGCCTAAGAATCCTAAATTTTCCAAACAAACTCCTTTGACAGTGTCCTTCTCTGCAAAATAAACCCTCCCTGACATGTACTTAAAAAAAAAAGTGAGATTTTCTGTCAATCATCATCAATCCTGACTCATAGGCCAAGTCTCTTTTTGAACCCCAGACCAGCATTCTCCTTTGAAGATGAAAGAGGCAGGTAGTGAATTGTGAAACAAAAATAAATCTAACATTCTTATACAAATCTGAGACCAAGAGTGGGATTAAATTGGTAGATTCGGGGAAATTCCAACTTGTGCCCAAATGGCTTTGAAAGTGTTAAAGTTTTTTGTGGGTTTTGCAATAAGTGATTATGTTTTTCTGAAGGACATCTTAAAAATACAGATTAATGAAAAGTATCCTGGTGACAGATGGTCTTAATATTTATGAATAAGCTGATTTTTTGATTGAATTTAATGACAAATATTGACATTATAGGAGTTAAAGAAATCTGCATGTATTAAAAAAATCTGGCTTTTGCAAATATTGGCAAATCCAGAAGTGAGGGTTGAATGTAGTATTTCAATGTCATGACTTAAAATGGCATTTAAAAGAGCAGATTTTACCCGTTCAGTAGTTCAGCCCTCCCATTGATGATGAGCTACTATTACTGGCTGGTTATAAATGCAAAGTACTTTCTGCTTTAGTCAGTTGGGCTACATAGTTTGAAGTAAATGTTTGCAAGAAATGTTTTAAGAGCACAATAAATTAAAAACCTTTCTCTTTTGTAAAGGGCAGGCATTTGAATCTTAATTTTTGGTATGATGTCTTGTGAAATTTCACAGATCTGCTGCTGTTATGGATATATACAAAGGTGAACTTCATTAAATCATATTTGTGACTATTCCTGCAACAGCACATATCGGGAAGGACACTGGTTCTCTGGTGACTGAAAGGGCTTCTGCTCACTGTCCCACACCCTGGGCCATTATTGTTGATACCTCACCACCTTTTACTAATTTCAGTGTAGGATCTGAGGGGAAAAAGAACCAACCCACTTTCTTCTTTCTATATGGGACATTTAGGACCCAAAATTCATTTTCCCTCCCCTAAATCGATTCTTTCTTGGGAAAACAAACTTTTCTTCCCCATCCCTGGAGGGTTTCAAGGCCAGGTTGGAGGGGGCTTGGAGCAACCTGGTGTGGTGTGAGATGCCCCTGCCCAGGGCTGGGGTTGACACTGGATGGTCTTTAAGGTCTCTTCCAACACAAACCATTCTATGATTCCCTTAGAGAACAAGAACCTGTTAATATCTGCCCGTTCAACCACAACATACTAAACTTTCCCTCATGCCCCATGCCCAGTCTTTGGGGCTGCTGTGTCAAGTGTAATGCAGAATACAACCTATAAATGGGGGCTGGTATGCTGGATTTATTAATAACCACCACCAAAGAGTGGAGTGGACCTAACATCACAAGGGTAGGTTAAAAACTATTCAGTTACAAAATTGAAATGCAGACAACAGAGCTGCAACCCTTTCATAAAGCAGAGGTTTTCCAGCATTTGAACACCACACGGTTTACTAGCACTTAGAGCCTTATATTTCTGCTGAAACAGTCAGAGTGTTACCTTGCCTGCTCTGGGCACACACACAAGCCAATAAAAAGCATAGTTGGGTATGGGTGACCTTTCATAAATGTGTGGCTAAATCTGAGCCATCAAAGTGAATTCCCGTGGATCAGCACTTGGTGTAACGCAGCTATGGCATCTCTGGTACAGTCCTGTAAGCCTTGAAGGTGTTTTTTCCTCAAACTTCATTGAAGGCATCATGTATTTAAACTCCGTGGCTCAATGTGGCTTAAACTCCGTGGCTCACTACTGAAGTTTCTTCCACTGAAGATGTGTTTGTTCTCACTGAAAAACTTTTGGTGGCTATTCTGATTCAAACCTCTTCTCTGAAACGTTGTTTGAATTGTTATTTGAACAAATTAACGTTTGACAACTACTAGTCTGAATAGTACTTCAAAACAACAATGTGCTGGAGATGTAATGGTCTCTTGGGTATACTTTCCTAACACAAATATATATATATATGTCATAAAAATTACAATTTGGTTACCATTTTTTCAGCCGGAAACCAAAAATTCTCTGTATGGAAAATCAAATAAATCATTAATATAAATTATATTCTGAGGTTATACCTATTATTTGTCATCTTCAAACAAAAATTACAGTGAAAATATATATTTTTTTACTAAGCTATCTCTGCTGTGTTGGCAGGCTGTCATCTAATACTAAAAGAATGGCAAAGAAAAAACAAGCAGAAGAATCACCAATGCAACAGGAACACTAGCTTTGTGAAATATTTGCTGATTGTCCTTTTTTATAAACGTAATTCTAAGGAAAACAAAGACTTATTGGCCCTGGGATTCAATGAAAATTTCCTACCAGCAGGAGAAACAGTAATTGCCGTCAGGAACACCCTTCTTATGGAACACATCAGTACAGGGTAACGTTTTTCATTTCCCACTCCAGTGTGTATCACACAAACCCATGATGGCACAGAACCCCCAGTCTAAAAATACCATTATGGTTGAGCAGACACCGTGAACACCAGGCAGAAGAGCAGGGCATCGTCGGCTCATACACTTTTTTCCCCTCGGTGGAATGTTTTCCTTGGCAAAATTTGATCAAATTCAAAGCAACCTTAGTTACATAAAAGAATTAGTGCTGACAGAAAAGCTGATGCACTCACAGAAAATAATTAGAAATTAGCAATTCAGAAGAGGACTGGGCACTGGGTGGCTTACCATGGCGATGACCGCTGCGCCAGCTCCAGCAAGAGCCACGATGAACAAGTGGAACGTCATGTTTAGCTGCGAAAGGGGACAAAGAAAAGGAGTTTTGGGGTCATTCCATAAGCAGAAATTGAACAAAATCATGAAGAGGAAATAGGTCCCTTCCTGGTGCCACTCTTCTACAAAAGTGACAACGAGTACTACTTTTTCTCAGAGACAGACCTTGCTGTGTGACACTGTGCTTGTGCCTGTTTTGTTACAATACTCATTCTATTTTAAAATAATATCCTACTTAAATTATAAAAATATTTAAAAAAACCCCCATTATTAAAAAAACCCCAAACAACAAATATCCAGCACTTTTCTTATTTTTAATTATAATATTGCTTGGCTAGATGTAGAAATCTTTGTGGTGGTTTCTCTAGCGGCAGAGACAGGCTAAGAAAACCCCGCTCCCCTTTGTTAACTGTAGCTTTCCACCTTCACATATTTGATTTACTTACCTCCCAGCTTTGCCCATAAAATCTGCTCATATGATATAAAACAGGTTAAATTAAATAATCCGAGTTAACCACCTTCACAGCACAAGTGGCGTTCTCTTCGATGCTTGTTGGCGTAAGGGCAGATTGTCTGCCTTCACGCTGAGATTTATTGAAACGTGGCAAGACCCAGTGAAACATTTAGCAAAGCAGCCTCTGACTTCAAAGGGATTGAGATTTTAGCCCTGCTTTGCATTTTAGAGAGATGTAATTTTTTTGTTTGCCTTGTCTCCATCCCTGATCATTTAAAAACAAACCCCAGAACCTCCGCTGCACGGCAATAGGTGGCATTTGCCTTAAGGGGAATATACTCCAAGAAACGCCCTGGGATTTATTATCCTAACACTCTGCAAGATTTGGTCGAACCCATTTGAAAGCTTTACTCTCCTGTCACAACAGTAATCACAAGAACTTCAAACGGTGATTCATCTTACAGACCTATTCATCGCGCAGCCGGTGCATTAGCTTTCAGAAAACATTTCAGTCCAAATATACGTGACAATGGAACTCTTAAAAATAAATAAATAAATAAATAAATAAATAAATGTGTATAAATGCAAGTGTATTTAGAAAACAAGTGGCCAGGGAAATTGCACTGACTAAAATTGGTACTTGGTGAAAGACTAGGAAAGGCACTATCTGACCGTATCTTCCACAGGGATGTTATTTCATCACCATAGCTGGAATTAGAGCATTAAGAGTAAGAGGAAAACATGCAGCAGTTACCACCTACTATAACATACAGAGTGGGTTTGCCAAAAATACTGTCCCATTTATTCACCTCATTCGAGTCGCACATCTTGATGAAACTTTCTGATGAGGTGCAAACCTTCCTTTCCTCTCCGATAGTTACGATACCTGCAGCACAAGGAATAGTGAAAGTCTTTATTTTTCCCAGTAAAAAGCAATTTATCTCATCAGTCAAAAAAAGCTAAGAGATAGAGATTTTTGGCCGCTTTGCAGAACCTTTTTTTTAACAACAAAATCAGGTTTTTTGCTGCTGCTGGGAGGACTGGAGACTGGAGTCCCTCTGCTGGGAGGACAGGCTGAGAGAGTTGAGGGGGGTGGTGCAGCCTGGAGAAGAGAAAGCTCCTGGGGGACCTTCAAGCCCCTTCCAGTCCCTAAAGGGGCTGCAGCACCACATCTGCCCAGCTTTTAAATATCTCTGGGGACAGTCACTCCACCACTGCCCTGGGCAGCCTGTTCTAAGGCTTGACAACCCTTTCAGTGAAGAAATTTCTCCTAATATCGATCTTAAACTTCCCCTGGCTCAACTTGAGGCCATTTCTTCTTGTCCTACTGGCTGCTCCTTGGGAGAAGAGACCAACCTCCCCCTGCTTGCACCTTCCTTTCAGGGAGTTGTTAGAGACCCAGAAGGTCTCCCCTGGTTTGGTGGTGTCAGGCCTGGAAATACAGCGTATTTCTAATAAACTGCTTTGACAAGTGGGTAAAAGGGTAGAAAGAGACGCTTACCCATTCCCTCAGAAACCCTTGAAACAGTTAATTTCAGACACACAGAAGCTTTATTTTGTGAAATCTTGGCTTTATATTTAGTGCTCTTCCCTTCACATACCGTACTGGCGAAGATCCAAGCAGAGATTAGCTCCATCCACCACGGTGGCATTTCGGCAAATGGTCCACAGGTTGAAGTACATGTAAACGGGCAGAGAAGTGAAAGCTGTCACACCAAGCCAGGCCAACATAAAGATGTATGTCAGCATAATAAACTGTAGAAAATAGGGGGGAAAAAAAGAAAACCAGAGATAAATCAAAACTTAACCGATAATCCATTGCAAAAAAGGGAATCACCGGGAAGTAACAAACACGTTTTGGTTTTGTTTTGGTCTGATAATCACTCCATGATCTGGCCAAAGTGTGCGATGGGGCACCAACATGACGTTTCTGAAGAACAAGCAGTTACACTTCCACCAGCACAAGCTTTCTCCACACTCCTCTCCCCCTTGGACCAGGACCGATGGGCAACACCACGTCTGCAGCGGAGAGAGCTGTGGGCTTTGGGGAGAATGTATCTCCCTCTCTCCCATCGCAGATACTCCAGAGTGGAGGCAAGAGGCCACGTGGTTGTTTTTCCTGCTACCAATCATGAGGCAAAAAACTAGAATGAAATATTAGTTTAGCTTGCTTTTAAAATCTGGGTCTTCATAAAAACGAGCCATCGTCCATGGCTGCCACAGAATCTCACCACCACTGAACCAATGAGACAGTATTTTTGTCCTTTTCTTACTGTGTTTAGTCATATTTGGGGTCTATGTACCAGACCAAACTTGGGAGCTTAGTAACAAACTCATTAAGTTACACGCTTTGCAACATGTGGTTTTCAAAGGCTACACATTTTTGGTTTTATGCTCTCCAGAAAACAGCAGTCTGCCTGCAGGAGGCATCAAATTCTACTTGCCATCAGGGCCAGTGGTTTTTCCAGCACATCCAGCTTCTCTAACCACTCAGGCACGGCCCGTTACTGCTCTGCAGCTAACCTGAGACGACCAGCCCTGACATTCATCGATAACAAATTAGCTTTTCATTCTGTGCTGTGGAGAGGATCTGAAGATACGACGTGGCTAAATGTGGAAGATAAGTCAGCCTTTAAAAATGGAATTCAAATAGCCCCGAGATTTGGTGGCTTCAGATATGCCAATGAATCCAAACACATTACTGAGACAAAAAAAAAGAGGTTCCAACATTTTACTAGCTGCTTACCACTGGAAAACATTGAGAATAAAAAATCAGAGCTAGTTTTGAAATCTGAATTGTCTGGTCCACAATCTGCTTTAAATTAAACATTAAAAAGTAAACAAGGGGGAAATGGAAGACGTTTTGTAGCTCTTTTGTGAGGTAAGGTCTCCCACAGCGGGTGATCAAAAAAAAAAAGACTAACGAAAATACAGATTTTAGCTGTGGAAATCAATAAGGTCAGACTCACAAGGGGTGTAAATGCTGGTAAAATTGTTAGAGGGGTGGTTTGTCCATGTGGACCTGAGCAGGAAAAGAAATCTAAAACAGCAAAAGGTTTGAATTTTAGGTGAGGCACTTTTATTACTTTGAAGTTATGGGATGGACATTCTCAAGCAATATTAAAGAGACCTTAATTTGATTCACTTTAACTCACTTCCAAAGAATATTAAATAAAAGCCATTTTAATTCTGAGGAAGTGTATTTACATAGGGATTTAATGCAGTTTAATTAATCCACTTTAAAATTCAATTCAGATTAATTTTCCTCATAGTCCCTGGGTAGATGACACTTTCAGAGTAGTTTGAAAAGCTGGAGAATTTATATCACTAAAAATAATTACCAGAAGAATGCAGGAAAGTAAAAGATAAAGTGGAGCAAAGAACAGAAGGATTCTGTTCAATATTTTCAGTACCTGCTTTCTATCTTTTTCTAAATCTAGTACTCAGCGTTTCAACCTGCCAGTTGGTAAACTGTGAACCACTTTAACTTTCCCCTTAGCATCCAAACAAGGTTAAAAGAGAAAATGATGTATCTAATTTATGTCTAAAGATTTCTCATAATGTGCTCATTCCAATAATGGCTGCCTTCCTTCCCAACTTTTCCCCCAAAACCACACTCACTAGGAAATCAACTGATGAATTAGAGGAAGTGATAGTAAAGTCTATAATAAATATACACTCTCGAATGTTACAATAGGCTTTTCCGTGCATCACTTGCTTTAATCAATGGAAATGCTATTCCATCTATTGCAGAGGAAATAGTCAGTACAAGTAAATACTGTTCTGCACACAATCCTATTTATTTTTTCATTATTGCTCCTTTACCCTTTTTTTTTTTTCCTTCCTTTTTTTCCCCACTCCATATTACAGTGTTAAAGCTAATGAGACAACATCTGGTTCAGCCCCAGGCACTCATTTACAAATAATTACTTGGAAAATTACTTGGAAATGTAGATTCACTTCAGGGCTATGAATTTCCAAGTAAAACACTATGTCAGATCTTAATTTATTATCAAGCTAAAGAGTTATACTCAATTTTTCTAAAGCAGAAATAAGAAACAAGAAAGCAAACTCTCTGTGTGCTCTCAAAAAAGCCTTTAAATTCTTAGTTTATTATATTCCAGAAGTATTTTAAAAGTATAACCAGCCTCCTGGCTTATATTCCGTGAGTTTGCCAATAAAAGATATGTCTGAGGCCTCACTTTTGAGCCGCCCTTTAGACTTTCTGAACTAAATATTATTTAATAAATTCAGTACATCTCTCAGTGGAGAACATGCATAATAATTTAATGGAAAACTAAATCTTTCATAGTAGTTACATTACTGAACTATAGCAACTGTTTTTAAACTGGGCTGTGCACGGATTCAGGAATCTTCCTATGCTGTGCTTACCACCAAATGGAGAAAGAACATCAGCCTTACTATGAGCATTACAATTCCTGCTTAATGTATTTTTATTTGCTGCTCTGCAGCAGGGATGCCACTCTCAGTAGCCGTGCTTGCTTGAGTGGCTTGCTTAAAAATCTGCACTGAGATAATACAAAGCCTTGGTATAGCAAAGAGGGGAAAAAAACAGAGCTTATTAGTCTCTAAAAAAATATCTGCCTTGGGCACAGAATCAGAGCAGGAGAAATCTGTCAGATGATCGCTGCCCAGAGCCACAAGAGCTGCCTGCTCAGAGAGAATTGCCTGCTTGCTTATGGAAGGGATTTTCTCATTTAAAAAACATGAATCTGTTTGGTTGAGTTATCTCAGAAAAAGCAAATCAAATGTCGATTTCATCTCAAAACCACAGAGCTTCATTTTTCCTCTCTCAGTCACTTTTGGCTGAAGAGCCAATGTTATGCCCAAATTCATGTCATAACACCAAGAGTCTGTCTGTGTGTGTGTGTGTGTTGTTGCTGGCTGGAATAGAGAAATGTCATTGGTTTTATGTAAGAATAACTACAATACAAAACCTGGCATTAAAGCACTTAACAGTTATGAGTTATCCCTGGAAGCTGCTATCAGTGAAGCAAACCACGAAAATGTGGCCTGGGCCATAAAACACTTTCTGCTGCAAGGGCAGGAAAAAGCAAAGGTTACTCTTGCACAAGTTATTAGTTTCTAGCAATAGGAGGTGTCCACTTATAAATTCTTGTTATAATGGAATGAAACCTTGATTTTTTATTATTTTTAATAATAGGACTAAAGAACTAAAATTTTTTTTTTGAGATAATTTTCTCTGCTATTGCAATCTTCCCTCTTTGCTTTAGAGACCTTACACGAAATGCTTAAGGAGCCTGCTCACTGCAGGAATTAAATTCAGAATGCAGTCTCCTGAGATTCAAAGGGATCTTCCTCCTTTGAAGTCACATTCTGCTACGTGACAAGCCAAAGGTTTGTGAAATAGCAGTATAGCAACTTAAAGAGGCATCGCAGCTGGTTCTTCAGTACGTTATGTACTGTGCTGGGAGTGAAAATTGCTTTTTCTGATCAGCTCAGTTCTCACTGTAAGAAGCCAAACACATAATCCCAAAACAAACCGTAAGTGACAGCGAAATTTGTCTACCAAATCATGAAGATAAAAGCTCACTAATCGATACTCGGTTCACACTGGGAAAGAAAATGCAAAGTAAATAATTATTTGAGCAAACCAAATCTTTATCCTCTGTCGTGGTTAATTTCGTGTACCAACACCATGGCTGGGAAAACCCTCTTGCTGTATTTTTATAAGCTTTTCGTTGTGTCCTGGTTTGAGGGAGGGACACGTTCCTGAACGATAAATTATTAAAGTAGGCAATTCATTGACCCTTCTGGAAAGGTATTTTTTATATAATCTGTTGCCACTGTCAAGAAGCAGAGATTTTGGAGCACATCCTCAAATGGTCTGTATGGGGGTCTTTCATGGGGGTCATCGCTGGCTGAAATCCCGTTTCCACTGAAAACATTACCCAAATCTATCTATTTTAATAAGATCAAGATTTTAGTTACTGCTTTCTTTTTAAAATTTATGGGTACTTGTCCCATGAAAAGCAGGTTCATTAAATTTCAAACACTGTTCCTCTTTTAGTTTCTTGATAAATATTTTAACACCCCTGAAGTAACACTATATGACTGCTGCAGTGACCCTGGAGACCGAGAGCATGAAATCGTATCTAAAAGATACTGCTACTACAGAGATGGACTGAAAAAGAAATAGAGTAGACTCTAGTTGTTATATTGCATGAAGACACTGCTGTTTACTAAGAAAAAATAGTAGTATAGAAATGTAGCAAGACACTCAGAAGTGCCTGAATGAAACTTAATTCCAGAAACCTAATTTAATCTGTGTTTCACATCACTCATACTTCCATTTACACTTACTCTCTATTTTGTCATTTACTCATTTTATATGAACTCCCTGAGGTGAGCTCTCAATGCAGAGAGTTGTAAGAAGACGTGCACCTTGCATGAGGTGTAACAAATCTCATACAGATTTATTGTCCTATGACTTCATTGTCTGCTCTGAGCATGGATGACCTCAGAGATTCCTTCCAAACCTCTTCACAGGCTGAGAAATTCCCTTGGACAGTTTTAGCCAGAGATCAAATATGAATCTACAGAGACCACCCACCTCATCCTGCCAGAAGCCTCTTAGGTGTCATGGTGAAACCCTCCCAGGGGAGAACATCACCTGAAGAGGAGGACAGGAGGAGCCTGGCTGTCTCTGACTGGAGTAACTGGGAGGCACCTGCCCTCCGCACTGTGCTGTGTCCTCCTGGTTCCCAGCCACAGGGCACAACAAGGTCCTGTGTGTCATTTGATAGTAACCCAGAAGCATGAAGAGGAAGATCTTTTGAATTCCTTCCTGAATTGCCCTGTCTCTCTAACATTGAATCCTCTATAGATTTGATTTCTGTAGAAATAAGAACGTCTTTAGCTTTCACTCTTTGCCCAGCTTTAAATTCATAAATGACCTTTGGCCTTCAGTCTTTCTTCCTCAGTCTGGTCCCTTTTTCCTTGGAAAGGAAGGAAATCTTTCCCTTTTTTCCTCCTTACCCCGTGCACATTCTGCATTAGCACATTTACATACTCATTTTCAATTATTCATTGCAGTCATCACGGATTTTCTGAAGTGTTGAACTTTGTCTGCATGAAGATGCACTGAGAGTTCTTTCAGCAGTTTACATGAAATCAGAGTTAAAAGCACCACGTGTGTTCCTACCTCAGACCTACCCTTTATCTGCATTCTATTTTCTGTATTTTCATTACCCATTCTATATTGCCTATTCTGTTTTTTTTTGTAATGAAAGGTTCTGCTGACCACCTTACATCTATGGTCCAGGCTCAGTAACCCCCTTTGATCAACAGAATTTATCATAGATTAGTGTAGATAATAGATAAATCATTCCTGTTCCCAATTCTATTCTTACCCCACAGATGGTCAGCTCTTTTTACTTTTGGGAGGTTCAGAATTAATCCAGCAGAATTTTACAATTTGTGCACTTTTAAAGAACAATCTCTACATAAACACTTCAACAACTTCTTCCCAGTGTTTTTTTTTGCCACAGAATTTTAAATGTGTAGTTCCCCCTATGCCAATGCTAGAGACAGCAACTCTCTGAGTTCCTCTGAAAAAGATTTCTGAGTTTCTCATTGAGTTCCTCTGAAAAAGATTTTAACATTTCAGACCTAAACCAGCCTTTTCTGCTTAATTAAAACGGTTAGGTTGCCCAGAACACACAATACTATTAGTACTTATTTAAATTGAAATAAATCGTAATGATTCCTTAAGTGGTCAAATGAGAAACTGAAAAAATAATACAGATGCCTTTAAATTCATGGATATATCAAGACTCAATCAGGTAGAGATCACCCCTTCTCAGCCTAGCCAACCTATCGTGGTGTTCGTACGTGCACAATGAAATCGAAACACGGTTAAGAAAGAGTATTAATTAGCTCCCACCCAAATGGCCTCCTCTACCATTCCCGTGTCTGAGCTAACGAACAAGCACCTCCTACACTCATGCCTCATTCCTGCACAGAAGGTGAAGCAGAGGTATTTCAATTTGTCTCATTTTACATACAATGCTGCTGGAAGAAAGAGACTGATGCTCTGATATTACCATTAAACGCACCATAAATCACAGAAGAGACACATTGACAAAGTCTTTTCTGCCTGGTGTGAAACACCAGTCTCATTGTTAACAATCACTTGTTGGACATCTATTATTGCCTCTCCAAAACATGTTCATCCCATCTCTCTCTCCCTGACATATATTCCCAGGCACAGTTCCAGGAGTCTTGTTGAAACACGGATACATTTCATGCTCTGCCATTACTGTCATGTGGCTGATGCTTCTTGGCTTGAGTTCAAGTCAACTGCTTCACGAGGGGAAAAAAAATAATTAAAAAAAAAAAAAGCCAGTATTGGTCTAAATTTCCCCTCATAATGGCACAGACTTCTCATGTTTGCCGGATTTCAATTTGTGCACCTACTAAATAACAGTTAAAGCCACATTCCTTACATTGTTGAAGTCTAGAACCACAAAATTAAATCCCTGAAGTTTTAAATTTTGAAACATCAATTTCATAAACTGCTTTGTTTCATTTGTTTTTGTTTTGTTTTTTAATAACGTTTTTCTTCTGCAGACATTTTAAATGGATGAAATTTTACAAAATTAAAAGCAGTTTTTACTGTTGCTTTCTGCTTTTCATCTGCACATCCATTCTTCTAAAATTGCCTTTAAGTGCTCACTTCAAGGTTGAAATACTCTACGTGTGATGTCTATTGCTTTATAACTATTCAGATGCCTAAAAGAGCTGGTTTACTGTCTGAATTACTCTGAATTGATTTACTGGTAGCAGTGGGGGAGGAGATTTCCAGAGCTGTACCAGAAATAGAAAAAAAAAAGAAGATTCTCTAACAAATGGATTCATTTTTTGAAACTTTGCTTTGTAAAGAAATCCGCTCACTGTCAGCACGTTCTCTGTTTGAAGAACACGACTTCGCATTGATGCAAGACAAGCTTTTCCCAGAAGATTTCATAATTCATCTTTTTGGTACTTCCTTATAAACCAATGATACTATTTTTTAATTATTATTTCTGAATCTTTAGAACTTTGATGGTTCTGTAGCGTTATCCTGCTAAAAGTTGTTAGTGCTCGTTATTTCACATGACCTTCAGGCAAGACGGTCATTTTTGTAGTCCAGCAGGCTTCAGAAGAAGTCCTACAAAGAGCATTGGATCTTACCTGTTATTGAAGAGCAGTGGAATTTCCTATTAAATTTTGTAATCTTCCAGATAGGAATTACTTTTTCTCAAAAATGTAATGCTTATATTTTCACTTTCTCAAAGTTTTTCTCCTCCTTTTGTTTTTCTTTTCAGTGGTGTTTCTAGCACTTTGATGTACTCTCTGGGAATGCAACTAAAATAGTGGGTTTGTATTTAAATGTGATTACAGATAAATAATCTGGCCTTAAAACTACTTTTTTTTTAAAGAAAAAAAAGAAAAAAAGAAGCAGTAGCAGTTGATATCTTCATTAAATACTGCTCCTTCATGGATTCTTCAGAGTACTCAATTCAAACACGTAAAATATGAAACACAATCAGTTCTATCCCCACCCGCTCCCTGCCAAAGTAGGTGGGTCCTTAGAGCACATTTCCCAGGTATTTTCCTGATAACCTACTTATAAAAACCCCCAAATGGTCCATACTCTAACAGTTTTCAGCGATGACAAGTTTTCTACACACAGAAAAAGATAAAAGCCTGTGGGGAAACAACTGCACAAGACAGATTGTTCACATTTTTCCCATTGCCAAGACTGTGATTTTTTTGGGGTGTTTTTTTGTTGTTTGTTTGTTTGGGAATTTTGCATAGCTTAAACTTGGGACCAAGAAACTAGAAAGCAGAAATAATACTCTTCTAAACTCTTTAAGGTTCACTCTCAAGGTGAATGTTTGGCTGTCAAAAAGAAGTGCATGTGTTCCTTCCTGATTTTTCTTGTGAATCAAGAATCAAAGGGTAGGGACTTCCCTTTCCTGTTTGGTGTCTTGCCAAGCAGTGAAAGTCAATAACACAGCTTTTAATCAGCCAGAGGATGCTAAAAATGTGACCTTAATTGTTCAAGCTCTTCAGCTGAAAGAAGTCTTGATAAAAATACTCTGGTTTGCTAAGTCTGACCAGATAGCCTTGAATGCGAATCATCACGTGCAAATAAAATGATACAGGAGGGGAGGGGGAAAAGTCACAAGTTTCTCTCTTTCTTCCTGGGCAAGGAATACCAAAAATCCAACACTTAGAATGGTAACTATGAATTTATAAGGCACCAACAGGAAGATGCAGTTGATATGAAGAACAAAAAACCTGTAGATGATTTATGTGGATTTTGGGAATAGTAACCTCAAGTGGGAGAACTGAAAAAAAAAGCAGGCTGGCAACCATTGGGAGTGGATAAAGGACACATCTTTGACCATAAAATTGTGAATTTATGGCAATGCCACCAGCATCCACAGGTTTAAATAGCTATAAATAGAGTAAGGTGTGTAGATGTGGTGAAAAAGAGGCAGGCAGGGGAGAACAACATCCAGGGGAAGCTGTGATTATCTGATGAAGCCGTCCAAGTAAAAACCAAGGAGAGTTTCCTGAACCTGGGGGAAATAAAGCTGTCACCTTCAACAATTTATGATGCTTCATAATAGAGAGGTAAAGCCCGTGGAGGAAGTGTAAGGGCTCCCAGAGCCAGGCACACTTTGGAGATGTATGACAGCACGTTATCAGAAAACAGTTTCATTAAAAAACCCCAAACCCCTAGTTATTGACTGAGCTTGCATTGCCGAGGAAAAATCCTGCCCTCAGTGTGAAAGACACACTGACAGCACAACCTGAAGCAAAACCATTTTGTGCAGTTTATCACCGACCACACAATTCTCTTCGTGGGCAGAAGGACAGAGAGAAGCCAAGAAACTGCTGGAAAGGCACATCACACTGGCACGCTCTGCTCTTAAAGGGACCAATGGACACTGCGGCCAAGAGCTGTGTCTAAAACAGGTGGTAAGTTAGGGGAGAAGAGGAAAAAAAAATCAAGTGAAAGAATGATCTTTAAAAATGTGTTAGCCCTGAGTGAGAAAATCCCAAAGTCTAAAATAAAGAGAAAAAGATCACAGAAATCAGACAGACCGAAAGCACAGTCAGCATCTAGATATATATGCCACACCAATTTCTGAGCTCTCTGCAAAAGACTTCTAAAATGTATTGCAGATAGAGAGGGGAAGAAAAAGTGATAATTTTCATCTTCTATCTTTTGAAGAACCCATATGTATACTTACAATATAGTTGGGTGAGTAATGGCATCGAGATGAGAGTCTCTTAGCCTCTCAGGTGGGTTCTGCAGTACTTCTCTTTCTGATGTCAGATGATTAAAAGAAACCCCATCCTCTAAAAAGAATTCCAACACTGATCTAGAATCACGAGATAAGATGACTTCCAGAAACCTGTAGAATTATTAACCTGTGGAATTACTAACAAGTCGTGGCTGCCCCATCCCTGGAGGGATTCAAGGTCAGCTTGGAGGGGGTTTGGAGCAAGCTGGTCTGGTGGGAGGTGTCCTTGCCCAGGGCAGGGGGTTGGAACTTGATGATCTTCAAGGTCCCTTCTAACTCTAATCATTCTGTGATTCTCAACATTAATGAGGACAGGAGGTTTTTTGGACATTTTCCTTATTTAAAATGGGATTAAGGGATCCCAGACCCATGAGTACATCTGCTGCCTCTGAGAGAAGGTTCTTTACTTCTCATAAATAAAGTGGCATCAGCAAATTTCATATTAGTTTATCACCACAACTGTATTTCTACAAAGATATTTTTGGTTTGGAGCCATTTTTGTCATTTTAGTTCTTCAGAACAAATACCTTGTGTATACTTTTTCCCTAGCACTAAGGTATTGCTAAAAGAAATGGTTTAGTCTTTGACTGCTTAGATCTTGATATTTAAGGAATTCCTATCTCAAAATCGTATCTCAGGATGCTTTCTTGCAACTTGTAGTATCTGCCAACCCTCCTCAGTAGCATGATCTCATTTTGGCAACTGTACATCACAGAGTATATTGCAGCTAATTTGCAGAGCAATAGAACAATCTGGGCGTGACACCCAAGGACACTCATTAGATTCGATTTACCTCTCCAGGCATCTTTTTGTTATTGTCACAGCTTATTTTTTCACATCACAGCATGATTTAAGGAACTGGATAAATTATAAACATGTCACTGCTGGACTGGGATATTTCCTAATTCCAAATGTGGGGGGTTTTTTTAGTGTAAACTGTTATTTGTAAACCTCAGGTTTTAATTGACAGAAGTGCTGTATACATGGTGTTACTCTCAAACCCCTAAAGCACCAAAGCAAAATCCAGAGTCTTAACTCCAGGTAGCTCCAGACATTTGTATAGCAATCTTGCTAATAGATCATCAGAATAAGACAAGCCAAGCAAACTGCAGAATTATTTTTCTTTTCCTGGGGAAAGGAATAACTTACACTAACTTCAAGAATAATAAAAATAAAGTATTTAACTCAAAGTAATGGTTGGCTTATTTTAATCATGGTCATGAACAGTACACAGCCCTAACCTCATCAGCAGCGTGAAAGCCAAGGTTTCTTATGAAACACAAACAGTACAAATTACTGATGAGGAAAGTAAGACGCTGAAGGGATCAAAGTAATGAACCATTAATAATAACAGTGATATTAATCACAGAATAGGTGCTTCACTCTTCCTTTCCTTTAGACAGAACTATGGTTTATACTGTGGGGGCATCAAACCCATGATGGGATGCAGCTTTGCTCTGCTGCGTTAGCGAGAACGGGCTTTTATGGGAGATTGGAAGGAAAAATAATAATGTTCTGAAGAAAGGTGCTGCTCTGTGCAGGATCTGAACCAGCCCAGTAGGTTCTCAGTGACTGTGGATCAGAGACTTCTTTCCAGGAGATGAAAGCAGTGGTGGTATAAGCAACGACTGTTCTTTATTTAAAACATTTCCTGTCTTTATTTATATATTTATTTAAAGGCTTTAAAACAATACTCAGCCAAAGTGCCAAAATCATACAGTGACATTTGGCAGGACTAGAGAAAAAAAAAAAAAGGTGGAAAAGCTGTATTACTGTGGAGCATGTTATGTCTGTGCAGGGATGACATCCATGCCGTATTCCCCAATTTCCAACGCGTAGATTATTTGTGTCCAGTTTAACCTTACATGTCAGGATATCTAAAATACGAGTTTTGAAAGCATTTAGTGGGACTGGAAAATATTCTCCATTGCCTATATTTGTTCCTAGTCTATATTGCAGTTTAATAAATGTTGACATTTTTAGGAGGGTACAATGGGAAACCCTCTCTGGCTGTTATTTTATATATCAGTAATTGTAATTCTATTATGACATTAGGTGTACCTCAACCCCCAGATCTACCTAGCTGCATGTCATCATCTATTTTCCATCAGATAATCTGATTTGTGGATTCTGATGGTGCTTGCAGAAACATCCAACAGCAACCAAGTTGCTTCTTACCTTAGATGCAGAAGAGTCAAATATCAAGAAAGGTTACTTACCTGATATTGAACAGAGATCTTAAATAATCCCAGTTCAACCAGTCAGCAATTTTAGTATGAGAAACCTCCCTTTAAGTCCTAATACCAGTCAGAATTGTTTTAAATCTAGGTTTCCCAGGGTCAAAAGTGAATGGTCTCTCCAAACCAGAGATAAGGTAGGAGTAAATAACTGACTGTTTGCCTTTTAAAATCGAAACAAAAGCTGATGACAGGTCTCAGCTCATCCCCCAAAGAGGAACAGGCAAGATTTCTAAAAAAGTAGTGAAAACATTAGCAAGGAAAATGGTTCTTGCCCAGTACCACCGAAGGCATTGCACGATTATAGTCCTGTCCCAAACAGCGTGTGTTGTTGAGGGAAGTTTTCCCGTTCAACTGGTGGAATTAATTTGTCCTAAGCAGGAAGAGTCTCTTAGTGACAAACCGATATAGAAACCATTTCTAACACTCTAATGGGGTGTTAGAAGTTGTTCTCTAATTATTGCTATAATTTTTAACCGCTATAGTGACGTATCACAAAATATTAAAAAAAATAAAACCCAAACCAAACCACAAAGCACTCTACATACACAAAACATGTCGAAGTCATCAGAAGTACAAAATCTTTCTTAGCCACTTACCCAGGCGCTGACACATCTGCCACAGGTGGTGATTTTGAAATCCCCGTAGAGATCCTTGATGGCACCAGTAGTAAAGAAGCCCTCCACCATCAGCAAAATGCCGTATACAAAGAAAGCAGCTGCTACACCATATATCACATACTTGAAGATGTCGATCCTGCAGGGGAAGAGCAAAAAAATTATTGATCTGCATGAATATTTAAAGCTGACTCTGAAGTTTTGGGGTAAGATAATCAGGCCCACCAAGCCTCGAAGTTTCTGCACCGGAGCCAGCTGAGGAATGAACTTTGGGGTAAAAGAATATTTCTATAAGAAACACTGGGTCATTTAATTTAATAAAATGTAAAAATGGACCTGTGTAGGTAAGACAGCACAGTGTGTCAGAATTACGTAAAGACCAGGTAATTTTCTTTCAATTTTTCCTTTAAATAAAGTGGGAAACAAAAGAAAAAGGAAGCAAGAGTCTGACATCTCCCAAGTAACACACTGTATCCAGCACTTTGCTTATAGGAGAGCTATTTTATCACAATTTCAATAAACCTTTCTACACACAGAGGTAGGTCTCAAGCTGCAATGCCAGTCTCTGCTGTCTTCTCCTCATTATTTTTCCACTTGTTCTCCAACAAAGTGCCTGACACACAATAATAAATCCATCAAGAGAGACCTCTTAACTTCAAATCATCCTTGCTTGGGTCTCTCCTAAGGAGTAGCCCCAGTAAGGTCCCAGTTTAGCAGCACAATGCAGCAGGAGTTGCACAACTCTTCAGAAAATGGTAATATGCAGATTTAAGGTGTTAGTAAGTTCCAGTCATGTTGTCCAGGTCAAGATGGCAACAGCTCATAACAAAGTAAGACAAAAATTAAGGCAGAGACCCATTAAGTGATGAAAATCCACGATGAATTTTGACATCTAACAAACAACTACCCAAACTGGATGTTTCCCAAGACAGAAATATTAATATTTTTATTATTATTAAAGATAACCTTTAACAGTAACATTCTTTAGGATGACAATTTTCATCATCGCCCAAAAGACAACTATGAACATGTGTTAAATGTAGAATACAGTAACAAAGCTCAAACCCTAATTAAAATATCAATATCTTTTAGCCTGAGTGGTTTTCAAGAGAGTCAAAGTCCAATTCCAGTTTACAGCTGACATTTCAGATTAACTGACTGTGCCTACAATTTCACTGAACATAGCTTAAGTTTGCAGTAGTCTCACAAAAAGACAAACCTGTAACCTCATGGTGCTGCATGAGGTTGGTGTGGCCCAAGGGCAGGACCTGGCACTTGGCCTTGTTGAAGGCCATGCCATTAACATTGGCCCATGGATCCAACCTGTCCAAATCCCTCTGCAGAGCTTCCCTGCCTTCATGCAGATCAACACTCCCACCCAATTTGGTGTCATCTGCAAACTCACTGATGGAGCGCTCTATATCCTTGTCGAGATCATCAATAAAGACATTAAACAGGAATGGCCCCAACACTGAGCCCTGAGGAACACCCCTTGTGACTGGCCGCCAGCTGGATTGAACTCCATTGAGCACCAATTGATACAGAATCATAGAATGGCTTGGGCTGGAAGGGACCCATATACCTGTATGGAACAGATACATGGACTATTCACAAGGGTGAAACAACTTTAACCCTATAGGTGCTATTAGATAATACAAAGATGAAATTTATTTAAATATATGTATAATTGCTCATTACATTGTAAAACTCCTATTTCTCTAATTTTATAGTAATTCAGGCGGTGTAAAACTATTCTGACAGGAAAATGTTGAGCATGTCCAGCCATTATTGATGAAAATAAACCTACAAGAAAGAAGCAAACAGAAATTTTGGGATCTCTTCCAATTCTGACGTTATGCACCGTGTAAAGTTGTGACCTCCACCAGTGGCCAAAGCCTGGGAGCTCTGCCAGCAGCAGCTCCCCAAAGACCCCCAGCATGCTTGCTGCTGGAGAAATCACAAGCTCTCCTTTCCCTACAGAGATTGAATCCTTTTGGTAAGTCCAGTGACTATTTCAACCCTCGCAACAGCCTTTTAAACCATCTGTGCTGAGCCTCCCGCTGAGGTGCTTGTATCAAAAAGAGCTCTGCTTTTTCCTTAGCCTTATGTGTAACTAAAAGAGTTACTTTCACTTAAGCCTTCACAGAATATCAGGGATTGGAAGGGACCTTGAATGATCAACTAGCCCAAGCCTTCTACAAGGAAATAAAAAATAAAATATCTATATATAGCTATGCACCACTCAAATATAGAAATCAATTTCTTCCTCACACACTCTCTGCAGAGAGAAGTAGTAAAAATCTCTCCTGATCATACCACGAGAGATGAAACCACGAGAATTACTCCAAGGAGGAAGGATCTTGTAGAATGCAGAGCAAAAATGTATATAAAAAATAAATATTGTGGAAAGATCATTCAAGTACCTCATTAAAAGTCAGACAGAATCATACTGCAATATAACTCCATTGAGTCTGTGTTGTATTTAAAGAAAACATTAAACCAGTAATATTTTATATACATACAGCTTTGAAGATAGCGTTGGTTTTAAATTATTCTGCAGCATCTAGTTAATTTCATATAAACTTTGATTTTCCCAATGAAATTAGAACAGATAATAAAAAAATAGGGAAATTGCCTTGCTTTAGAATAAAAACTTGATTCTCCGTGGGTGAACCCTGGGAGATTAATTGCCATCTGTGTCTCAGGAAAGTCTCAAAGGCTGCAGACAGAGCAGGAGAGTAAACAGGGTGGGAGAAGGGAAGGATGAAGGGGAACCAGTGGGTGAGGAGGGTAAGGAGAAAGGAAAAGGACGATCCGGTTAATCTGGGTTGCCGGGTAGAATAAGTTGAATGATTACCTAAATGTAAATTAATTATGAAAATAACCATGTTTAGCATACTGTCCTAATCTTGTAGAGGCTCCATGGGTTCCAGATCTGATTTTCCTCTCAACACTATTTTCAGCATTGTTAAAACCAGAAACATCACTCATTTCAATTTGTAGTTTAAATCAAGCTGATCTTTCTTTTCTTTCTTTTTTAGTTCCTTTTCTGCTGCTGGATCATTAATTATTTCATATAAAGATTAATTATTTCATATAAAGATGACTTCCTAATTCATTAACGTGAATCTGGATTCTATCTGACAAGGTGAATATTAAAATAGCTCTAGAGAAAACACTCTCCTCCTCTGGCAGAAGGTACTGATGGAAGCCATCGTTGGTAACATCTCAAGGAACAAGTTGTGGCTGAGTACAGAGCAGACTGTTCCAGCAGAGACGAGCCAGAGGGGAGGGAAAACATTCTCAGGGAGTCAGATCAACGCTGCCGTTTTCCTACCGTGTATTTTCATGGTGCTTTGGCAATTCAAGGATTAAAAAATAAAATAAATCAACAGGGGATTAGATTAATTGTTGGATGGTCACGTCTATGTTTAGCAGGCTTTTTCAAAAAGTGTTAGAACAGACTGGTTATTTTGTTGTTGTTGAGACTCCTTCAATCTACTGAGCTGATAATTATTACTTCCTGTTTCGAAAGTATTTCCATATCCATAATCAGCTTCTGTTAACTGTGTCTAGGATTAATAATTTTTTTAGCTTGAAGAACCAGTAGTTTCACTGGAATCAATCAGTACTGTCTCACCACAATCAATTGATTTACTACCCCAACAGATAAAACCAAGAAGAACTTAACGTTGACCCTTTATATTTCACTGTGTCCTATAAGGAACTGCAAATTGTTGGAACCCTAAAGCATTTCCACTACTTACTCTAATCATGGTACACTTTCTACCCCTAATGCTGAAGGTTGGCACTCAGCTAATGCACACAAATATATTTTTTTCTGTCAAAATTATTGAATATTGCATTGCAACAATCTACACACTAGCTCAGGATATTTTCCTTTAATTTGGTTAATACAGGGATGCATTGCAGACATTTATTTGCAATTAGCAACAAAATAACCCCCATTAGTTTGCCCTGTGACGTGTGATTCTCACGCTGTCCAGAAAAGCTTTTTATTACAATAATGGATGTCTACACTTCAGCATGAAAAGAGATAAAAGCCTACTGTTACACAGGCTTTGGTAGGTCTTGCCCACCAGGGCACTAAGTATTACTGTTTTCCAGCATTTATAAATCCTCTTCACATTTCTCTTCCTGAATTGATAACGTAACTTCTCCAAGTACAGATAATGACATTCAGATAGTACAGGTCCTCAACAGCATAAAATTACCAGCAAACCATACACTCTCTGGACACAAGAGGATTCACTCAGTTATACCAATTTCCAACCTAAAACAAACCCCACAACAGAGAAAAGAAAATACCAAAGCTATCAAAGTACTAAAACGTTAGCTGGAATACTGTAGTACAATTTCTAATTAAAAATTGCCTGGTTTGGTTTGTTTTTTTTTTTAGAAAGATGAGAAATCACTACTATTGGAGCAGGTCAGTTTTGCCTTTTGGGGGAGTTGGGTTATTTTTCCCCATTGATTTTTTTTTTCTTTTCAATCCCAAGGGACTTCGAGGAGTTGACATTCACGTCTAGAATGCACAATAATCTCCAAAGTACTCTGTAAGTAAACAGTCTTGGCCTCCACGCTGATCCTCTTGCCCCCCATGGGTCTGATCCCAAGAGGCTGTGAAGAGGCAGAGATCGCAGCCTGCCCCCTCCAGCTACCTCAAACTCACAGGAACAGCTTTGAAAATGTGGTTTTTGAAGAGAGACAAGATATAAGGGGATGTTTTCAAGCCGGAGGGTTTGTTTAGTGTATGCAGAAGCCATGCCCCATGGAGTTATTTAAAAAGGGTGCTCAGGCTCTCCTGAAAACCAGTTGGAAGCAGTTTTATCAGTGTAAGTTCATGATATTATTCACTTAAGAAGTTTGAGCAAAGACATTGGTACCACGAAGCACAAGGGACTGGCACAACTTCAGAAGGATAACATACAGCCCGCTGGGAGAAAGAAGGGTTTATTAATAATCATGTACTACCTGCAAAGCAAGACCAAAAAAACTCCAGGTAGTGACATAAATGAGGTAAAAGAGATTGAAATATCCTCACTGCGGAGAAGAGAAATATGAAATGAGTAAAAAAATGTCAGCACAGGCCCATGAGGGATTTTCCTGAGATTAGGTTAATACAGAGTCTAAACTTCAACATTTCAGGTGGAAAGAAAAGAAAATTGGAGGACAGAATGCTCAATTACTGTTTGTCAGGAAATGACAAAAGGAGACAAGGACTAACAGTAGACAAAGGATAAGAGCAACAAGGACCTAAAAGTATTTTTTATTAAAGTAAAACCAAAACATAATAAAAAGAAAACAGAATTTGATTATGATTCTGTACGTCTGGAAGAAATTTTGTGTGGGAGCATACAAATTGTTTGCTCAATTATATAAATTATACAAAGAACAAGTCATCACGCTACAACACGTGAGGTACACTCACATTCTGCAAGGGCCAGGTTTTGTCATCCTGCTCTGAGCAGAGCAGCTGATGTGACATAAGATCCCATTGATTTTAGCAAATTAATTTGTGGGGTGCAATTCTCTACAGGTGTGCAGAACACAACCCTAAATCATCAATCATCCTCAAAAAGTTGGATGCTTGCTTCCTTCCTAGGAAAGGGACAGGTGAGTCAAGATTTCATGGAGCACCTCTTAAAACAGTAGAGGATTCCCAAGCCAATTGAAGAGGAGCAAGAACAGTTAAAACTCCACTTCTGCCCTATGAATCTTGTACTTTTCCAAGAAAGCATTCTTGGAAAAGGAAAGGATCCATGTAAGAACTTAAATAATCATGAAATGTTTGAATCAAACCACATAATTCTAAGTATGGCATCTGCTTCTCAAAGTTGCTTCTGATAATACAGGCTTGCCCACCTCTAGCAAACCTACTTTCTTAGAACCACTTTTAAAGATGCTAATTACAGAAGAAATGTGGAGCCCTCTGGCTGAAGAAAGCTCAAAAAAATAAGAGTTAATGCCAAGTAAAGAGCAGATTTCTAGCAGTCATGGGATGATGGTTGTGCACTACAGACACTGAATTCCCAGCAACTTTCCATAGCCACAAAGAGCAAAAAGATGTGCCAAAAAGCATATCACGGGATATGGAAGTAATTTCATTATTAAAAATGTGAAGTTGTAACCACACAGAGTAAATACCAACAACCTGAGAGTGACGACTCGGTATTAGAACTGCAGATTGGGACAGTAATAGTTAATTTTACCCTTTTCAGGTCTTCTGTGGAAAGGCCAGTTAGCTTAGCTTTGCATGGCACATGAAGCAAGAGGTAGCAATATGTATATTCTATAGTAATAAAAATGTGAAAAGGAGAGCTTATATTGACTAAGACAATGAGGAAATAAAGGCACTTAAAAGAGACAGTTATATTTCCTACAAAGATGAACTGGCCGCTGAGGAAGGTCTGCTGCAAACCCTGCAAGTCCCAGGCACACACCGATTGTGGCCAACTTAAAATTCCACACAGCTTAATGCAGTAATAAGTAAATACAGCTTTCTGCCTAAGAGTAGTGGCCTGTGTCTGCACAGATGAAGACCAAAAAAACCATCTTTACATAAGTTCATTCGGTTGCTGTTCACATGCACTGCTGGGAATTTCTTTATTGAACTATTTCATGAAATGAGGACCACATTTTTGCAGGTGTCTCCCGAATCCTACATTTTACTTGCACAGATTCTTACTGGGATGGCTTTTATCAGAACACAGAACACTAGAGCTACACAATACAGTCATAAAGGTTGGAAATGTGACTTTTCAGCAGTGTATAAGCTTGCAAAGGTCATTCTCAGGTGTGGGCGTGCATTGTCAGATTCGGTCCATCTACCAAACTAACAGATCTAAAGTGCTGTGTTTTGCATCTAATCTTTAATGTGATGTATTTGTCCAGTTTTACTTTCTGTGTGTGACTGGACCATTCCAATGAAATAGAAACTCTTCTCCTTAAGTAAACTGCATTATTTAAAAAAGAAAGATGTGTCCTTCATAGAACCATAAAATGGTTTGGGTTGGAAGGGACCTTAAAGACCACCAAGTCCCACTCTCCTGCCTTGAGCAGGGACACCTCCCACTAGACCAGGTTGCTCCAAGCCCCATCCAACCTGGCCCTGAACACATCTTGATCATCTTCAATGATACTGTGCTCTCTCTGGTGGTTCCTGTTAAAATTATAATACACAAAAAGACATGGACCCAAGCCAGGTCTTCCTGCAGGGATAACAGCACTCTTCTATACAAGATAAGAATGCACCTACAAGACCTCAAAGGGTGCTATGAGTGGGAACTTTTCCTAGCCAAATTCAAAGTCTTCTAACCACTGAGCTCAGTGAACAAACCTGCTTTCTGGTGTACATGAAGCCATACGACTCCGCCTCTCAACTCCGGACAGCATCTTCAGTGCTTACCTCTCAGAAATACCCTGAGAGAAGATTGTCCATAGATTTCAAAAGGAAGGAAATTTTGAGCTGTAAGAAGGTGGCTCCAGTAGAGTGCCTGAAGCAGCTCCAACAGAGTAGACAGAGACAACAAATTTGCAGGTTGTAACTTCATCTAGTTTACTATTTGTTTTCACACCTTTAAAAGGAAGTGAATTTACAACGACCCGAATTAGCTTTGACTATAGTAGGAAAGTGTTGTTAATGTTTCTACTGGGAAGATTTCTTCATTTTCCACTGTAAGAGTGTGATTCCCTTGTTTCGTGGCCTATATATCACAAGCATGTGACAGATGGCACTAACTGGCCTTGCATACTAAGGAAAAGGAACTGTGAAAAGACGCTGTTGGGAGATACACCAAACTAACCTCGTGCTGCTGATTTCATAGACTCGCAGAATGGTTTGGGTCCAAGCCAAATGTCCCCTGCCATGGGCAAGGACACTGCCCACCACAGCAGGTGGCTCCAAACCCCCTCCAGCCTGGCTTTGAACCCCTCCAGGGATGGGACAGCCACAGCTTCTCTGGGCAACCTGGGCCAGGCTCTCACCACCCTCACAGGAAAGAACTTCTTTCTAGTACCAAATCTAAATCTCCCCTCTTCTAATTCAAATATATTTGATTTATTTAATTATTCAAGAATTTAGAGTATGTCTTTCACCTTTCCCAGCCTGGAGAAATTCAGGTCAGTCTGTAATCCAGTATTTTGAGACAAAATCCTTCCAAAAAAAAGATAATAATATATTGTTGCTACTTTTTAGAAACTATTTGTTTTAGCATCTTATTGCAGGCCAAATTTGTTGGTTTTTTCCCCCCTCAAAATGAACAAGCAGAACTTTCTTTAAATATTTGCTATAAATCACTGTATCTACCCTACTCAACATCTCATCAGGATGTCTGTCTCATCAGGATCAAACATCTCACAATTACTGACAATATGATCACTCCATATTTTTACAGAAGGAAAATCGTAAAATTGAGAAAATTGATTTAACCACCTGGCATTTAAGGAATTTTAAAACCAGCTACAAAACTTGCTCTTTATTGTTAAAATTATAAAAACATTTACTATTTATTGGTATTTCCAGAGCAGACATGAACTGTAGCTAGTACATATTATAGGACGTATTATGTCATATATGACATAAGAGTCTGGGGAGATGGAACGAGGGAACACATCCACTCTGCAGGACCAGCACTTGGACCACCTCTCCTTCCATGGGGCTGAACCCCCATGGGCAGAGACCTCCAAGGGGACTTAGAGGTCAATTGCAGGTTCTTAAATAATGCATCTTCCCCCACCAGCACCCCAGCAGAGCAGCTCCAGCCCCATGGCCCAGTGAGTCAATGATGAGGGACTGAATGACCAAAGCTGAACAGAACTGGGAGGGTCCTGGGCCATGGGCAGGTTGATGGGAGGCCAGGAAGGTACAAACAACGCTGTTGATGCTGTCAGGCACATTAATATGGACATTTCTGAATGTCTTTGTTGGATTTAGGTGCTTTGGCTTTTATTTTAGGCACTTAAAAACTGTTTCAGATCTTGTTTATGCCCTTATTATGCCCTACTCCCTCTATGGAGGTCTGCTGCTGCTTTGAAATCGCAGTGAGCAGCTGGATCTACAAAGATAAAAGATAGAGGCTGGCTGCTGAGTTTTCTCATTTGAGTTCAGAACAACCAGAGTTACGGGCACGGTTGAAAAAGCCCTTATCTCTTACCACCCGCATAAGTAGCTCTCAGGTAGGGATTGGTTTTTATGCTGAATGACATTTGAAATCCACTGCGCCAATAAAAATAGAGGCAGAAACCAGCAGGGCGATGAAACAGACCCTGAACACACCTCGCTCCACTCGCAGCGCCTGCCTCGTGTCTTTATCACAGGAAGGATGGACTTCAGGTCAGCCCGAGGCACTTCACACCGCTAGAAGCATTAAAGAGCCAAAATGTCTCAAATAGCTTTCAGAAAATATAATTTAGTAGGGTACATTGCTGGATTTCTTTATTTTTTAATGCTTATTATTTCTAGTCAGAAGAATAAACCCGGATTTATTTCCATTTCAGCATGTAGGCACTGAACTGGGGTGTTTTTTCCCTACAAAAATATTTTTGCTTTCTGCTTTTTTGGCCTTTCAAGGCAATATAATTGCAGTAGGGGTTCTGTACCAGCAACTGCTAATGAATAGTTGTGACAAAATATCAAGCACTCCTTCTCCCTACAAAATTATTTTCAAAAGCAAACTAATGCCTACTTGAGCAGGTAGAAAATGAACGTATCCGAATGTCTTTGAGAAACACACTCAGTTTATTCAGTTAAAAGCAACGGCTCATTTGCTTTTAGTCAAAATATTTGCTCCTCCTCCCTTTCAGCTGAAACTTTAGAGACATCTTTTGCAGCTGAATAAAATGAAATTTTGATTCAGAAAATCAAATAAGAACTGGGCTTAGTAGATCTTTAAGTAAAAAAAAAATAAAAGAAACAAACCAAAAAGCTACAATAAAGTAAAAAAAAAATGTCCAGAAAAAAACCCTAACAAAACAACAACATAAAAACCCAAAACCCCTTCTCAGTTCCCTAGTCATTTCCAGTGAGTTCTGTGCATTTGAACTATGGCTCCTGACTGATATCTTCACTTAAGCCTTTGACAGAGGGAAGCTGGAGAACTTGCTATGAAGAGAAAGCATCGATTTGTGGCTGTTCTGCACTAATGGCTTCCTGGGGACTAATAAAATAAGTTAGAGCCTAATAAAGTGAGTGAACTCTCGTTCGGGATGATGATGAACCTTAGCCACCAAGGCAAGGCAGATCCATTACTCTAAATGACAGGCCAAAAAAAGGCAAAGCAGGAGCCACATATTTCCCATCAACCTTTGTGTTATTATACCAGAACATCTAAATTCCTCGGACCCAAGGAGAAATTTGGATATAAAATAGCAGTAATGGACTTGTTTGGTACATTCTCCTTTCTAGCTACTAATTCCAGAAATAACTGAGTTCACAGAGCAGCTTTGAAAAAGGTATTGATAATATATAGCACTACACAAGTTAAATGATTTAAAATTCTGTTTTGAGACATCATGAAAGCAGTGGTACCAGGTCACACCAAATACATACATTGTCCATTTCCCTATCCCAAGAAATGCATATAAAAAAGAAAGAGCAGGCAAATCGATAGGATAACCTCCATCCTATTCTGGCATGTGGGACATCTCGAGGGGGATAAGTCTGTTCTTCCCATTAGAAACCACCAACGGATTTGTTTTCCAAGATTGCCCAGTTGTCTCTTGAGCCCTTATAAGTTTTTGACACCCACAATACGGGACCCAGTTTCTCAGGTCTGCTACACAATCAAAGAACCATCGCATGCTCCTTCTTAACCTGGAGCCTACCTGGGTACCTCTGACACCTCCAACTTCTTGTACTGGGAGAGAAAGATCTCGTGCACCTCATTCACCACTGTGAATTTACAGACCTCTAGCTCTTCATCACTCTGGATTGCAGAGTCCTACTCAGTTTTTAAGCATATAGGCTCTGTTCTATGACTCTAATCATCCTTTTTTTGCCTTCTTTAGGGCACCAATATTGTACACAGTATTCATGGTAAGGATGAAAGATGGATTTATACAATGGCATAACCCCACGGTCTGTTCCTCTGTGATTTTCCCAGTAGTTCCTGGAAGGTGATTTGCTTTTTGACGGTTGCTAAGCACCAAGCTGCCAATATCATGGTATTATTCACCACAAGTTGTCAGTGCTTTGATGGGTGAACAAATCACTTCTCCAAGAAACATTCATGAAAGAGCAGATGCATAAATTTGAGGGCAGGATACTTCTGCTTTAGTTACGACCAGGAGCAGTCAGATAAGAACTAGGATTTCAGATATCTAAAAAAACCAAGAACAAAATCAAGCAACACAAAGGCCTTCCAGAAGTAGGCTTTCAGGAGCAGCAAAGTATGAAACCTTCACAGCAGAGGAATTCTAGAAAAGACCCAGGCAACACATTTCTGACATTTCAAGTCTCGGGGTTCTGCACAACTCTTCAGTTACTTCTTCACTGCTTTTATCCCCAGAACTAGTCTGTTACTTGTTGCACACTCCTGGGTTATCTACTTAGAACATGGAGATTTTATTTCTTTACTCATTTAAGCACATTTAATCAAAAAAGTTTTCAGAGGATGAAAAGGAGAAAAGCAAGCATGTATGGAACTGTTTTATCAATATTACTGAAGCCATGTTTAATAATAAAGTATATTTATATAGTAATATTTACCATAGGGATATTTAATAGTATTAAAAATTACTTATAAATAGTAAAATTATCAGCTCTGTCAAAACTTCATATTCTGATTTGTATTCTGAATGCTATCATAGAATCATTTAGGTTGGAATAGACCTTTGGGATCAGCGAGTCCAACCATCAGCCCTACTCTACAAGTTCTCCCCTACACCAGATCCCTCAACACCACATCCAATCTACTCTGAAACACAGTCAGGGATGGGGACTCCACCACCTCCCTGGGCAGCCCATTCCACTGACTGACCACTCTCTCTGNCCTTCTTGGCCACCTGGGCACACTGCTGGCTCCTGTTCAGCCGCCCGTCGACCAGCACCCCCAGGTCCTTTTCTTCCAGGCAGCTCCAGCCACACTGCCCCAAGCCTGTAGCCATCCATGGGGTTGGTGTGGTCCAAGGGCAGGACCTGGCACTTGGCCTCGTTGAAGGCCATGCCATTAACATTGGCCCATCTATCCAGTCTATCCAAGTCATTCTTTCTACAACTTTTATTACAGCACAGTTTCTTGACTCAATTTTATAACCCCTGTAGAATTTTTCAGCAGTTTTAAAAAGGGAGTAATTAAAAGAAGCTGGTAACTTACATGGTAAAGACATCAATAACATCTCCTGCAGCTCTCGTCATCTCAAAGTAGGTTTGCAGAATGTTGACGGTGCCTGAAAGGGCTTCATGCCCACAGCCGCAGAAGAGCGCGACTCCAGCGTAGAGCAGGATGGTGGCAATCAAAGACGCGTAGGGAATCCCTCCCAGGCATTTGATGCAGCACTCGAAGCACCCTACGAGAGGGAAAAGGAGTCGTGTGTTAACGTGTTAGGTCAAGAAAGCAAACAGAAAGCCTTCAGTCCTGAGAAATTCTTCAGAAAACTGAAGACCAGAGGCCAAAGAGATTAGGTCAAGTATAGCAACCCAAAATGTCGGAAAATTCAAAGGGTTCATTCAGCTTCTGAGTTTTCTCAGTTGTGACTTGAGCTATTAAATGTGGACGTGCTGCCTGATTAACATCAGATGTTAAACAGGTAACTCCTTGTACGGTTTCATGGTATTGTTCAGATCAGGTTGCAATGTCAATCCCAGGTTACACCTCTATTCACAATTCCTGGTGCTCATCTATCAGATTATTGAGGAACCTCAACAACAGGAAAACCACAGAAAGAAGCTATTTAAGGAGATAATTCCTTCCATCACCAGAGTTTTATTTTATTTATTACAGTTTTCTCATCTGTACAGCGAGGATAACAGAATTGCTCCTGCCCACAGCACCAATTCTTTGTGCCTCACTCAAATACATCACAAGAATAAATGAAGATATCTGGGGCAATTTCTCTTGATTTATACAAAGCCAATCTTTCATCCAGCCATCAGAGTGTCCCCACCATGCCTAGTTCCCCCGCAAACCCTGTCCCCAGCAAGGATGCTCAGGTGTCTGGCCCTGCCTTGCTTGGCTTCTCACGTAGGTTCCTGAACACAAGAGTCACTTCTGACCCTCCCAAATCCCATCACTCCCATAAGGACCATCACACTGTGCAGGGTCCTTCCTGATGCCTTTGGACATGACACAGAAGGCAGGAGACACTGGCTGAGGGAACGCAAAAGTGCATTGACTCAGTAGCCTGAAGCTTTATTTTCTCCTAAGCAGGACCAGTTTACACCATAAATGATGTAGACAGAAAAACAAAGTCATGTCTATAAACTTTAAACGTTTATACAGACAATAGCCAACGAAATTTACTTACAGGAGGTTCAACAGGTGTGAGTCGATATATTTTAACACGCTCCAAAAGCTTTAGACTATGGCAAACCACAGGAGTCCAGGGGGGAAAAAAGGGCACAAGAAAGTGCCATTCTTTAACAAAAGTACTTTTCTCCAAGTACATCTCTACACATAATTTCCAATTTTGATCTTTAAGCTAGTAAATTCTTATTTCCTTTAGCCTGGATAACCACAGTAGTAATTTCCTCTTTTTTTTTTT
>VZTM01008365.1:743-20266 GCA_013400555.1 Jacana jacana
GAGCTTTTTTTGTATTGCAGGAGATTGCCTAGGAGATGTCAGATTTGATTGTCACAATGGGTTTAAACTCCTTTCCCGGCCTGCTTGTCACTTCACCTGACTTGAGACGTTTCATTGAAAACCCAACCAATTGTTTCTAAAATTAAATTCCATCGCTGAGAAAACAATTCTGTTGTTGGCACTGATTGATCAGCAAGCTAGGAAAGTTGTCCTATTGTGAAAGAAATGAGCTTATAACAGTCTGTAGCATGATAGAAAGGGCCATTTATGAAGTTAATCTCTATTCTGTTTTTACATATTTATCTTCAATGCAGCCTTATTAGGAATATTATCCATGCTCAGGAAAAATATATTTTGAATACTCTGGAAAAATGATTAGAGCTCAAAAGGAAATTGAGGGTGCTGGGAAACTGTTAAATTAGAAATTGGTAATGGCTATTATAAAACAATTAACAGTAAGAAATTGTAGAGTTGGCTGGAGGCATTTGGTTTCTGAAGCAAATAAAAAGTGTTCCAGGTATCCCTTCTACTGATTTCTCATTATTTCAATGCAGTGTTTCAATAGCTTCCCATTTCATATCCAAAAGATGCCTTAATATTTGGGAACTGAGAGTCAATGACAGTAAGTTAATGACACTGACAGAATATTTGTCTCAAGTTTAAAGTTTTGCTGCCTCAGTCAGAAAGGGTAGAGTTGATCAGGACTTTTTTGTTAGAGGGGAAGAATAATAAAACTGGAAATTTAGTCAAGATATCCCTTTTTTCTTCTCTTAGAGCTGCTGTTTTACGGTAGATATGTGTGTTAATTGTATGATATTACTGCAGCCATAGCAATAAAATTCTGATCTGGCCTGTTTAAGTTGCTTAAAGAAGCAAATTGAAAATACATAGTTCTCAAACCCAGTCTGAAAAAAAATGCTAATGTAATATTCAGAAAGCATTCTAGCTCTCTTTTAGTTACTTTTGAGGTGCTGCCCTGGTTTCCTTTTTTCCTTAACCAAACAAATTTAATGAGTTAATGTTGTTTTTCACTTCTCTGATATAGTAAGAATCGTGTACATTTAGGTGGAAGATGAATAGTTATATCCTTAATAAACAGGGTGATGAACTGAGCATGTGTTTCATCAAACAAACAGCACATGTAAGTATTTGTCATTGGATGATTGGGCTGAAGCAACCGAGCCTAAACCTTGCATATGCCTAAAATATTTCAGGTGTAATGAAGGCCTTGTTCATGTTCTCTTTCCACAGTATGTTGAAATACCTGGGGTATATGTATTGAATCAAGTAATTCACAGCTGTCCTACAGTAGTACTTGTTTGCAATCATCTTATGCAGATCAGTGTTAATGATCAAACCTGTGAGAAATTCACTTTTTCACTCGATTGGGTTTTTTAAGTTTTATCTATTCCTAGAGTGTGTTAGCATCACTTGTGTTGCAGTCGTCAAGGTGGTAATACTTTCTGCTGTCTTTCAAACTATTATAAGACACCCAACTTGTCATTAGAATGACTCAAGGTCTGCTCTGCTTTGGTTTTTTGTTTGTTTGGTTTTGTGACATTTCCTTCATATAAACCTGTGCCAAATGGCTGGGGTTTTTTTCCATGCTGTAAGGTAAACCATAACTAGATATCTGAGAGCATATTTCAACATGTACCAAGGCGACAACAAGCTACTGTGTTTTGCATTCATGGGACACCACATGCAAAAGAAATGCCACTGAGTCAAAAAACTCTCTTATTTCTTATCCTTTCAAAAGGAGGATAAATGCTACAATTGCATCCTTCCTTTGAGCCAGTGGGGAGAGATGGTTTCCAGCTGTGGTCCCTGTTTAGTATTTGTAGAGCTGACACAGTGATGGCAGTAATACTTGAGCCAGGGCAGTTGAGGCCCTATACATTAAGTGGGGCCTCCTGGCCTCTCAGAGAATTAGTAAGCTAGCACTGGTAAAGGTGCTGGAGGTCAGGAATCAGCAGTTAAGGTCGCTGTCATATGTTCCAAAATTGACTGTCAATTTTAAAAATTAGGGCTTAAGTTCAAGTTATTCTTATTTTGTATCAGACATTAGAGCATTTTATGACTTTTACTAGAGGAGGTTGTTCGGTTTCCATTTTTTCGTTTTACTGGTGTGTATGTCTGAAATAAAGTTCTGGAGACATCTTGTAGTACAGCTGGAGGCTTTCAGTCCATCACAGAGGCCTTTTCATTCTTCTAAGTAATCTTTAATTTTTTTAAGGTATGGACTACCAGTTGTTGCTCACAAATTTTAATTGACTTTTGACTTCCTCTATGCCAGTCACCCTGAGAGAGAGCTTAGCATGCGTGATACTTGCCTGCTCCCTGATAATTTATAACTACATCCAAAAGAGGAGGCATAAGAGAAGATGTGGGAAACTACACACCCATTAGTCTTACTTAAGTCCCTGGAAAGAGTTCCCCTAGAAACATGCAAACAAGATGAAGCAGATGATTGGGAAAAGCCAACGCAGATTTACCAAGGACAAATCATGCCTGACTAACCTGATCGCCTCCTACAACAAAATAATAGTTTGTGTTGGCATGTGGAGAACAGTGGATGTTGTTTGCCTGGACTTCAGCAAAGCATTTGACTCTGTTTACCACAACTTCCTCCTAGACAAACTGGCAAGATGCAGACTGGATGAGTTGTCCATGAGACGGGTAGGGAGTTGGCTCACAGGCCACACCTTAGAGGGTGGTGATCAGTGATGAGTGGGTTTTACTCAGTCTGGCAGTCAGTAGGGTTGCTCGGGGGACTAAGCCCCATCCAGTTCAACATCTTAAAAAATGATCTGGATGATGCGATTGAAAGTGCCCTCACCAGGTTTGTTGGTGACACTGAACTGGTTGGTGTGGTGGTGGACATGTCAAAAGGGAGAGCCATCTTACAGAGGGACTTGGAGAGGCTGGGAGAGTGGACTAGCAACAACTGTGAAGTTTAACAATGACAAGCGCTAGGTCCTATGTGTAGGATGACATAACCCAAGAGACTGGTACACACTAGGATCTGTGTGGCTGGGGACCAGCCTTGGTGAAAGGGATCTGGAGGTCCTGGTGGACGCAAGCTGAACATGAGTCAAGTGCGGTGCTGCTGCAACAAAGGCAAGTTGAATCCTGGGCTGCATCCACAGAGGCATTGCTTGCAAAGCAACAGACATTTATCAATCCATTCTATTCCCCTATGGCAGGAGGTTGGAACTCAATGATCTTTAAGTCTCTTCCAAGCCACCTGATTCTACTCAGCGCTTGCCAGGCTGCAGCTGGCATACTGTGTCCAGCTCTGGTCCCTGCAATTCAAAAGAGATGCAGACATACTGGAGAGAGTCCGGAGAAGGGCCACAAAGATGATCAAGGGGCTAGAAAACCTATCCTATGAGGAAAGATCTTTTTTACCTGCAGAACAGAAGGTTCAGGGGGGACCTCATCCACATTTTCCAGTACTTGAAGGGCAGCTACAAGGATAGAAGCTCTCTCTTCACAAGGAGCCACATGGAGAGGACAGGGGCAACTGGTACAAGTTGCATTGGGAGAGGTTTTATCACAATATATGGTTGGACTTGATGATCCCAGGGGTCTCTTCCAACCTAAATGATTCTATGATTCTATGAAAGAAATATTTTGCAGTGACAGCAGTCATTTTCTGGAATAACCTCCTGAGGGATGTGGTGGAGTCCCCATCACTGCAAGTTTTCCAAAACGTGGCTGCACAGGGTGTTAAATAATCTTATCTATGTTCCCTTTCCCACAAAAGGTTGGAGAAAATGATTGGTCCCTTCCACCTAGGCTGGTATATAACTCTGTGTTTCTACATCAAAAATTAAACTGCTCGTGAGTTAAGGTGAAAAGTATCAGTTTGCACACTGTCACCCTGCTTATGGCACTAGATTAATTACAAGTAAATCATATCAGGTTTGTCTGACAGTCTCCCAGGTTTACTTTGGAAAGTGTGTTCTTTCCAGAGCCTGCACACTGTCTTCTCTGGGAGTTGTCAGTACAGGGGCTGTCTGGCACCTTGTAGAGCTGGGCTCTTATGTTTGATACTGATCTACATATGGCCTGTTGAGGGACAGTTAGCACTGAGGAGATGCTAATAAATATAAACTGTGGATATAAGCTATGGTACCTCTGCCTGGGCTCTACTGCCACTGGCCTTGTCCCGTTAGACCCGAGCAGACTGCAAGTCTGCATAGCTTTGCCAGAGTTCCAGCATGAGCTCTCACCAGAGCTGAACGTTATTTTTGCACATGGGATAGGCATAATGATTGACCTCTAGACTTAAACCGATCAGATGAGGAGTGTAAACTACTGCACATTCAAATTCCAGATTATCAAAAAGGTACATTCACTGCATTAGCAGTTATTATGGTGTGCAAGATTGAGTTGAATCCCAGGGAACTGACAGCAAGAAAGACCTTTAGAATAATATATCACTGTGCAATCCAGTCTGTGAGTTTAAAATAGAAGTTACATGCAAAGTTGGGGTTTTTTATTATTTCTGCTGACCGTTAAGTACAGCATCGTAAAATATGACCACATTTTCAGTACTAATTCTTTTATTTTGCGCAAGCTGTATTTTCATGAGGCCATAGGCTTACATTCATTGTTGTTCTAAGAAAAGAAGAGCCTTTATCCTTATCCTACGGGCACGGTATCTGGTATTTTTTCTGAGACCATTTCACTTTTCTACTTCGTATTACTTTTTTTTTTTTTTTTTTGTGGTACTACTTACTCTTTTCAGTAAAGGTAGTGTTTGTGGTTGCACCACATCTGTTTCCTGTTGTAGTCTATATTCTCACTGTGGTTTGCAGTATTCGGAGTGGCCTCAGACTGTGAAACCCACACCACATTGTGGTTAAAGCAGCACAAACCGCTGGAGACACTGCCTCAAAGCAGCAGAAGGTGGGTTTCTCGTATGGGGGATTCTGCAGGGGTAGCCTTCGCTGTCATGAGCTGATCCATCTGGGGCTGGAGAAGGGGAATGAATGCATAAAGCATTCAGCTGGGACTTAGTTGTCACCTGAATTTCGGTACATGAGAAGATGATAGTGAAATCCTTTGGAATTGGTTGCTTGGTGATTGTTTCTTTTTTCTTGTGCTTATTATATGTATCATCCCTGTATGGTTTGCCACTTTCCTTCTGCCCTACACCAGACTGGTTCTGTAGCCTATTGATGAAATTCTATTCAAATCTCCTAGAATGCAGACGCCATGGTGCCATGGAACCATTCATATGGTGGTACCCAGCTGCTAACGGGCAGGTATTTATATTAACAGATGGGCTCGGGTAAGATTGCAGGTGGGAGTAGGGTGGCAGGAATGTGGGAGTACTTTTAGGTATTTTAGATAGGTATCTGTTTTGTCTAGCTGGCATAAAGCTGTCTTTCAAAGTAACCTGTATGTGGCAAAACAAAAATTAATTAAAAGCAGATATTTAATACTGAAGTTCCTCTCTTCTCTTGACTTTCTATGAGAATAAAAGGAAGCTTATTTGAACAAGTCCCCATTAAAGTTTGCTTAAGAAAGTTCACCTCACACCATACACCTTCCAAGTAGCTCTCTTTGCTGGTAGCTAAACATCCCCTTAAATATAGAAGCTTCTTCCTTTCATAAGTACAAGGCAAAAAGTATATTATCTAAAGATACTGCTTTGGGATAGCGATGTTTTAGTGGTTATTACTGTGTGGTTTTAGTCAATTCTCTTTGGAACATCCATCCATTCTGTATGATCTGCTTAGCAAGCACTAATTGCCATATATTAATTAGTTGCAAGCAAATGGCTCATCTCTATACTTTAAGGGGGAGGGGAAAACAATTTCATTGCAGAAATGTAAGATGACTGGTTAGAAAGGGATGGTGAGGAAAGGGTACAACCAGTATCGCTTGCTAGCAGTGATGGTTTCTTGAAGGGATGGTGGGCTTCGGGACTGTAACTCACAGTTTATCTTACTGGTGTTAAATCTGTGACCCTGGTTCTAAAGTTAACCATTTATCTGTTGTTTAGCAGCCTCGTTTGTCAAAACAGAGTGTAGGAGGTGCACTGCTAGGAATTGAGAAATTCAGCAGATGCTGGTATTTTCTGAAGTAGGCTAAATGGAATGGCAGAGCTTGTTTTCAAAAGGAAGTCCAGAAATTAGGCAATTTTTCTGGGCTCTGAGCCCAGCTAAACAGTCTGTGTTAGGAAATGCTATGTTTGGATTTGGTTATCAGTGTAAAGGACATTAAGTTACAGCTTTAGGATGGTAAATGCACCATAATGCAAAGTGAAGGTGCAAGTATTGCACTTGGCTTTCTAAAAGAACTTAGTGAGAAGGGGGGGGGTGGGGTTGGACACGGTGGGACGGGACATTTCACCAAGTAATGCTCATCCTATTATCTTAATTTTGTGGTACGTGAGCGTTAGTGCATTTGTCAAAGTGTGCCATATATGCTACTGAAATGAAGATTTTTGGTAAGGCAATTCCACAGAGTAATTATGAGCTTTTTTTAAAAAAAAAAAAGTAAATTTGGATCTTATTCCTACAAATCAGCAAATCTGTAGACCCCCTTTTATTTTTCTTTGGGAAATGTGCACATGAAGATTTAATTCCTATTGAATCTACTCTAACATACTGAGAGTAAGTGCAGTAATGTCAGCAAGTTAATGACAGTGAACGGTTTGAAGGAGAAATTCAATTATTGTGAAGATTATAGCATTTTTTTCCACTTAGTTATTTTATTAACATGAGTGTTGCACTGTATGTTGAGAAATGTAAAAAATTCCCCAAGACCTTAAGGTTATTTTTTTTCTTTATTTTGGAAGGATGGTATACATGCTGCAAACTTAAACAAGCAGAAGTACTTCAGAAGGAATTTTTCTATAAAATTGCAGTGCGGAATCACTTTCAAGCTTCTTTTAAACACAGGACTCTTCACGTCTGTCAGTCTGATACTTTTTATAATACACATTTATAAATAGTTGGCATTCATAAGGTCACTCGATCATAAGATCACTCGACCATGCAAGCGTATGTTTAATTAAACCTTTCAGTGCCTCTTAGAGGAAGTTTGGAATTACTTCTTTTCAGCAGTAGAGAAAAGCGACACAGTAAATTCAAGTCTCTTGATCAAAGGCATGCAATTATTTATAGACTATTAGTGTTTCTTGTCCTACAAAAAATATTGAACTTAATTTTTAAGAATGTAAAACCGGTTCTTTATTCAGACTTGGGAATATAAAGATATTCCGTAGATCTTCTTGACTGTCTCCTAGAATTTATGTAGGGCCTACTTTTATTGCAATCTGTAACCTGGACGAAGCTTGCTCGCTCGGGACTGTGGACTACAAGATACCGAGCCAGGACCCCTTGACATTGTAAGCTGGTCTTCATTTGTGTGAAACAGTGTCTCCCACTTAGAAGTAAGCCAAGAGACCTAAGTCAAAAGTGAGAGAGAGAGGTAATGTCTAACAGGCACGTGTAATATTAGTTCCTGAAGCAATAGTTCCTGAAGCAAATATACGGAATGTTGTGTCATAATTTCATGTTATGCTCTGTTTATGAGACTAGCCTTATACATGAGGGATCCTCTGTGGCTTTTAGAATAAGTACTTGTTGAAATACAGTCTTTTTTTATTAGGGTGCTGTGTAACATTGATAGCATTTGGATGGGTAGGAGATTGGTTTTTAATTTGAAGTCAAAGTATGCAGCAGCTTGTGAATTAATCTGTGATAAATAACGACAGAATTACTCTGCTTATGTAATAAATTTGTGTTTGTGTATACCCATAGGTCATGAATGCCGATGGAACTGGGAGAAGAGTTCTGGTGGAGGACAAACTGCCTCATATCTTTGGATTCACGTTGTTGGGAGACTACGTTTATTGGACCGACTGGCAAAGGCGCAGTATCGAACGCGTGCATAAGCGCACAGCAGAAAGAGAGATCATCATAGATCAACTGCCTGATCTAATGGGCCTGAAAGCTACAAATGTCCACCAGATAATTGGTGAGTGAGACTGCTTATCAGGCAAGTAAAATGAAATGAAAAATTTCAGCAGTGCTCTTCTGTGGATACAGATTTTTGGAAATGGGCAGAATCCAGTTCGACTGCATGTTACCTGCAGGCTGTAGTTTGATGGGATGGGGTAGGTTTTTTGTGAGGTGCTTCATGTGTCTAACTTGGAAGAATATCAAGCTGGAAAACAACTAGGCACCCCCCAAAGTTGCTCCTTTTCTGCTTCTTAGGGAGTTGGAGCAGCTCATAGGTCTGAACAGCCCTGGATCCAGTAAAGGAAGAAGAAGGATCATGGAACATGAGGACTTCTCTTTGTAACAGCCAGCTATTAGATTAGCCCAGCTGTTCATGAAGCTGCAGCTGTAGCAGCTTTTCATCTTGCAATCTGAACATGTGCTTCTGGTATGCAAAAGCTAAGAATGAGCCAGTTTTAGTCTGTTCAGTGCTTTTCACATTAATACTGTGAAATGATCTTTAAAAATAACTAGATGTGCTTTCTGCCCTGTAGTGTCTGTGCTGTGTAAACAAAACAGGATCTTGCTTTAAATTGGCTATCGTTTGCTATCCAAACACTGGTAGCAGTGTAATTGTACCATCACAGGACTGATCACATTCCCTGAATGTCCTGCTATGTGTGGATAGGGCTTGCAACTTCTTGCTGCTGTGTCTGGATTGTACCCCAGGAAATCAGTCAAATGAAGTTGAGGTGTGTCTTTCTGTTGCTGCTGCCACATTAACAAGATATCCTAAGGTACATGTACTTCAAATGCAGCCCTCTTTCCAACTGTTTGGCTAATAGAGCTTGGTAATGCTGGGCCTCTCATAGTAGGTGGGTTTCCAGCATGTGTGGGTACACAAGTTAGTACATGAAGAGCTGCTTTACTAGCATCCCAGAGAGAACAGACCATTGAATAGATGTGAAAATAGATCTGCAAATTTTTCATCTCTAAGAATGCATTTGGGGTATATGACTGGACCAGTGTACTGTAAAAGGCAGCAGAACATATGCTTTATCCACTCAGTGCTTGTGCTGTGAACTGGGAACATCAGTAGCTGTTGGAGTTCAGATCCCTTTCCCTAATGCAGGGTTTGTTTCATGGTGCCAGGAAACCAGGCACTGGCTTTGTAGTTGAGTAGATTAACGTCTGTCTAAAGGACTACAGGAAATGCACAAAAATGAATTCATGCAGAGCATAAAAGGTGAAAAACTAGTGTCGTGGGTGCATGTGAAAACTGGCTTGATCTTCCAACTGAAGTTGGTTTGCAGTGATTGCTTCTGTTGCATGCTTAGGTACAAACCCTTGTGCAGAGGATAACGGCGGATGCAGCCATCTGTGTCTGTACAGACCACAAGGCCTTCGCTGCGCTTGCCCCATAGGCTTAGAGCTCATCAATGACATGAAGACCTGCATCGTCCCAGAAGCTTTCCTGCTGTTTTCTCGGAGAGCAGATATCAGACGAATCTCTTTAGAAACCAACAACAACAACGTTGCGATTCCACTCACCGGGGTCAAGGAAGCTTCTGCTCTGGATTTTGATGTGACGGACAATCGGATTTACTGGACTGACATTTCACTGAAGGTAGAGGTTTATTCCATATGGGCTATTAAGTTGTTGGGAGGTTCTTGAGATACTTAAGAATGGATTGACAAATACAATTTACGAGATTCAAGGGCATAGGTAAAGGAGTTTGTTCTAACTAAGAGTTTCATACATTTTCATTACACTAGTAGCATTCTCTTCTGTAAAGCATTTAAGTCTAAGGTTTACATTTTCCCATAAAGAGTAAGTTAGCAAAAAAATAAGTTTTTTGGCAGAAAACTGCCAGAAAAATGCCATATGGCAGAAGGTTTCAGGGATCACAGATATTTTTCCAGGTATGTTCAGTGCGGGGAAAGCCTTGTCTTGGGTCAGGAAGCGAAAATTGGTCTTACCTATTCATTAGCTTACATAGCTACTGCACGTGAGAAGTATTATGAATGACAGGCTTTGTAAAACAGTTGTAGGGTCCAGACTGACAAATTGGAAAAAGTTGAGGGTAGGTGTTTAAATCTGGTGGTTAATGGAGTTACGGAAATCTATGTATTGTCTGTTATCAGTGAGTCTAGTTATTATTCCCTTTGTTTTTCATGGGTTGTATGTGTAGTCGAGATTTTGAGCACCAAAATCTATTTTTTAATAAAAGAAAGTTTTCTGCAATTGGGTTGAGAGCTGTGCCAACAATAATTCGTGGACCTTTGCAACTGAAGAATCATAAAAGTTAAAACCACAGCATTTATAAGTGAGTTTGAGGGAGGTGACTTGGCTGAACTCTTTAGGTATGGTACTCATTTGAGCTGTGTTTGAAATAAAAATAAAGCAAAGATCTGACTGGCTTTTAAGGGTTATACAAATGAAGACTGAGATACAAATTTCCCTGCTGTGTACTATCACAAACAGGCATAGTTAGCAGGTAGCATCCACACAAGAAGTAACCAAAAAAATCGATCCTTGTGTTAACTTCTGATGGGTTAAGAGTAGGAGAGGGGAGTGTGTGGATTGGAATGTTAAGGACACCAAAATGAAGCCTGTTTTTGGCAAAAAGAGTTTGGTACTGTCCTAACTATTATTTTCAGGCTTGTTAAGTGGTCATACATAATCAAGGAACTCCTGAGCTTCCATATATTCTTAAAATATAATTCTGGCTGTATCCATGCTCATCCATGATGGCAAGAGTTAAAAGACATCCTTTAAATAAAAGACCGAGAGGAAATTATGTTTAGTGAAATGAAAGCATCAGTACTGAAGCACTTGCACTACTGAGCTAATCAGCCATTAGGTTGTTTTCTTCTATTTGCTTCTTCTGTCCTGAACTTTTTCATTAAGCTGCTTTAAATATTGTCCTGTGCTGTAACATCAGTGCTTTTGTATGGTCCTGGGAGAGCCAAAATATTTCCCACTTGAACTTGGCACTGAGTTGCTAAGGTCACTTTGGCATGTAGACTACTTAATTGAACCAGACTAGTTATCCCATTTATTTCCCCAGTGAAACACTATTGTAATTGACACAGAATACATTCATAGAGTACAGTAAATCATTACTTCTGAATAGCAACATTGTTTGCCTTGCAAATAAGTGGCGTATTGTAAGATCCTCTTTCCTATGAGATGCCTAAAATCTGAAAGTGTTTAAAATGCAACAAAGAAACCAACCAGCCCAACGACAGACTGGTAACATTTCTAATTTGCCTGTGTATCTTTGTATCCCTGCAGACCATCAGCAGAGCCTTTATGAATGGCAGCGCACTGGAACACGTTGTGGAGTTTGGCTTGGATTACCCGGAAGGCATGGCTGTAGATTGGCTGGGAAAGAACTTGTATTGGGCTGATACTGGAACAAATCGTATAGAAGTGTCAAAGCTGGATGGACAGCATCGCCAAGTGCTGGTGTGGAAAGATCTCGACAGTCCCCGGGCGCTGGCATTGGACCCTGCTGAGGGGTAACTTGCTGATTTAATTTTGTTTGTGAACAGTGAAAAACAACATTGTAATGTTTCCTCCAGGGCATGTTAGTTAGGCACTGCATGTAAATCCTGAGAGAACTGAGCTGGGGAATACAACCTGGTAATTTAGAGTGTGAGGGCTGGAGGAATGCGCTCTTAATGTCCTGAATAATCATTAGGAATACTACAAAAAAACCCCAAACCAGAGCAGCTCATTAAAAAGGGATTTATATTTCGTTTTTTAATTAACCACAGAATCAAAGTAGTTTTAGGTTTATGGAATTCATTAATTAGAAAAGGACTATAGCATTGAAAAGAAAATATTTGTCCTTTTAAAAATGAGGATCCTTTTTATCAAAGTTAGGGTCCAATAAAGGTATAAAATTATTTAACTTGAGAGTGGGGGAGTGAAGCTTATTGTCTGAGAATAAGGAAGGTGTTTGTTCCTTCAGATAAGGGAGCCTTTTTAGTTGGTACGGACAAGGGAAGCAAGGACAGAGAAAGAATGGAAACAATTATACCCACCTATCCCCAAAATGAAAGATTTCCCGAGAAGAAACTTCTCAGTTGGATTCAAATGCAATAGCAAAAGTAGGGCAGTGAGCAGGGGGAGGGAGGAAGGAGCGGGGCAATGCAAGGTAAACCTATTTAGCTTCCAAAATAGCTCTTCTACCATGAAATGCTCATTTGACATTAACTACTGCAAAATCTTTTTGAGGTTAGACCAGCATTGTATTAGTCTTATTTTACAAATGAGAACACCTCATTTTCAAATTTGAGAAATGATCACATTTTCCAGTGGCACTGCGAGAGCTGCAGCAATGCGGAGACTTGAACGCAGCCCTCCTGCTTCATTTCGTTGAGGTGGTGGCAACTGTGGCAGCGCTTAGTCACAAGTTCTGCGCTGCCCCCAGAGGGACATGTAGGTGAGGTTCAGCCCTGATGTGCCAGGAGCAGCCTGCGCAAGCAAGTCCAATGGCATCCAAGGCCAGATTGTTAGATCCAGTTACTCAGTTGCAACAAAAGATTATTCTAGTTTTACACTGGGAATAGGCTTCCCAGATGCCTGTTTTTCCTTTTGTTTTGTAGCTGAGCTATGTCATTCTACTCCATGTGGATGTTTTCATGGCATTGCTACCATGAGGGCATTTCTAACACTGTGCTGTGCACAACTTAAGCACAAAGTACTTGCAGAATTTTTGAGAGACGTGTTCCTCATGTCTAAAGAATAGCATCCCGTTGATCCTCAGTTTCTGAAGCAACCTTTTCCATGGCGTGGTTGGTTGAAATAAAAACAGGTGTTTGTTTCCAGAGGTATTAGAGCAGAAAGGTGTAAACAGTGGGTAGGTATGTCTCACTTGTTTTTAAAGTGGTATTGGCTTTAGAGTTTGGAAGAAATGCCTAACTAGCCACCAAATGTCAACTACATAACCCTCTATACAATGCATAAAGTGTGTACAAGTCTGTGCTTCTGTCAAATGAGGCATAAACTGGCATGTGAGTATGTAATTGTTTGTGCTTTTGCTCCAGTGAAAATGCCCTTGCAGTTTTGTGTTATTCTACCCTTGGCTGAAATGTAACAGGCTTTATAGAGCTGATTAATTTAGTTGTGTGGGGGCAGCTATCAACAAAAGTACCATGCATAGCAGCCTTTTTGTATTCCTTCATTTGATGGGCAAGGGAATAGAAACAGAAGCTAAGTGCCATGGGAAATACCTTGCTAAATAGCCAGGTGTAAAGGAATCTGCCCATCTGCCAACCTTTTGCCTCTCGGCTGGCATGCGTGGGTTATGAAGGCACTGCAATCTTTACTATGGAGCTTGCTGGTGAAAATCCAGCTCCAAGTGGTAAAAAATAAAATTGGAAGCATTTTGAGGAAAGTTGACTCACTTCCTTGCTTGTATTTTGAAAAAAAAACACCCAAACATTTAGTGTATTGGGGCTTAATAGAGGCTTGAATTTACGGCTCTGATTTTCCTTTTGTTCCTTCTAAGGATTTTTGTTTTGCTTTGTTTCTCACCTCCAAGTTCTCTACTGGATTACATGTGGTTACTTGTTTTTTTCTTTTGTCCTTTGAATCAGGTTTATGTACTGGACTGAATGGGGTGGTAAGCCAAAGATTGATAGAGCTGCTATGGACGGCACTGAGCGGACTACTTTGGTACCCAACGTGGGAAGGGCTAACGGCCTAACTATTGATTACGCCAAAAGGCGACTCTACTGGACTGACCTCGATACCAACCTGATAGAATCCTCTAACATGCTAGGTGAGCCCCAGAGACCCAGGCAGGGTCGTGGGGATGATGCTGCTTTTTCACGGTTCCCTGCGGCAAATTATTGCTTAAATAATGCAAAGATACACGTCTTAAGCCAAAAGTAGATTTTTCTGAACTCACGCGCCTCTGTTTGCTTCTATAATTGATGTTTACACAACACGGCATTTAGCAAGGCCTCGGTTTTTCTTGTAGGTGATATAGTTGCTCACAGAGTTAAAATTATACAAGCTGTGCGTGTTTCAGTTATATGTAGGACAAAGCTGCCAACTTTCAGCATTTTGGAGAGTCTTGTTTTGCGGCTCTGAAGAGCACTGGCAAATACATAACAAACATTTCATTATCTGTGGAAAGGTGTAAACAGTGGGTAGCTATGTCTCACTTGAGACATAGCTTGAAAGCCAAGATAACAGCATATTGGACATTTTACACAATATAATTTAATACAGTTTGGTTTTTAATCTTTGTTGGTATCCTCAGGCATGTTTTTCCCCCAGTATCCTGCACACTAAGGAGCTTTTCCTGGGTAGTACAGGTCACCAAAGGGGGTCAGTCTCTCTCTCACAATGGAGTCTGTGTGATTGTTTTGTAAACTGGTCATTAGAACTGTATGGAGGTGGAATATTTTATTCTTTCACTGCCTGGGGTAGGGTACTCAGGACCCAAGCCCTCCCAGTATTGCATGGCATCTTTTTTTAACCCCACAGTAGTGGACTGCCTTGTTGTGTGCCAAACTATTCAAATTAGCATTATCACTAGCCAACATTTAAGGCTAAAGGAGTTAGTCTGCTTGAAATAATATGTCTGCAATAGTGAAACAAAGCCAGAAGAAGATCAAAACAGCAAAATGCATTGTTGAAATTACACATATTATGAAAGCTTTTCTTCAGCTTTTCATGTATTTGGTGTGCTCTTGAGGCCAGCTCAGCATTCCCCTGTGTACTGTGGAACTGGACATCGCATTAGAATTTCGTCTTCCATGTGGCTAGTAGCAACAGAGCAGAGCTGTGCATCCTCTTCTTCACTGTGCAATGAGAGAATGACTTCTTCCTTCATAATCTCTCATTCATTTTCTGTGACTAGACAGTAGGACGTCCCATGGTAATGAAGTGGTTGAAATAATGTGCTTGAAATCGTTCCCTCCTCCCGCCCTGCTCCTTAAGGTCTCCTAACATTGCCAGAGTACACACAATTAACTGCTTCCTGCCTTGAGTTTCTGTCTGCTCATTCCTGTCATGGCATTCCCGAGGCAGGTTAGTTTAACCTTGTGCATTTAATTTTTCTCATAATACAATGTAGAATTTTATTAAGCTCATAACAATTCTGTCTGTAAGCAGCAGGCAGAGATCCAAATGTATTACGAGAGACAGTGAACTGGGAATATAGTGTCAGGATCCTATGTCTCCTTCAGAGGGAATGTATTTGTTTTGAGGAGGAGGGAAAGGACAGACTCTTTCTGAATACCCTGATCATTTTCCAAACTGAGATTTTTTTTTTCTCGAGTAAAATTCACTGTCTTCTGTGAACCACAAGCAGGATTAGCCCATTTCTGTGAGAGGCTCTGAGACTTCAGGATGGTCTTTTGAATATTGTGCATTACTTTATCATTTACTTCTGTAATAATGAAATAGGAACTTTAAAGTAATTATGTGTTAACCTTTCTGTGCAGGGGACATATCCAACAGCATTAAACATCACATCATTTGTCCTCATAATTCTGCTTTTTCTCTCCCTTCCTTTTTTGAAACAGGCCTCGATCGTGAGATTATAGCTGATGACTTGCCTCACCCATTTGGCTTGACTCAGTATCAGGATTACATTTACTGGACAGACTGGAGTCGGCGTAGCATCGAACGAGCCAACAAGACCAGTGGCCAGAACCGAACTATCATCCAAGGGCATTTGGATTACGTTATGGACATCTTGGTTTTCCATTCCTCCAGGCAGGCAGGCTGGAACGAGTGTGCCTCCAGCAATGGTCACTGCTCTCACCTGTGCTTAGCAGTCCCTGTTGGTGGTTTTGTCTGTGGCTGCCCAGCTCACTATTCCTTGAACTCTGACAACAGGACTTGTAGCGGTAAGCTGTAATGAAATAAAAGAAAACAAAAAGCAGATGTGTTTAGTAATAGATGCCAGCTTTGTACTTGGCAGAAAGAGGGGTTTTATTTTTACACGAGGTGGTGAAGCTTGTTTGGTGATAGGCAAGTTAGAGCTAATTTCAATTTTTAATCCCAAACGTGCATTTGAATAAATTTTGGTTCCTTAGCCTCCCTTCCTCCATAGGAAGCAGAGTATATTTAGAGACAGCTTTCTAATACTAAAATTCTACTGAAAGTAGGCTATTGAAAGAAAAAGAAATTTTTTTTAAATCTTGCCTCAGACAACTATCAATAGAAGATTGATAAGTAGAAGTAAAATAAGAAGAGTGGCTCTAGTGAATCTTTTTAGTGACTCAGATAAATCTGTGTAAGCAAGGAGGCTCAAACTGCTCTTGTTTTTGTTTCTGTCTGTCAAACTCAAATGCTTACTTGCTTATTTATTTCTAATATTGCCTGACATAAAGGGTATGTGATAGTTTGGTCTATGTTCTGGATTTTGCATGGCCTTTAGGTGGGTCAGGATTTAATTCTGAAGAAGTTCTGTGTGCTGACTGATGAGACACTGAGGTATTCCACTCTCATACCCCCCAGAATGTTGCTTCCTCAATGAGGAGAGGCTTGGCTCCACAGTCCACCCAGCACTTCAGATTTCTCATCTCAGTGCAGTCAAGCCCCGTTTTTCTTTATTGTTGTGCAGAATATGAACCGCACAGCCCCTCAGGCTGTGTGTAATTAGTTTCTAACCAAATAATTTCTCCATCTCTCAATAACTGGCTGCCAGTGAAGCTCTCATAATTTTGGCAGCCGTGCTGGTTGGCTGATTTCCACTGGTGTCATTCAGATTAGTCAGTGGGTGAAGAGATTCATGGTACTAAGAGACAGATTGTATCTTGTCCACATTATGCATGAGTAGAGAGATCCAACTGTTGTTTTAAAGCCAAAAGCAGGGCAGCTCGTTCCATGCATGCCACCTCATGGCATTTTTTAAAAATCATGCTCTTTGTTAAACTCTGGTGGTTTTTTTTTCCTAGCTGGCTACATGTCCTGTACCCCTTGCCTTTTTATTTTTTTGGTTACAAGGGGCACTTGCATGACAACTGGATTTTTGTATTATAACTCTCTCACCCCTTTCTGTGAGTTAGAAGCGTGGCTGGCACCTCTCTGGTGATGAATGTGATTTTGTAAGTGGAGGAATGTGACTTCCAGCGGAGAATAAGTAGCAAAACGATCAAAGGTCACGTTTTCTTGTGAAAATGTTCTTGGTAACAAAGGAAGGAGAAAAATACAGGAAATATCTGGTGAGCAAATAGAGTCATTTCCCCACAGTACAGTTTAGGGCCAGTCATGAGGTATTAGGAGTTTTGCTTTGGCCGTGTTCAAACCTGGGAACTTTCCAGCTTCTCATTTGTAGGTAATTGGAGACTTGGGCTTCTCTGTGTATACTTTAATTTTTCTCTTGGCCACTATAATTGGCGCATGAGTCGTTTTAACTTTCTCCTGCCTGTTTTACTTGCTTATGTACTCCTGAACATTATTATTATTATTATTATTAGTCCAAACCCTGTCTAGAGGCCAGTTCCTCCCTTCTGGATCACACCACTCCTGCGTGCATAGATTCTTTTAATTACGGGAAGGACACGCTGCTCTGATGAGATCTGGTATCTCATCAAACCTGCCACATGTCACGAAGCTTGAAGGCGGTGTTGCTCAGGGGACATGCTCGTTGCACTCCATTTGCCTGCCAAAAATATAGTTAAAATATGTGACTGTTGGGAGAGAGAATGATGAAAACTGGGAAGGGATTTCTGAAATTGGTACTGTTTCAGAGATGTGGGGAATGTGGGGACTCAAGGGGGGCACTTCTGCTGTTGCTTTTTATAATGAGCCATCAATTCAAAGTTGGAAGCCAGGCAATCTTAGACAGTGAGAGGCTGTCTTTGGGGAAAAGTGGAAAGGATTTTAGGTGCTTATGATAGTATGCTTACCCACACTGTTTTATCTTAATTTTTTTTTTCACTTTCTGTTGCTTCCTTAACTGCTTGGTGAGAATTCTGATGTTTTCTGAATCTATTATTTTCCTGTACGCATTCGTATGAATTTAGCTTTGCTTTTTTGTATGCTTTCTTCTACAGTTTAGAGCTAAGTGGAAGGCAGCTTAAATTATTGGAGAAATGCTTGGAGGGGAAATGCAGGTTTTCCAGAAAGCAAAAATACATTGCAATTAGGCCTGATTGTTATAGGATGTTAGGATTGAATGTTAGTTACCAAGGAAACTCCCCCTGCCTCTTTTGGATTTTGGTTGGGGTTTTTTTGGTTTTGTTCCAGTAGCATGAACAAACGTTCAAAGTGTATCCCTGAAATCACAAAGCAAGGTGATGATGCTCTCTGGAAAACTTTTGCTACCTCCCCTTTCCAAGGTGCTGCCTTACTTGTTTTGCAGGCTGGGTTGAATGAGTGCAGTGTGCCACTGCTAATTTCTCCATGCTTGTGCTATGGAGAATTGATTGTACAAAACTTCAGGGAGGCTGCAAACTACATTTCTGGCTGCTGGCTATTGTGCCGTCTTGCACAGCAGTGGTTCCAGGTAGACCATTATTGAAAAGAACGCTGTGAAAAGGGAAAATGCTTTAACTGCCTCCTCTGATTTCTGACCCAGTTATGTAATACAGGGATAATTTCTTTTTTATGATGCCTTCTGCGCTTACTGTAAGATACAGCTGGTAAACTACAGCTATGCAGGGTGAAGAATTTTGATGGTATTTATAAGAAAAAAAAATAATCAGATGACTTTCTAGGAATAAGATGGAAAAAATCTATTCACTCTTCTCAAATGTATATATCTATAAAAATGCAGCATTGCACACACCTAAGGTATTTTCCTGAGAAGTAGTTGTTGTTTGATTCCAGTGCAGGCAGAAAGATGGCTTGTTGGGAGCAGGACTGAACCACCCTAATGGTAACCTCTGTCCCTTGGGACTTCTAAATAAGGAATCAGTGCTGGCTTTTGGCTGCAGCTTTCTCTGCAAGTAGAAGTGTACCTACCTAGCAAAAGGTTCAACTTAAAATAGTGGAGCTGCATTTCCCTGAGACCTCTTTAGAAACAAAATTGACAGTTCCTTGAGTGGCATGGCTGACCCTTCCTCTTTGAGGTGATTTTGACAGAAGCCTTCACAACTTATTCATCCTGCAACTTACAAAATTATCTTTGCCTGTCACATCCACGTGCAGACAGTTACAGTGAAAAGAGGTCAATTGAAAATCTTTCCAAACTGATCAGACAGTGGGGGGATTATGTTTTGATTTTTTTTTTTTTTTCAAAAGCAAAAGGAGAAGGGGAGTGAAATAATATTATGTAGTCTCTGGTTTCATATAGTAGAATCGTAGAGTCATTTAGGTTGGAAGAGACCCTTGGGATCATCAGCCCTACTCTACAAGTTCTCCCCTACACCAGATCCCTCAACACCACATCCAATCTACTCTTAAACACAGTCAGGGATGGTGACTCCACCACCTCCCTGGGCAGCTGATTCCACTGACTGACACTCTCTCTGTGAAAAACTTTTTCCTAATGTCCAGCCTAACCCTACCCTGCTGCAGCTTGCAGCCATTCCCTCTCCTATCGCTAATTGCCCGTGAGAAGAGACCAGCACCAACCTCTC
>VZTM01008365.1:20395-45768 GCA_013400555.1 Jacana jacana
AGTGTTTTCTATGTCCCTATCAACATCATCAATGAAAATATTAAAAAGGAAAGGCCCCAGTACTGAGCCCTGAGGAACACCACTTGTGACTGGCCACCAGCTGGATTGAACTCCATTGAGCACCAGTAGTAGTTGTTGTTATTGAACATAAATCATTAACCCAACATTATTGCTATGTGTAACCCTTTCACCCTCTTTTTTTCTTCTTTTTTTTTGGTGTAACCCATGTAGCTCCTACCACCTTTCTGTTGTTCAGTCAGAAGAATGCAATTAATCGCATGGTCATAGATGAGCAGCAGAGCCCGGATATCATACTCCCTATCCATAGTCTCAGGAACGTTCGAGCCATCGATTATGACCCCCTGGATAAACAACTGTACTGGATTGATTCTCGGCAGAATATCATCCGGAAAGCACAGGAAGATGGCAGCCAGGTATCCAGCGGGCAGTGGAAGGATGAGGGAGGCCTATACGCAACAACGAATGGTTGTACATGCATAGTTTAGATACGTGGACTCCCCATAGAATTAATAGCTGTCACTTGGCAAAGGAACTGGCATCTAGAGTTTCTGGAGTCCTCAGCCAGTAATCTGGGAGGTACAGCAGGAAATAAAGCATGGAAAACTAAGGCCAGCTTGAAGATGCTGTTGTTCACAGTGCATCATTTGCTCAACACTGTCTTTTGGCTGGGGGCTGTTGGAAATCCCAGTCTGAGAGAAGTGAAATATGGAAGGGAAGGTTCTTGGGACAAGCAGAGTGTGGGAGACAGAAGGAAGAGTTGCAAATGAGCAGGGTGCAGGAACATTGATTCCGGTGGTGAGTAGGAGAGAGAGCTGTTGTTGACTACAGAGGCATTGAGCAAGGAGGTCAAAACAGGTGACCTGTAAGAGATGTAACAGGCTTGAGAAACAATACTTGACTGGGGAATACAGAAAAAAAGTAAAGTAAGTTAGAATGCAAAAGCTGATACAGGTTTATTGAGGTTAATTGTGAGCAGTGACTGCTTATTCATTTTCACATTTTCAAATAGATTATATTTCTTCCTGATTTTTTTGAATGAGGGAGGAATAGAGGACTAAGATGAACAACACAGAGATGCTGTATTCACTTCAGTTTGTAAGAGAGTGTGGCTTCTGGTGGTGGGTGTGGTAGTAGCTGGATCCTGCTGAAATGCCCTTCAGCCTTAAGTCAATTTAGCGATGGTTTTAATTTTGGAATATCTAAATAATTTAACACCCAAAACTAGTCACAGGCACCAGGTTTTTGCCAGCTTCAGCAAAATAAACAAATGCAAGACGTGTAGACACACCCTTTCATAGGAGTGACAAGCCAAATAAGAAAATTAGGCAAATTTTCTGGTGAAGTTTAATTTGGGAGTGAGAGGGTGGAGGCTGCTCACCAGAAAAGTTTCCAAAAGGTTTATGTAAGGCTATGTTTTGTGAGTTATCAGACTTCTTCAAATTTTTTCTTTTTAAAGTTCATGAAAGCTGTCAGTTAGGTTCACCTTTCACTATAGGGAGACTCTGCAGTTTCTTTCTAAAAAAATAATAAATCATGCTGGATCAGATTAAATGCTCTTCTGTGGGTTGTTTTTCTTTCCTTTGTAGAGCCTCACTGTTGTGACAAGTCCGGTTCCCAATCAGAACCTAGACATGCAGCCTTACGACCTGAGCATTGACATCTACAGCCGCTATATCTACTGGACCTGTGAAGCTACTAACGTGATCAATGTGACGCGCCTGGATGGGAGGCCCATGGGAGTGGTGCTCAAAGGAGATCAAGATAGGCCCAGGGCCATTGTGGTCAATCCAGAGAAGGGGTATGTAGCTGAAAGAGTGATGTGGGGAAACTCAGGCTGAAGGTCTTGAGAATCAAACTGTTTTCTTGCTGCTGGTTGTTTCCTGTTTGTCAGAATAAAAACATCTTTGCCGTTTGTTAAGATGTCCTGGACGTGTAGCAAAAATGTGGGAAGATCAAATAAACATATTTTTTCCCCTCTAATCATTCCTATTCCAGATACATGTATTTCACCAACCTACAGGAAAGGTCTCCTAAAATTGAGAGAGCAGCATTGGATGGAACTGAACGAGAGGTCCTTTTCTTCAGTGGTTTGAGCAAGCCCATAGCCTTAGCTATCGACAGCCAGCTAGGCAAGTTGTTCTGGGCTGATTCAGACCTGCGGAGAATTGAAAGCAGTGACCTTTCAGGTAGAGTAGCACTTTAATTCAGTGATTCATTTGTGGGGTGTGGGTGTGGGGGAATGCGGAGAAAGGTGTCTTCTGTTCCTTCCTACTATAAACAGACTGTACTGTGATTCTAATCACTCCCTAAATTCCCAGCCAGGGAATGTGCATGATTCATGCAGTGTGTCTTTACAGTCTCATGCCTCTATCTGTGATTTGCATTATTAATTGCTACACATGCTATTTACTTCAGTTTCTCACTGCAAGACCTTTGTGTGGTTTCCCAAAGTCACTTCATAAATAAATTGCAGCCGTTTTGGAAAGGGGAGGGAGAAGGTTGTTTTTAAAGGCATTGGTTTTGGCACAGTAAACTGTTCATCAGAGGAGTTTACCCTTGGTGGAAAAATCTTTGCTGCAGAGTTAAAGTAGCAGGTGTGTAGGTCACTTATGTACCTGTCATTTAAGGTGAAATGATTTGAGAAGGATAGAGCAGATCTAACATCTCTCCGTTCTCAAAGGGCAAAAACCTCCCTCTTCCAGCTATGGAGTTCTCTTTGCCTGCTCCCTGATGTTGATGGAGAACTTTGTAGAGTGGGGCTGATGGTTGGGCTTGATGATCCCAAGGGTCTCTTCCAACCTAAATGATTCTGTGATTCTCTGCTGCTTGTCTGACCTCCTCCGTGAGTTGATTCAGCTCAGTTGAGGCACATAAGCAAAACAATAACCTAAGAGAAATACACAGAAAGAGAAATAGAGCACAGCGTTCTGTTGGTTTTGAAAAGCTGCATTGGTTCAGTAAATGTGCAGCAAGCAACCAGAACTCTGGAGCAAAAGAGCAGACAAAATCAGGCGGTCAGATTGAGTGAGAAAGATTAACATGTCTCTTATCTACTAGCCGGATCCCTCAAGCTGTGGGATCAGCTCAGCTGTCTCAGGCGGCTTTGGTAGGAATTTGTTGTGATACAAGCTGGGCTGGATGTTGCTGATGGGAGCACCAGGGTGTTCTGAGCACACAGGTACCCATCTCTGTTAGGAGGTGGGATATATGCCCCCCCTTACTCTGCTGCTATTGGAGGGCAGTGGCAGAATTTCTCCTTCCTTTGCAGTAAGTCCATGCCCAATGTGAATATCCTTGTACTTCAGCTGACTGTTATTCTGCTGCCAGAAGCGTAAGTACAGCTGTTAGGAAATGAGAACACGCTTTGCAGTCAGTGAGCGAGCATGGCAGGTTTTAGTAATGTCTTTCACCAATGACATGATACCATCATTCAAAGTAGCAGCATGTAATCCCACTGACACCAGTATGATAATCAGCCTTTTATTAAGCTGCTAGAATAAATTTTCATTTTGGAGAATGTTTCAGTTTTAATAGATGATTGGAATTGGGGCTCAACAAGGTAGTGTTTTATATTTCTTTTCAGTGATTAGCATAGTGTGTCAGTGGAAGATTCAGGGTCACTAATGAATTGTGGTATCCTGACTCTTTACTCTTTTAAAACACAGGACATAAGATGAGTTAGTGGATTGGTTTTTTTTTTTAAAAGTGTTATGATATATCCTGTTAGGTTCTAGGCTATCCTAGATCCAGTGTCTGAATGCATAAAATAGTGGGCAGCAGCAGAATATTATGTACTTTGTTTCTTTCTTTATGTCTGTTATCTGCCAGAGGAGGAGATGGCTCTAAATTCTAACCTAGTCTGTTTTTAATGATCCTTTATTGTTTTTTAAAAAGATGTGGCTGTTGATCATCAATGTTTTATAGTAAAAGCTTGCCGTATTTTCGAAGAACATGAAGAAAAATCATTCCAAAACCTCCCTTGGTTTTTGGCATTTGCATGACAAATAGATTGCTATAATCACCACAATAAATTGCTAACTGCTGAGATGCATTCCTGTGCTTAGGAATGCTGATTAATAGGCTCTTTTGACCGGCAGAGTAATTTTTCTGCATGTTAAATTCTTAAAACATGCACAGTCTCTTGGTCTGTCGACTCCGTAGATGCCAGTACCCATAAAGAGAAGGAGAGCTAGAAGGCCTTTTATGTGATGCGGTCCTCCTCTTCCTCCCTGTCCTTCAGGCATGCAGTTAGGACTTGGTTATGCTGCCCAAATGGGAGATCTTATTCAAGCTAACCAGATTCTTCACATGATTATGGGCTTGTTTATGAAAAGATGACTGGAATTAGCTCCCTACCACGGAAACTATTTGGAAATTAGTTCTACTATTCCAGAATAATTAGTGTGATTTGGAAACTTCTAATGATTCTGGAATTAAGTCACTTTTCTCTGGAAATAGAATGAGCAATGGGTGTGTCAGGGGTTTTGTATTTATTTGTTTGTTTTCAAGTCTTTTTCTAAAAGGTATTGCTGGAAAGAGAATGGTGATGCCAGGAGACAAAGCTCCTCTTAATCACATCTCCCTTTCATCTGACATTCCCAATAAAGGGGACTAGCACCCTGATGAGCCAGCTTTGGATTTTATTGTTGGTTTATGGAAGGAAGGATTTCAGTGTCTCTCTTTAGTCAGAAATAGTCAGTTACACTTGGTCACAAATATTAAAAAGAAAGATCAAGACATTAAGGGAGTGAAAATTTTAAGCTTCAGAGCTTTAAGACCATAGTGCAAAATGCTATGCTGATTGACATGGGCATGGCAGAACAGGGCTTGTACAGACTCCATTTGGGTAGGTCAATGTCTTAGTTTTAACTATATTTCACCCTGTCATCTTTGCACATTCCCCTGTTCCCAGCATAACTTTTTTTCTCGAGATGCAAGTTGCTGTTTCTTACCTTTTCCCTATACAATGAATCATGTGCATGGGGGTTAAGGGATGGCTGCAGTTACTTAGTTGGACTTGCATCACTCAGTCTGTTAATTCCTACATCAGCCTGAGTATAGCCTCCTTCAGAATCCATCAGTGTCTTTTCTTAATCAGATCATTGTTGGTGGTGTTCCAAAGTTGTGGGCGAGAGCCCAGTCTGGCTGAAGATTAATATTGGAATTTCCGTGTTTCTGCTTTAGGTGTTGCCACTTGCTAAATGTTTGAAAGGTTTAACTCTGAACTCTATATGCATTTAACAAAAAGGGGATAAATACTCATTTCATGGCAAAACTTGTTTGTAAATTGTCATCACTGACATAGAGTTAATTCAATTCTCAATAAGCCAAAAAACATACTTGTTACTAAACAAAGCAGAGGGATAGAACTTGCTCAAATTGTAAAATAATAAAATATATATGTCTTTTGTCCCACACCATTATCTTGTGTGGGTGTGGCAGAGACATTTTTCTGTGCTCTTCAGTTGCACTAGTATATTTGCACAGGATAAAAATTATAAAAAACTTCTTGGATATTGTTCTGTGGATGAGCATATGCAAAGCTATTGTCTGCTGTAGTAAAAGTGAAAAATAAGCATAGCAGTGAGCCCAGATATCTGAAATACCAGGATTTATTTGTACATTGTCAAGCTGTGGCCTAATTTTAGACTATGTGATAGTGTTTTTTCATTTCAAAATTGAAGCAGATTCCTTATGTTCATAATTTTATGCTCAGAATCTGATAAACCTCACAGAATCCTTGAGTGTTAATGACCATGTCTTGTCATTTAAAATAAACAAAGCATGGATTAAACCTTGCTTTTGAGCTCTCAGGTTTTTGAATAACATGTTTTCCTTCTGCCTGAGTTGCAAAGTCTTCACTGTCTTTGAGCAGTTTTTAATGATACCTTTAAAACAGCTGCAGACTGCCTTCTGTTTGTATGTGGAGAGTAAAACACAAAGTGTGGTGGTTGCTTTTGACTATATTTACTGCCAAGTAATCTAGCATAACAGTCAACAAATACTCTGCAGAGGTGTAAGGCTAAAGCCTCTTGGCTGCTACCAAGGATTGCCAAAGGAACTGAGGAGAGTAAGTCTTCGCTTGGAATGAAGGAGCGTTTGCAATTTAATGTGAAACCTTAGTGAAAACAAGGTTTTGTAGTTGAAACAATACAAGGAAGTCAGAGGTCAAGTGTGTACTGTAATCTCATAATTCATGTGAAAGGTATTAACTACTTTGTGTTCATTTGGATTTTATCTTGTATTAGTTAACTCAAGCTAATAATCCATTTTATTCCCTGTTGTATGCCAAGACAAATATCTCCAAAAAAGGATAGGAGAATGGAAAGACTTAGCTATTCCCATCATATTGATAAAAGACCGGATAGGCTCATGAGACCTGATCCCTAGTTCCAGATGCTTCTGAGTATTTGAAACACAAAAACTGTCTTCCTGATGAAAGTAGGGAAAAAAAAAAAGTCTGCAAAATGCATCAGTCTGGCGTCAGAGGACCCAGAATTCCTTGTGTTTTTATAGTGGGCTTAACTGGTAATGGAAAAGTACAGGAAAATAGCAGTGTGAGTAGTGTAGAAAATGTTTGTAACTGTATTTGAGTTGATTCCAGTTGAGCCAAACCACTCCTCCCCTTCTGCAGGTGCAAACCGGATCGTTTTGGAAGACTCTAACATCTTGCAGCCCGTGGGACTAACTGTGTTTGAAAACTGGCTGTATTGGATTGACAGGCAGCAGCAGATGATTGAAAAGATTGATATGACTGGCCGAGAAGGACGTACAAAGGTCCAAGCTCGTATTGCACAACTCAGTGACATCCATGCTGTGAAAGAGCTCAACATTCAGGAGTACAGTAAGTGCAATCCCTGTTTGCAAAGGCAAACAGTGCCTGTGGGGCTTGAGACGAGGAGTGGCCGCGGAGAGATGAACCTGTTCTGCCATGTCGCTGATCGACACCAGTGCCGATCGAAGGGGCCAGAAGTTGGTATCATTTTGTGTCTGCACATCACCAGGTGCAATTAAGTTTCTTTCCTTCAGGCACTTGGCCCTGGACTGGAAATCTATCACAAACCCAGCATCACGTTTTGTTGCTGATGACAACTTTATTGGTCGTCCCATACAGGCACCTGGCATTTGAGTGTCTATAGGCACAGTGGAAACATCCTGTTATCCCCAGTAGATGACTATAGCTGTGGCATGCTAGTGGGTTGCTATTAGGTGTTTACTCCATTTAGACAAGCACAGCTCCCAGAGTCTTTTATTAAAGGTTTCAGTGGACTGCATGGCTTAAAGGCAAAGTGAGTGATTTTTGTTGGTGGCAATTAGTATTAAAAGTAAGAAGAACAACATTGCATTGCACAAAGGAAGCGTGTATTAAATAACAATTTATGTTGAGCATGGCTGCACTTCTAAGTTTTCTGTTTACCAGGATACAGCCTTTCCCAAATACACACACTTGAAACAACGGGAGCTGGATGGTTAAAGCAGTGGAGCTGCCGTCATCCTGGAGGAAATGAACCTGGTTAATAGGCTGTGGTGCATGCCTTGGAGAAATATGTAGGAAAAAATGTCTGGGGATGTTTAATTAAAGCATCAGTGCAGACTACTACTAGTTTTGTTTGCTATTAATCTCAGTAAATCTGTCAGGAGTTCCAAGAGAAGTATGTTGTCCTTATTAAACATTAAAATGAAGAGACATATTTATCTAGAGCATGTTAATTTGAGTTTCAGAGACAGTACGGAAGCTTCAGAATTCATAAATTAGAAAAGTTTACTTTTTTAATGGTGTTTGATAGAGAAGATGAAGTATGGAATTCAAGGCTTCTTTTTGTATTACTAATGCTACTATTTTTGCTGCAGAACTAGGTCTACCTCACACAAGAAGCAAAGTACTTGGAGTACTGTTTACTGTTTTAGTAGGCTTCATGGCATGATTCTTAAAACATTTCAGATCACAGACTGTGATCGTTGTGCCTGACAATTATTGATGCCTGTGAAGGGGAAAAACTCACACAGCAAAATACAACTTTTTCAGAGCTGTTTTTAGTAGTGCTTTCCCCAGGGGGAGGGAAGTAATGAAGGGAGTCCTCTGCACCCAAAGAAGTCACTGAAGGCTTGTAAAGGAGATGGGGATTTCTTTTCAGTACCTGTCTTTCTTATTTTTAAAATCACAGGACAACATCCATGTTCTCAAGATAATGGTGGCTGCTCACACATTTGCATCGTGAAGGGTGACGGCACCACACGCTGCTCTTGCCCGGTCCACCTTGTTCTGCTGCAGGATGAGCTGTCCTGTGGAGGTGAGTCCTCGTGCTCCGTGTCACTGAGCTCTCAGCTTCTGGCTTGAGGGGGAGTCTCCACTTCAGGGGTGGCTTCTGAGCAGAAAGAATGTGACGTTGACCAGGTGCTGTTATGCTTTTACATATGCTTTGTTATGCTTAACATAAGCTATGTTATATGCTTTTACCTCTTTGCCTCCCCCACCACCCAGCTAAATCTGCAACTATTGAGAAGGAGTAAGAGAAGAAAAATTCACTAGTTGTCTGTTGAGTAAGGATTTCTGTTCACCCTTTCTACTTAAGGCCACTGAATTGTTTCAACTTTATTTGTTAATTGTGTGATTTTTATTGCTCTATTCTATCACTCTGTATGTTCTACTTTTTCAAATAGTGGTAAGTTCTCATGTTCTGGTACATTGCACCATAGCTGTGCCATTTTATTCTTTTCTGCTGTCCTCCCCAAACTCACCCTGTGCGTGTCTTTCTGAACTGCAGTGACAGAAGGATGAGTTGCCTCCTCTATGATGATATGGCCACTGTAGCCTACGCCCTGGTGTCTCCAAGGGTGGGGTTGAAACTGGGGAGAGGAAAGGCACTTTTGGTGCTTGGGTCTCTTTGTGCCACCATACTGAATTGATTTATTATGCAATCTTCTAACCATCAAGGCGACGTGTGGTCTCACAATGGAACAAGAGCTAACATAATCCAGATATTTTCTCAGAGCAAGTTTAATACCAGGCCAAAAGAAGGGGAAGAAAGGGGGGATTAAAAAAGGGAAAAAAATTCACACTTACTTACTGCATGAGACGAACAGTTACTGTAGTAAATGTTGAATAACAGCTAACATCTGTGTTGAGATAGTGGGACCTGACTAGATGGAGCAGTTTTGTTGTTTTAAAAGAATTTTGACTGAGCAGAGCTGTTGAGGGCACATAACTAGACATTGAGTCACAGTGCATCCATCTGCAGCACATTACATCCTTTTAACGTGTTCTATACAGTGACTGGTGAAACTGAAAAAGAAAGTGAGCCATTGGTCGTGCATACAGTGGTGTTGCAGGAAGGGGGGAGTGGAAAAAGTGTGTTGACTTTTGAAGACCTCCTAAGAGAAGGGTGTAACAGGCCAAAGTGGGAAGGGAAGAAAATAATTGTGCTTTGAATGTGTGTGTTTCTCTGTTCCTCTTGTTCTTTGTCTAACAAACCTCCATCAGTGTGTGCCAGCATCAGTCACATGGGGCTCAAGATCTGCACAAATGACTGCAGAGGCAGTGGGGATGGAAGTTATTGTATGATGTGGCATGTTTATCAGCTGCTTGATAAATCAAAATAGCTGAGATCTTATTGTCCTTACCTGTCCTGATCTACTGGTTGTTCACCTGGATTTTTAACTTTTTGTTTGTTTGCTTGATTTTTAAAGAACCACCAACATGCTCCCCTCAGCAGTTCACCTGTTTCACAGGTGAGATTGACTGCATCCCAGTGGCCTGGCGCTGTGATGGTTTCACAGAATGTGAAGACCACAGTGATGAAAAGAACTGCCCAGTGTGCTCAGACACCCAGTTCCAGTGTGAAAGTGGACAGTGCATAGACAGTGCCCTCCGGTGCAATGGAGAAGCAAATTGCCAGGACAACTCAGACGAGAAGAACTGTGAAGGTACAGAGGATCTTTCAGGGTGTGATGAAAATAAAGCTGTCATGGGGACACTATGATAGATATCAAAGTTATTGCTGAGTAGAATTTGGAAGGATCTGAGGTTCTGCTAGTTTTTAAAATGATCTATTGAATGGGGAATTATCTCACAACTCCATACTTCTGTTTCTCCACTTGTGAGACAGAAATAAGTCTGATCTCCTATACAGTGATTTAAGGTGTTTGTGAAAAATACTATTAAAAAGGTAATATGTTTTTAAGCTCCAAAATTTGGTAGCTAGAATGAATTACAAAGTGGAGCAAATCCTTGCCGTAGTTTTTTCTGTGCCTTGTACCAAGTAAAGGTGCTGGGATTGTTTATTTTATAATACCTGAAAAAAATGAAGTTGAGCTTTTCTGAGTAAGTGGAAGTGAGAGGCAGACAAGATTTCTGGAGACCTCTTGTTCCTGTAGAGCACAGCAAAAGAGAATATTTAAACCATCGTTACAGAGGAAAGTGCGGTTGTCAGCACTATGAGAATTAGCTTCTTTTAATTTTGGAAAGGACAGGTTATACTGGTGGAATTTGAACTACCTCACCACTATACAACATGAGACATGAGCAAACTTTCCCTTTCCCCACTGCACAAGTCATGAGGAGTTGTAGGAATGACTTGTAAGCTTGAATGGATGCCTCTTCTCCATATCCTTTCAGTACAAGTTCCTTCTGTGAAGAGACTGTCTAAGGGTCTTTGAAACAAGGCTAAATTTCTTTCTAAAAGATGTGCTCCAATTCAAACAAATACATACAGACCAAAGCTGAAATTTCTGTGATGAACGGTGATTGTTAGCCAGATGAGATGCTGACATCTGAAAACACATCGTACAAGCTGGCTTCCCAGTTGCCATCCAGTGGCTGGAAATATCTGACTAGGGGCTGTTAATCACCTTCAAAGAGACCCTGTTATTCAGAGTATTCAAGTTGATTACAGATCAGAAAAGCCTTTAGTTTAACTTCTTAATTCCACTGAAGTAAGGAAGAATTTCTGGATTTATGAGAAACAGGAGGCAAAAATATGCGTAAACAACTAGCAGCCAGCACCTTGTCTCCAGTACCTTTTTTCCCAGAGTGGTGGTTTATTTTCTGAGTGTACTGGCAAAGCTCCAGTTTTATCTTCTGTCTTTCATTTCAGTTTAAAAACATAATGTCAAGTGAAATATATTGTCTTATGATCAAGGAGTTTTCTGGCTTACAGGAAGAGCACAAGGGCATTGGGAAACCTCATTTATCTTTCTTAAACAATTTTATCATCATTTTTGATAGATTCATTTTTAATAACTTAATTTTTTCTCTTTTATATTACAGTAAACGCTTAGAGTTGGAGATTCTTGTAGTAATTTTGTAGTCACTTATCCCAGGCACTTATCCCATGTCCCTGGGATAAGTGCCTGTGTTCTCAGTGGCCTCCTGCTTCTGAGTTATTTGAGTCAAGGTAACTTTATCTTGTAGTGTCCTTATTGTAAATAGACAGGAAGGACCTGGTACCCACTGTGCAATAAACTCAACAGCACACTGAAAGGCTTTTTCTGCATGGTTGGCATGAGGGATTTCGTGTGCCACTGGCTGCTTTAAGAAATTAAGCTATCAGCAGGCTAAGCTCTCCCAGGATGCTCCTGATTGTGTGCTTTGATGTCTTGTTTTCCTAATCATTGTAAAGAGTAGAAATCTTTGATAGTGACTCTTGTTGGGGGCGGGGCTTCTCTTTCCAGTGCTGTGTTTAACCGACCAGTTCCGCTGTGCCAGTGGGCAGTGCATCGGGAAAAGCAAGAAATGTGATCACAACCTGGACTGCAGTGACAGCTCAGATGAGCAAGGATGCTGTAAGTGTAAAACCTGAGACTACAGACATCATCATTGCAGCATCCAAAATGTGTTTCTTGCCTTCTCTACGAGTTAGATTTTATTCTGCCAACCAGATTGAATTAGTTGTTCCCAAAATGAATGCTCCTGCTCCTATCTGCTGTCATGCAATCAATGAACAACATGGTGCAACAGGAATAACAGAAATAACTAGTGTTCTGAACGAGTAGTCTCTGAGGCAGAGCAGGCTAGTAAAATGTCCTTTTTAAACTTTTAGCAGAAATAAAAGCTTTGCTTGACTATAATCTGTTAGTATGCTGAGTTGGTGCGTTGGTGTTAAAAAAGTCTTTCTAGCAGCATGAGGCTTTTACATATAGCTGCTCTGCTTCATGGTTTTCTCACCCAGAGAATTATTAGCAGGTGCTTTTAGAATCAAAGGACCACTGCTTACAGAGTAAACCTTCTAAAGTTTCCTTTCTATCTTGAAAAGATGTAATTCTGAGCTTGATTTATGATTTGTAACATGTGATATCCCCTACCTTGAAATCTCCTGGGCTCTGCAAGAAAACCGCTGCCTTTAAAATTCCAACTTGAAAGTTCATTTTCACCCTTGGTGCTTTAAAAGAAATTGTAAATAGGGACATCTCCTCTTGTGTTAGAGATCTGTATATCACAGTTGACACACATACAACTTGAAAATGCAAAGCCAGAGTTGGACCCTTGATCTTGTGGGGGAGTAATAGGAGATGTTCTGTCATGCTACCAAGTTGTTAGTGACATTATCCCAGACACGTGTAGTTATCTTTATTATAGTTCACGTATTTTCCTGTTTTGTAGTAGCAGTGGCTGGAAAATTAGCCTACCCCAGAGTAAGATTGGAGTTGTCACTGTCCCTCTTCAAGTATGATCAGAAGTCTGTTTACTTATCTCTGTAGACTGTGACAAGCTGGTTAAAGTGTGGGTTTGGTGTTCTGGGAGAAGAAAATGTGTTGAGGAAAAGACTTTCAGTAATGGATAAGATGTAAAACACCAACTAGGACAGGAAAATACTTTAAAGTCTGCTTTTCTTGTCAGATTCATGAAGCACAGGCAGGGGGTTGTCAGTTATTCCCAGAAATGTCGTTGCTGAGAATTGGTGTTGTAGGGAACGCCACTCACTATAATCGCTTCGGATAGATTCCTCGTAAGGATGGCACCTCTAAAGCCGACGCTTAGCTATGTCTGTAACCATCAGTGTGGGTCAGATGTGGAGCAGGTTAGGTAGTTTAACACATAGCAGCAAATCCAAAATCCATCATTGGTGCATCAGCTCTACTGCTCAGCATAATTGAAGGTTAGACAGCTGAGAAGAGGGAGTGCCAGTCTGTTACAGTGAGCGATAACCCAGGTGCTTATGTGATGAGGCGCAGCATGAAAAATAGTTGTCATTATCTTTAATGACAAAAAAAAAGCACAACTGGAGTCCCCAGCAAAGTGCCATCTGGGGTCATGCCTGCAGGTCTTGTTCATCAAGTTCAAAGGGTAGCCCTGCCTGTCAGCGTGAAGCAAGATCGGGGACCCGGTTGATCAGCCTCCCTGCACATGCATGTACTGCTCGTTTCCTGTCATTTGTGATTTAAAAACCTCTCTGCACGTCTGGAGGTTATCTTGTGCACACAGGTAGCCCTTATGGACACTCTGAGTCTTTAAACAGACCTGTTCCAGTGCCTGTTTGTGCTACCCATACCTTCATTTGAAAAGCTGTTGTCTGCCTACAGAAGAGAAGGTTCTTATGTTTCCTGTGTGGTGTCAGGATGTCAGGAAAACTGCTGGTGGCACATGAAGCAGTTGGATTAACTTAGATTTTTCTTTTGCCTTTTAGACACAACGGAGGAGCCTGCGCCACAGCCCAACAACACCATCGGCTCCATCATTGGGGTCATCCTTACAGTTTTTGTGGTTGGAGCAATGTACTTCATCTGCCAGAGGGTGCTGTGCCCACGCATGAAGGGAGATGGGGAAACAATGACCAATGATTATGTGGTGCATGGACCAGCCTCTGTACCTCTTGGTTATGTGCCTCACCCCAGCTCTTTGTCAGGGTCTCTCCCTGGTGAGTAAATGGTGTGATCCTTGTCCTGCTCTTTGTCACTACGTAGTTATGGCTGAGGATACTGTGCATGTAGGCACAAGAGATGTCCATTCCAGATACATAATTGGTGTAAGCCAGGACTGCCAAGGCTTGTTGCCATCCTCCTTTATAATAATGAACTGCCATTTTACCTACACTATTCATGAGTGTTTAGATACTCAGAGATACACACATTGAGGGAGTTCTTTTCTTTGGCTATTAAAGAAGCCTCTTTTTGGACTGTTAAAACATCAGCAAGGTGTCATGACAGTATCGGGTAAAGTTACACAGTTTTATTCATGGGAATTGAAACATTATGTAATTATTCTTTTTAGATTTGTAGGCTGAGTTTGTATGCTTGTGAAAGTTCTTGTAAAGTCTGTAATGTCTTGTTTCATTGATGAATTTTCCAACACCAGTCCAAGCACATGCTGCTCCTGCTGTTTGAAAAGTAAGACTTAATTGCAATGTTGCACTTCATTTATATGTGTTGCTTCTATATATACTGATTAAATACATACTGTAACTTGTGGCTTTGGATCCAGCAGGTTCTAATCAGAACAGGTTCTGTGTGGCTGTTATAGGATTAAAATAATGGACTGAATTTCTCTCTTTCTGTAGTAACCCACTTTCCTAAAGAGAGTCTTTGAGCAGAATTTTCACCATTACTTTGAGTGCAGTGGCATACCTTTCCATTTCCCACTTGGACTCTCTGCCTGTGTGCTTCAGTCCAGTAGCAAAAGCTCACTTCATGGTGTGGAAATAGAAGAACACAAACCCTCTCTTCTCTTGCACAGATTTCAGTTGTTCAGTTGAGGTGGTCAGAGCAAAGTTCATGTTTTATTCTGGGGCATAGAAGTAGTACCTGAATGCTTGTTCTCTCAAGTCTTTTTTGGGTGTTCAAGTGAAAGAAATCTGTTTCTGTTCACCCAACTCTAGTGTCGCCCAGTGCCAAGTCCTGCAGTTGAGTAGCAGATGCACAAAGCCAACGTGTTTATTCCCTGACAGTCTTCATTCCAGTTGTCCATCAGGGAGCACTGAATTTGTTCTTAACACCAAGAAGATTAATTTTGATTTTAGGAGTTGTGCTTATACTAGATTCATTTTTTCAAGCTTTGTTTTCTCTGTTTCAAAGAATTGAATGTTGACATGCATCTTTGTTCTTCAGGGATGTCTAGAGGTAAATCTGTGATCAGCTCCCTCAGCATTATGGGAGGGAGCAGTGGACCACCCTACGACAGAGCCCATGTTACTGGGGCTTCTTCCAGTAGTTCTTCAAGTACCAAAGGCACTTACTTTCCTCCAGTAAGTCATTCTATTATGTGTACAGCTTGAATAACTTTCTGGGAAGTGCCAGCGTCTTTCTGAGGATAAATAATTGACAGATTAATGTTCTGTTTTAATTTCTACCTAATATGCTTGTTTGAATACGGAGTAAGTGATTTTGAAAGGGAAAGGAGAGGAGAGGAGATTTGTCTTTTTCCAAAACAGTATAGAAATTTTCTGTTAATTTAAAGAAGTTGTGAGAGCGCTCAGTGCCAGAAAAAGAAGTTAGATTGAATGTCAGGGGAGATGAAAAAAATCCCTATGAATGTTGAGCAGCTTTGGCAGAGCGATCTCCTTCCATTATACTCTGCCATGTGCCTCTGGAGATAAAACCGTGGTTGATTCTGTATAGAACTTTCAAGGAACTGAAGTTTTGTGGCATGTAGATAGGCAAATGAGCGCCTTGCGACTCCATAGCATTCTTCTAGTCACAAATGGGTAGTGTGCTGCGCTAGGTGCTATAGAACAGTTGGTACCGGCCCTAGAGGGCTCCCTGTCTCTTTACTTCAAGCATCAGCAGTTGTTGTTTGAGATATTCTTACATGAAGTCCACCAAGCCACTATTGAGTGTTAAAGGGTCAGGTGCTTGGTCAGCGCGGGGTGAACTCTTCAACTCTCTGTTTTCAATTCCAAGAATCAACCCATCGTGTTACATCTTTAAGCTAATCAAAATAGTGTTTGTGCAGTCAGAGCATGCCAGTATAGGGAAGAAATGCTTGTCTTGGACAGCACACTGCAAGTATTATTAACAGCATAATACTTGGGGGCTACAGCTAGCAGGAGCAGACATCTGCCAGTTTGCCTAGGGCAGTGGTATCCCTAGTGACAATCTAGTATTGAACAGCTAGCTTGAACTTTACTTTTTAGCAATGGGTATGTCAAAATAGCAACAGCAGTCAGCATTTTTTGAGAAGAGCTTAGGAAGAGCTTCTGTGGGAATGGTGAAAAGTGGCAATACCAGTGTCTGCTAAAGAACTGGGGAATAAACAGAAGAAAAAATATGTTTGTTGGGAGAGGCTATGCATGCAGTTCTTATTTTACTAAAAAGAAAATTTGTAAGCTGATGTTTTCTTGGGTCTCTCTTTTTTTGCCTTTGTTTTTTTTTTACTGTGGCTTTTTTCTTTTTTTTTTTTTTTTTCCCCTTAGATTTTGAACCCACCACCATCACCAGCTACTGAACGTTCACATTATACCATGGAATTCGGTTATTCTTCAAACAGCCCATCCACTCATAGATCCTACAGGTAATTACTATTACAATAGCTTCCATCAGGATCAAAGCAGTTAGTGGAGGAAACGCAGAATAAAGACAGCCTCTGCTCCCTAAGAATCGCAATCAAAGGCCTTAATTCTGCAGGAACTAAAACAGGTGCTTAAATGGGTTCACATGTATCGTGTCACTGAAGTGTGTATCTAAGTGTAGCAGTGTTTGAGGTAAATGGTACAGTAAGTGGGTTAGTGGTACACCTCTTCGGTATTTTGCTTTAGGAGGAACGACGACACTCATCATAAAATTAGCTAAATGCTGAAAGAAACCTGGTACTGTGATAACTCTGAGCCAAAAATACTTACCCTGGGGTGATTCTTGCCTTTTTTTATGCCTCTGTAATAAATAATATGTTATGTGATTATCAGGAACAGTAGGCAAACACCATGCAGAGGCCAGAGGTTCAGAATTAACATGAACTCTAGGGCCTCAATAAAGGCCACAGAAATTTTAGTGAGACACATTAAGGGTTAATATCTGAAAAAGATTACTAATCTTTTGCTTATTTTCTCTGACAAATATTTGTGGGCACGCAAGCTTTACCTCTTGTTACTTGAATGTACCTTTTTTACCTTCCCCGCGAGATGGGAGAGTTCGTTAGCATTTTATAACTAGCTACCAAAAATAAAGAATGAGACACCTGCTACCCAAGGGTGTAAAGGTTCCCCTCCCAAATCACTAGTAGATCTGGTCAGTGAGAAGAGTGCACTGTGTTTGTGTATAGAAAGAAATGCCTCCCTAACACGGAGCCTTTGGGGGCTTTTGGATAATGAGGTCTCTGGGGCTGAAAAGACATCTCTTCTCCATTAGCAGAAAATATGGCCTCTGTTGTGCAGAAGGTCAGACCAGATGTTATTAATGATCCCTTGCAGCCATATGAAAAAATCTTTTAAAATGATGAGTAATTTTCTAATGAAAGAAAGCCAGATTTTGGCACTGGCATGAATCGTGCTGATTGCTTGCTTAGCTGTTGTGACTTTTAGCGTCATAATTCGTTATTAGGGCTGTAGCGTGTTTTCCCAGTGCTCCCTCGCCCAAAAATAAACCCTGGCCTTGCTGCTTCCCATCTTTCCTAATATTCTGACTTGAATCAAAGGAGCTGCATCCCCTGCCCTCCCCCAACAACTGACTGTGGTGCTGGTAGTTGTAGCTACCAAGCCACCCCCGCTTTCTAATTTGTTTTCTTTAAACTATCTTGGACTCATTTTAAAAGATGTTTTGCACCAGCAGCCTTTGGGAATTCCATCCCAGTCACTGCTCTGGGGAGCGATTCTCCTGACTGCTATGAACGCACCGGGTGATTTTCAGTCTCCATGGCTGGGCCTTAGAAGTCAGTATCCATAAATTGCATGAAGGAAGCAGGCTATCTTTTCCAGATAATTGCAGCACCGCTCTTTCTGCTCTCCCTCCCCGTGCCCTTCCTGCCCCCACTGTCTTAGGAGCAACTTTTTCTACCTCAAGTAAGCCCTTAGGGAGCCTGTTGACTGTAGGTAATGGATAATTAGCAGCCCTTTCACAGGTTGCTATCATTTGCCCTGATGCTGTAGTGCAAAGGTGGGCTTTCTCCAGGGCAGCTAGCGAGTCTGGGGTGTGAGAGAGAGCGTGGTGCTGTGTGTCTGCTGCAGAGAGGTCGACCCACTCTCCATTGCCACCTTGGCTTACCTGCCGATGCTGACGTGGTCTTCCTCGATGCTGACGCTTCTCCCCATATATCCCCCCCCACCCTGCTGCAGCTACAGGCCTTACAGCTACCGGCATTTTGCACCTCCCACGACGCCCTGCAGCACGGATGTCTGCGACAGTGACTATGCCCCCAGCCGAAGGGTCACGGCAGCCACGGCCAAGGGCTACACCAGTGACTTGAACTATGATTCAGAGCCCGTCCCCCCGCCACCCACCCCGCGCAGCCAGTACCTGTCGGCGGAGGAGAACTACGAAAGCTGCCCGCCTTCCCCCTACACGGAGCGGAGCTACTCTCACCATCTCTACCCGCCGCCGCCGTCCCCCTGCACGGACTCCTCATGAGGGGTAGCCCCCCCGCCCCATTATCTGCCTCTGCCCTGAAAGTGTAAATACAAAACGTTCTATTGGGGAGGGGGGAGGGAGCTCTCGGCGAAGGATGAGGTAGGACAGTGTACAGTTAAATGTTATTAAGTGGGGTGGAGGAATACTGAAGATATTTGTACAGAAGTGAACAAAACAAAACAAAACAAAACAAAAAAAACGAAAAAAAAAGATATTTATATATTATCTTAAACAGCAACTGCTGCTTGTGCCATAAGAAGAAAAAGATTTTTGTATAAAAGAACCCAGACATTTGTACAAAAAGTTTTTATTTTTGCAAACGGAACACAAAAACATGCCTTAATGCAGTGAAGTGACTGAGCACACGAGGAAACGGAAGGACCGGGATGTGTTACTTGTCCAGCGAGGTGAGATGTGGGGTTTGTCAATACCAAAAATGTTTAAAGTCATTAATAATTAAGAAGTCCGTCTTAGAGCAGCATACCATAGATACTTGGAAGTAGCCAAATAACCTCTATGTTACCTACGGAGGGCCAGCAACTGAAGTTAAACTTGAAGATGCAGTCAGGACAGATACTAACCTTACACAAAGGGCTTTGTTTTCTACAGGAATACAGCGATCGTAGCAGTGAATCCAGAAAAACAATCACAGGCTTTTTAAAATTCATACACCTCTGGTTTCCCTTAATGCATTTACCAAACCAGAGTGCTTAGAGCGCTCTCCTTGCTTCTGGAATGTCAATGAATTTTGTTGGGAATGTTTTAAAGTTTGCTTTTTCCTCCTTTTTAGCTTTTTCCCCTCCCTTCTGCACCCTTTCTTCCTGCCCGTGTCACTTTAACTCATGATACCCTTATTTAAAGTACTGCTAGAGCTGGGCTGCTGTAACTTTTGGGTTTTTTCCCCTCCTAATTAGCCTTGTCATCCGGTGATTATCACTCTATACATTATCTTCTTCCCTTTGCCAGCGCGGTAGGGTTCTGTTTTGTACCACGTCAGTACGATTTTCACGTAATTGACAAGGGTAATATGCATATACCTGAATGGGTTTTAGTCCCTTAAAAAAGAAAACCTTATTTTGACCTAGTGCCCACAAAAATGTCAAATATTTTTATACCACATATAATATAGACAGCATATTTATAAACTATAAATTTAACCGTGGATTGTTAGTTTTACTGTAAATGAATAATATATCCTTGCAGTACTTTCAGTGTATATTGCTATCACAGTATACAAATCGTATATATATATATAAATATATATATTATTTTTTCCTAGTAAGGAAGCATTTAACTTTCAGTGGAGCAACTATCCATTTAAAAAAAAAAAAAGAAAAAAAAAAAAGAAATTGCTGTTTTGATCAGTGGAAGGGGTTCCCAGGCTGTATTACCTGCTCGTGATTTCTTTGTGTTAGGTAAAGCCAGTTTTTCTCAGTATGGTTTTTGACACATACCTCCTCTTTTGCATGGCGTGAGTTTAATACTTTAGTGTTAACCACTGTGAATGTCAAATTTTAACATATTCTTAAGCAAACCGTTTTATATTCGCATCTCTATTTTTGTATATTATCGTATTTAGCCCCTTCTCCCGTCAGCCTCACCGTGGTGATTTTGACAGGGAGAGTATATAATCAAGTGAAAAACGTTATTTGTGTAGGTTGAGGGGCAACCTAGGATATTATTAACTCCTCTGACTCCAGTGCAGTGTTCTGAATTTGCTTTGACTGTTGTGGAGCTCACAGTATACCTGATCTTAGATAGCATTGTGCATTCACACCTTCTGTTGACATCAAATCCATTGAAGGTGCTCAATGCCTTCAAAGCCTGGCCCTCTGAGTCTTCTCTAGCACTACAGAGGTACTGAGGAGCATCTGCCTCCTAGACTTTGGGCATAGTATGGGTGTAACAACTCTTCAGAGGTGCCATTTGGGTTTTATTGTTCTCTGTTGCTTGTTTCCCAGCCAGTTTCAACTGAAAGAGAATTCATCTGAAAGTGTGGCATGGGGTTTAATTCCTGCTGTTGACAGAGTTAGTGACAAGTAGTTTGTGCTAGTGCTGCCGCTCATCTGGAGTACTAGGGCCTCACTTGGCTTCAGCTCCAAGGAAAACCATGGCATTTAGATTCCAGCAGTAATAAAGGGTCTTTCTAGTGGTCCAAGATACCTGAGGAACCTTTACAAAGCCTTGGTGGTCTCCAGGCTATTGCAGTTGATCTCTGGATCTGGCATACTATGTGGTTTTTTACACAGCTTCGTACTAAGTATCTAGGAATCGTTGGTAGCTGTTCTTCTGGCTCTTCCTTGCTGGTGAAGAAGCTTGCTTGTGTTCTTCAGCAGGATGGATGTTGAGGAGGGTCTCGTGAACTATAAGGGAACTCGAAACCATTTATATGAAGGGGGGGAGGGCAGGTGTGTCAGGGCAGGGGATGTTGAGGCTGGCACGCCGATGGGAATTAGAAACTTCTCTGTTGTTTACATTTTTTCACGTGCAGCATTCCGTGTGGAGTTCACATGTGGAAACTTGCACTAATGAACTCAGAAGAATATTGCATTGTTGTATCTCAGTCCAAGTGCTTGTACTGCGATGGCAATGGTCTCTTCTTGCAAAATACTTTCTTGTTTTGTTTTTTTTTTTCAGTGTGCCAATTTCTGTTTGAAAAACTCTAAGGTGGTTGAGCTTAAGGAGTGGTATCCTCTTTCTGGTGCAGTTGGACTGCCTCGCTGAGGCTTCCTCTTGGAGGGGGGCTTCCTGCAGGTAAATTCCTAAGGGCGTTAGTGACAGCGAGGGTTCTTGAGAAGAAAAATGTTGTCTGCGTATGAATTGTGCTGCCTGCCTTCTCTGCTAGTTTACACCCACACGTAACTCAAGTCAATGGGCTGGACACACTATTCAGTGTAAGATTTGATGAAAGTCTTTTTGATACATGAGTTTCCATTTGCTCATCGGATATTTTGAGTGACTGGCCTCTGGGAGGTTCGTGTGAAGAGGGGGAAAGTGGATAGACTATGTTTTTCCACTTATGATGACCAGCGTAGACAGCAGGCTGTTTCTCATCTGGGCTAACCAAAGAATTTGCTTAGTGGGAAGCTGTGATCTGCTTTTGCAAGTGCATTTTTTTTTTCCAGCCCATCTAGAGTAAAATTTTGAAAGAGCTGATCTGTGATGTACCTCTTGGGCAAATCTCCAAATCACAAAAGCATTGATACAACTTGCACACCTGACACGTTCCCTGTGGATACACCAGGGATAGACTGATTGAACATTGAACAATTTCTCTCTGTTCCTCTCTGCCACTGAGCCTGCAGTGATTCATGTTCCCTCCTTCCCTCAGCAAGGCTCATGCCTTCTCCCACTTCTCAAATTGACTGAGATGTTAGGGCTGTAGATAAGGCCCACATGTCAATTCTGAAGGTCGCTAAAGCAGGTTTGTAGTATTAGCATGGAAGTGGTCTCACTGGTGACAATGAAACTGCTCCTCCTCTTAAACTGAGCACAAATGCCCTTATCTCACAACATCTGGTATATACACAGTGAGGCATTGACACAGGTACTCCTTGTGCACTTTGTCCTCTCTGTAGACACCTGAGGAGTATTCCTAGCTGGCTGTCTGGCAACAGAAATAGCTGCCATGCTCAATCAGGAAAGGAACAGTCCTTTGTAGTTTGAAAAAACAACAAACCCCAAACCAAAAAAAGATATCGCAGCATAATTTGATGAAAACTAACCTTTGTATGTTCAACTGGAGCAGAGCTGTTGTTAATGGCAGCATTAAGAACTATTCTTGCCTTACAAAATGATACCTGCCATGTCATACTCATTCCATACCTTACTAGGGAACACTCCTCGTTTCTCCACTGCTTTTGGATACCAAGATATTTATTGGAAAAGCATTTGGATACGATAAATGGAACGCACACATTGCCTTTGTGTGTGAAATAAAGAATATTTGTGTGTGTGAAATATGAATTCATGCAACCTGTGCAGATACATTAACTGAAATACCTGCAGTAATGCACAACATGCAAACGAGCCAGTTGATATCAAAGGATTCCTTGTGCTGTGAGTTGTAACTTTCAGCATCCTAAATTCCAGATTACTGCCATACCGTTTCCCCCCCGTGCACACGTACAAGTACATTTATGGAGGTAACTTTGATAATGTGAATTTACCCAAAGCTAGCAGCTTTCTCTCTCCTGCATACCCGTTAACAGGCCCCCATTGGCAGATTCACCCTCCCTGCCCTCCCCAGTGCCAGCGCTGGGTGCTGGTCTATCTGGTGTAGACCTAGCATAATTACAAAGAAAACTGCACCCAAACTGCTTGACGTGGCAGGTGCTACCTACCATCCCCTGCAGGTGAAGCTGTGTGCAGAGAAACCCCCATTTATTGCACTGAGGGGCTTGGGTGGTGGTCAGTCACCAGTTGTGCCTTGCTTCTCTATTTATTATAGCCCGTTCTCTAGAAATGGCTTGACTGGCCAGTCCTAAACACAGATTCATTTGTTTTGCTTTAAAGCAGCCCGTGCTAAGATGAAGGAAAGGCCACTGTCTTGAGTACTGAGTATTTCCATTCCCTATTGCTTGGCGTATCTCTAATTAATCCATTACTGGCACCATTCTGGGGGGAACTGCATGAACTACAGAACTCCCTGGTCACACATGCTGTTGAATTGAATGACGTCTTCAAACTATCTGTTAAGAAGTAATCAATCACTCCTGTTCCCTGAGGTTTTTGTCTTGAGCTTGTTTGTTGCACAGTTTTGGTAAGGACAGAATCTGCTTTTGACCGTGTACTGTGCGTGCAGCAGATCGCTATTTATTTCTGTGACAACAAAAAAAATAGCTGTTTCATTGGGTGCAAAAGTAATTAGAATATTGTAATTCAGAAATTATTTCTTATCCATGGGATTTTTTTAGTTGCATTTTCGTGGGGTTATTGCTTGAAAATTAACCTTTAACTTAAATGGCAGGTGACAGATACACCTTAAAAATAAGTTAGGAATGACCTAATAGCTTGGAAATGGCTGCCAAGCACTCTGTTGCTCTGTTGTTTGGTTGGGTTTTTTTCCTTAAAGAAAGCAAATAAGATAGAGTAGCGATCCAGTCTGGGTGATTTTCTTTCCTTTCCACCTCTAAAAAGGGCAGCTCAGGGGGTGATGCCAGCGTAGCCTTTACATTGGGACTGGGCTACACACTCCAAATCCGGGCAGGGCAGGGCAGGGTAAGTAAACGTTCTGAATTCGATTTGGGCCAGAGATTGTCGCAGTAGCACACACAGCCTGATTGCCATGATGAGACTATTGGCGAGCACTCTTCTTCCTCTCTTTTAAATGAACAAGGAGCTGCTTTGAAGTCCTGATTAAAACGGCTGTAGCCTTAAGCCAGGCAGTTAAAGAGTCAGCCAGGGAAAATGAAAGTGTCTTTTTGTAAAGAGGATACCACCGGGCTTAAGCTGAACTAGCCTTGTTTGCAAGTGAAGGATCTGGTGCTGCTTTCAGGTTTTTAATCTTGTTTTTTGGGGTTTTTTTGTTTGGTTTTTTTTTTTTTTTTTTTTTTTGTAAGCTTTAATCACTGTTTGTCATTGTCTTAAAGCCAGCTGGTGTCTCTTGTTCATCAACTTTGGTACGATGGTGCTTTGCAAGGATGTATTTATATTATAATGACCAACATTTGGTCAGACCTATTCACTTATTCACTAACTTTTTTTTTTTTTTTGTAAAATAAAGTGCTTTACTTGTAAGGTGTATATAAACCTTGTACAAAAATCCTTTCCAATTATTACTATAAACTGAGTTGTAACAAATGAAATGTTGATTTTTATAATAAAACTAAAAGTGAAAAAGGAGAGGTGCTCTTCGTTTTACTTCAGCATCTGGAGGACAGGTTATTAGAGGTAAAAGTCCACGTGTGTCTTTGCTCTCTGCAAAAGCCAGAATGTGCTCAGATGCTCATCAGATGCTCAGTGGCATCCTGGCTTGTATCAGAGATAGTGTGACCAGCAGAAGCAGGGAGGTGATTGTCCCCCTGTNTTTAAGAGTAGATTGGATGTGGTGTTGAGGGATATAGTGTAAGGGAGAACTTTGTAGAGTAGGGCTGATGGTTGGACTCGATGATCCCAAGGCTCTCTTCCAACCGAAATGATTCAATGATCCTGATGCTGTGGGCAGAGTCTGCAAGCCCCGAAGCACTTGCCTGAAACACATGGCAGACTTCAAGCAGCTCCGTTGATCTCTGCTGGTCTGCGATGCGACTGGACGCGTTTTAAAGCTATTTCGATCACCATTATTGATCACTGAGGCTGGTTTACAGGCTCATACGAACCAGACAATTTTACCAAACAAATCCTTATCAGACTTGGAGGTGCCTGGTGATTACTTTGGAGACAACTGATCTTTAAACCTGTGTCAAAACGCTCACGAAGGGAAGAGCTTTTAACTCAAAAACGTAAAGAGATTTTCCCCACACACCCCCTGTAACAGGTAACTCAATAGGAAGCAGTTGTGCATTTGTAAGTTCAGCACAGGAATTCCCACTCCCATCCACTGGTTGTGGAAAAAAAATGCAGCTTTGTGTTAGTGCAGATCTGGCTCCACTAAGGTTCTTTTACAGCTCATTTTACTACTCAGAGGCGTGGACAAAACACCTCTCGCTGCCTGTATCAGTAAAACTGGGCCTACATTTATCAGTCTCACAAAATGTACAAATATATGGTACTTGTTCTCAATGCTTATTTTATTTCAAGGTGCTATATTTATTCTACCTTGGAAAATGAGCTGTTAGACTGGAGCTGCTGGGCGCTGCATTTTCCTCTAAAATCCCCAGTTTTGAATTGCTGCTGGGCTACAGAAGGCTCATGACCTTTTT
>VZTM01008366.1:0-17396 GCA_013400555.1 Jacana jacana
CACAGAAGGACAATGGAAACTATAAAAGCACAACAGAGTAAGTATCAAGAGCTAAACACAACGACACGTAACGTGCTCTCAAAAAGGAGGGAATAGACAGGACTTGAACACAGAGTGAATCAGGTATCTGGCACAGCTGAATCAGCTCAACCTGCTAAAGGTTTCTGGACCTCCAAAGCATTGAGGGTGAACTTGATTTATCAGAAATCGAGAGAAATGACAGCACAGGATGATCAGGGGTACAAATCCTAATTTACATCAACATAAAATGGAGCTTTCTACTGTTACTCCAGATCAAGAGCTAGAGCTCTGTGCTCCCAGTCCAGTCGGATGATATGTATAAAAATAAAAAGGCATAAGAGTAGTCACCTTATGTAGAATGTCTGTGCCATTCACAGCAGGATGCCTGGCTACAACAAAGCTTTGGGTAAGGTTACTGATCACAGGCCTCAGTGAGAGCTGCTTTTAGTNTTTTCTTCCACCTTCAGCTAATATGAAATATGGAGGCTGCACCCATATTCCTTTCAGGTGTGGGGGGGATCACAAGCTTATCAGGAGTAGCTATCAGGAGCTCAGGGCTGAGTATTTTCAGCTGACATACTTAAGCTATGGAACATACCAGGAGGGATTGGTATGAATTTAAATATACAAAGGAAAATGCTTATGATCCATGTTTCCTTGTATTGCAAGCTTTTCCGTAGCAACGAGTAAGAGTACCCAGTAATCTCACAGAAGGACAATGGAAACTATAAAAGCACAACAGAGTAAGTATCAAGAGCTAAACACAACGACACGTAACGTGCTCTCAAAAAGGAGGGAATAGACAGGACTTGAACACAGAGTGAATCAGGTATCTGGCACAGCTGAATCAGCTCAACCTGCTAAAGGTTTCTGGACCTCCAAAGCATTGAGGGTGCACTTGATTTATCAGAAATCGAGAGAAATGACAGCACAGGATGATCAGGGGTACAAATCCTAATTTACATCAACATAAAATGGAGCTTTCTACTGTTACTCCAGATCAAGAGCTAGAGCTCTGTGCTCCCAGTCCAGTCGGATGATATGTATAAAAATAAAAAGGCATAAGAGTAGTCACCTTATGTAGAATGTCTGTGCCATTCACAGCAGGATGCCTGGCTACAACAAAGCTTTGGGTAAGGTTACTGATCACAGGCCTCAGTGAGAGCTGCTTTTAGTAGTAGGAGTCTCACAGTATGAACATTTGCTACTATCGGGCTCAAGACAAAGCACCTATTCAGAGACTTTCATTCATGCATTTTAAAAGGTTTTATAAGGGTGTCTGATTAGAGTTGGCTGTGCTTCATTACTGATGGCATCTGAGGCACTAGAGAAATAAGGCTGCCTTTTTTTTTTTTNGGCTTCTTTGAGTGCCCTAATGTTTTCGTTCCAGGGTTAAGCTAAAGACTATTAGGAGGTATACATGTTCCCCTAAACAATCCAGTCATCACAGCAGGTATTTAGCATTTCTGAAAATGTTACCAGAGCCTGAAGATTAACTCTTCAAGCTAAATACCTAGATCTGAAGACCACTTTTGAATACACAGTCCTGTATCTCTAAGACCACAGTCACACAGAGTGGTGGAGTCAAACTCTGTAACTCTCAAAGATGTCTCTCCTTCAGAGCACGTGTAAATCTAAGTGAAACAAGCTATACTACATGGCTTGTTTGTTCAACAAAAGTAGCAAGAATAATCTGTATGTGGAAAACTTCTCAATAGAAAGGCATATGTTGGTGTGACAATACATTAAAGAGCTATTGTGTAGAAATACAAGAAGAATAATAGACAAGGGGTTTATTATGAGGACAGTACTCCAGAGCCTCATCAGAAGTGGTTTGTTAGAAATAGGAACAAGTAACACTTTCTCTAACTTGGTTGAGCTTGCAGAAATTACCCTTAAAGCTAGTAATAAAATTTTCCAAAGACCTGAAACAAATTACAGGTGCTTTTGTTGTACTCCTCTCTGTCTAACTTTTCAGGAAGACTTTAGGCCTAGATGAGTTTTATTTTGTCTATATTCTTTGTCTCATAGCTTCTGGTTTGCTTGTTGATCCATTTGGTTTCTTTTATTCATATGGGCTTCAAAAAAAAAAATTTATGAACAAGAGATGGTGATGTTTTTCCGCTTTCAATAACAAGGATAAGTATTTTAAGGGGGGATACAAGACTTAACACACACTAAGATAAAAAATATAGAATAACAGCTCAAGTTCTCCACTGACACAAATGTAAATTCTTTGCATAAATCGGATGCAGTAGAGAGTTTGGTGTAAGGTACTCATAAGAAAAGGCTACTATAAAAAGGTAAAACATGCACACCACTTACTATATTAACGAAGCACTAGACTGGATCTTTACCTCTTTTACTTTAAACAATATTCAGTTATATTCCAACTCTTGTTATGAACAGATATTTTTTGAACCAATCACGGTAAGAGGTTTGAGCTACCTGAAGATTAATCTTTTGGTAAAAAAAAATAAAATTGTCTGAATAAAGCAACTACTCTTCAACCAGAAGTGATGTTCTTCAGCTAGAGACAGAGGAAACCATTTCCAAAACCCATCCTTTTTATAACCTTCGCTATCCTGGAGAATAAGATGACTGTATTCTAGCTCCTGTGAGCAAAAATTCAACTGCCCAGATTGTTTTCCATTTAAAATGAATGCAGGCTTTCAGGACCTCAGGTTTCCCTCAGTAGTCAGCCCTGCTAAAATGGGACGTTTTCTTTTGGCACATAGTTTCCTAGCAGTAGCCAGGACTAGTGAGACACAAAGCTGTGTCTCCGGGTGGAAAAGCCGAAGCAACTGCATAGAACATTAAACGTGTCGATTAATGCATTTTTATAAGTGTTGATATCTTCTTGCCTCTATGAAGCTCAGTCCTGACACATCTGCACTACAGTCCTACACCTGCTGGCCACTGATGGACACACAAAGGAAGAGTAATGACACCAGCATGTTTCAGCTCTCAGGCTTTACTCAGACACATGCAGGCCACGCTGAGGCTTGCGCTGCTTCAGCCACAGTGCGACAACTACATTCGGCCTGCCTTCAGCCCCGTGGGGCAGCTCTCCTCTGGGTCACACTGCAAACGGACCCATAAATTGAAATCCTTGCGTGGCGGGCTCTCTGGGTCATTCACCATACCATCCAGCAGTGGTAATGAAAACGTGAGACCTTTTGTAGAGAAGGCTATTACAACGTTACAGTACCTCAAAGTTCTCAATGATTTTTCTACGTAGGAAAATAAAGTAAGTATTTTAGCGTAATACCTGATCAACAAACTTTCAATAGAGTAAGAGTTAAAATTAACTCTAAATGGGTGTATCGTCTTATATTTGAAAACCTACTTTTTTCTTCTTCCAAAGATTTTCATTTCCCTTGTTGCCAGGACTTGTGTTTCACCCCAGGCTGCCATAATACACAATTCTTTATAGTTTTGCATTTTTCTCCTCTAGCGTTACTCTTCTGTCAGCTCAGCAAAACCTTTTTCATTATATATTCTCTTTTTTACTCTCCTTTTCCTCTCAGGCCCTCTCTTTTCTATGCTCATATTTACTACGCATAACCACATTTTACATTTCCTCACTATTACTTCCTAAGGTTTCTTTAATCCCATCTACCCAATTTTGTGAGGAATACATCCATATTGCTTACTTCTCTCCTTCCCCACATCCTTCCCCATCTCTATGCAGTTGTCTAGTCATCCCCTCTCTTTTTATTTTGGTATTTTTCCTCTTCAGCCTTGTATCACCTTCCTCTGCTCCTATCATTACTGAAATGATAAATTGCTTCTGCAGTCCACAGGCTCTGGGCAGTCTCAACTCTTTGAAGTTAGCAGCCACCTGGGAAAGGGAGTATCACTGCCCTTCCCTAGTGAGAACTGCCTCACATTAAAGCCCAAGAATTGCTGCCTTGCAGCTTTTTGAGACAGAGGAGATGCCACTGTGGACAGAAATTGCTCTTAGGAGATTAACGAAATAGGGGATTTCATCAATACTCACCCTGTACTGATCTTCAGAACAACTGCAGTTAAAATTTTCCATTCTGATTGATGTAACTTGGATAACTACAAATTTTATTTGCTTCAAAAGCCTAACCTCAGCCCTGGGTGGAGTCATTGTTTGTGGCAGTGTCTTAACTGTCATATCCAAGCTAGCTCTAAATGGGCAAGGGAGGAGCAGGTATAAAATCCAGTAGGTCTCACTTGGCAGAGCAAAGCTGTCAGGTCAGTACTCATAACAGGTGAAGGAGAAAGACTGGAAAATCAGCTTCTGCATATAGAGCTAACTTAAATATTATTGGAAGATATCCATTAGTCCCAGAGAATTTCAAGAACTATAAGGTACCATAAACAAAATGTAACAACTAACCCTAAAGATAGGCATAGAGATGTTTTGCTCTTCCCATGTTTATCCAAACACATCAGCATTCAAACACACATTAGATGGGAAATTCTCTCCAGAGCACAGAAGGAAGTTTACAACTTTGCTTCCTGCACCAGCCCTGGCCTGGGAAGTCAGAAGTCTCAACTAGGTGGGAGCTGCTGGTCTCAGCTTGGTTGGGCAGGAGAGGAAAAGGAGATGCTGTCAAGCAGAGGCAGTGCAGGTCTCAGATAACAGTAGCCACAGGAGAGGCAGTTTTACAAAGACAGTTCAGGAGCTGGTCCTAATGCGCTGGACTGAACTTTCTCCAGCACAGTTGTGTTTAAAGCTGTTTTTCTGGACTGAGGCTGCTGACCTGGTCTAATTATTGTAATAATTCTACTTTCCCCTGCCTTGTGTAATTAACTTGAGTTTGTGGTTTTGCAGAGAAGATCACTATTAAAACAAAATTAAACTGGTTAGTGGTGGCAGTAGTGTTTGTATTACTGCAGCACCTCTAAAACCCAGTCATGGCTGAGGATTCTAATGTCCTGAGGCTGTGCTGAGGAGGATGAAGAAACAATGGAGTACACACTATATGTGTGTCACAAGATGAAAGAACTGCATCTTTCTCCAGCTTGACAACGTGGTGCAGCATTTTACATTTAGTTCTTTGTGGACACATGATTTCCTATTGCCCACTGAATACCAGCCTGAGGACCAACCCACAACTCATCATCTATTCAGATGTGAAGCCATCTTCCTTAGGGCTAGGGCCTACTGCAGAGAGAGAGGAGGGTATCTATTGTAGGTACTCACATGGTTTCCATCAGAACAATATCAAAGCAGCTCACTGTCTCTTACACACTCATCATTGCGATGCTCCTGCAGAGAGAGGTAGCCTAGGTCTTGAGACACCTTATTGACACAGCACCTTTCCCAAGGTGATAACAAAAATAATAAAATAATAATCTGTGGCAAAGCAGGAACTGAATTCAGATTTTCCTGGCAGCCACAGGGCTTAGAATCTACTATTCTCTGAAAAAGCTTTCCTCATATCACACTAGGTTTCCATGCCATGTTAAAAGTGAAGATGCAAATTTTCACAGAGCAAAACTAATTTCTTCCTTATCAAAAGGACAAGTACAAGGTAGTGGTATGCTATCAAAAATGTTTGTAATTGCCCGTTTCTTTTAAAATAAGCCAAGGAGTTTTAAGCTTTTGGGAAAAAAAAACATTTCAAAGGCCCTGAGGACTACAAAGTTGCATTGTTTTCGGTCCTTCTCTGGGACTGAAAATTATCAGTGTAAATTCTTAAGGCCTTTCCATTTTCTTAATTGTGTTTCATCTAAAATAGTTACACCATTTCCCAAGTAGCTGCTATATAATCATATTTTCCCTTGCATTGCTTTTCCACTACATTTTTTATATAGTAAGCAAAATGTTATTTACCACATCTGAAAAGAAGCTGAACCTCAAAGACACTAAATGAAACAGCACTGCAGCAACATCATGTGGGCCCTATGGTTCCTGTGACATGTTTTTTGCTTGGCATGACAGTGACAGGGATGATGCGCATGATCTGCTGGGAGACCAACAGTCACAGCGGGCAGCAGGTCTGCCAGTGAACACACCAAGCAGCAGAGTTTTAAGCAGCCAGGAAAACCTAGTTTGAAAAGCAGAAAAGGGAAGAGATGGTTTGAAAGCCACTGAAATACTTCATTCATAATGGTAAACCTGTAACCCAAGTTTTCAATTAAATTAAAAGTACCTGTTCTTTTATGTTTAGATCGGAGTGGTCTGTGAGCTGCAGCTCTGTCCACAGAGGAATAAGAATTAGTGAGGGTGAAGGACTTAGTGGTAGTGAGTTGGTCCACTTAGATGTTCAGTCAAGAGAGTACAAACCAGTGTGGTTACAGTCTGGGTGCCCCCCAGATTTTGTTTTCTACATTTTGCTCTCTCTACTCATAGTTTTTCCATCAAATTTAAATTGTTTACTTTCCCTTACTTTTCAGTTCTGTGCTCAAATCTTTAACCTTTCTTCTTTGTCCAGCTGCACCGGTCTTTGCTTCCTCACTTCGTCCTCACCCACACTCCTTCCCTGACCCTTTTGTTTGCAGTCTCTAGAAAATAGAGATGAAATATTGTACACTAAAATTTCTGTGAAGACTTCATCTTGTGATTCAAGGAAGTAATAGTTCTGAATGAAATGGTCTGATGCCTTCTTGAGAGCCAGACACAGCGAGCCCTGATCTGAACACTAGCCCATTTATTCATCTAACAGTTCACTCCAAGAGATAACCACGCTGATCCTATCAGAAGGTACATCTCTGCAAATATACTGTAGATGCATATTTACAGGGAAGCACTTGAAAAAGTAACTTGCACAATCATGCTTCATTGGTTATGTGTTATGTGTTCAAGATCAAGTTTAAACACTGTTTCTACTTTCCAGTGTATATCCTCTTATCTTTGTGCACTAAGATTTAGGATCACCAGACCATAAATCCCTTAAACCTAACAACTTACTAGCAAAAAAACTGTAAGTAAAATTTTTTTTGTGAGCAAAATTTTTAACAGATACATTAATGTGAATTCTCTGAAGTAAAAAACCCCACGAAACTATACAAATATAAATTATGATTCAAAATATTTCAGTATATATATTGTGTAGGTTTCTAACCCAATTACCTTTAAAATTTCTAATCCTTAAAAATGAAATGCATTGTAACTTGAGTGTCATCTTATCCTTTTTCTATGTTTCCTGCATAAAAAAAATACCCCAGTGTTTTTGTAGGTGAATCCCAGTGACAACCAACAAACGCCATGCAAATTAACTCAGAGTAGTAAGGTAAAGTAAGGAGTCCTTGCTGAGCCAAACCATTTCATTACTGTGCACTGCAAAACCAAGGAAAGTGTTTTAATGTTTTATGCACCCAACATCCAACTTCAGGCAACGCTCCTTTGAAACTGCAGACAAGGAGACCTCACAGACCATGAATTCTCTCATCAATTTATGACCTGTCTCCGGTGCTGCTGTTCTGCTTTCAGACTAAGAGGAGCAGGCAGTTTTACAGACCACATTCAGCTGCAGACAAGAGGTAAATAAACTCATCTCCTCTATGAACAAGAAAGAAAGGACTCGTTAAGTACCTACTTTCTCCCCATTTTCTTTGTTCCAGTTCCCCCCCAGACTTTAGCCTTGCAAAACACCCCAAAGTTTGTGTGACCCTGCAACAGTCTTGAGTGATTCATTGCGGCAAACTTCCTTCAGTTCAGCTTCAGTTTATGTGGCCAGATCGGCTGAGGTGGAAAAAAAGGGCAAAGTGGAGGCATTGACAGAAGAAACAAAAACAATCTTAAGAAACAATGGGTCTGGTGAAGACACACTGCTCCTTCACCATGTCTGAGTTACCGACTATTGACTTTGGCTGGAGGTCACTAGGGTGCTAATGCCAGTCAAGGCAAAAGGCATCTTGTCCTTTGATAGGATTTAAGGGTAATCTTTGGAAGAAAGAGTGAGAACAGTTATTAGCATTTGGAGGTGTGATTGCTAATCCAACAATGATGCATGACTGATATATTAACTGTTTCACTCACAGAAACAAATGGAAGACAGTTCTGCCAAGAATCTGCCGTTCTTTGATGGAGAACACAATGTCTGAATCCCTTTCTAAGAGAAAAGCCGTGGCAAATGCTGAGCCTGTATGTTTTGCAATGAGGGATTTATTCTGTTTTAATGCGTTATCCTATAGTCTCACAGAGGAGAGTGTCGCAGAGAATTTAAAACACTATGCAGAAATATACCCAGTGTGCTACATGTATTTCTAGACAAAGAGGAAGACGTACTTCTGCATGCATTTTTTCCCCTGCTTATCAACATCAATACTAGCTAACCTAGGTCATGTCAGAGGTAAGCCATTGGTGCTTCCACTACTTCTTCCCCTACAACACCTAATCCTAATTATATACGTGGCATTGCCACAAAAGCAGCCAAGCTGTATTTTGTAAATTGATCTTCAACATGATGATGTAGCCTTGAAGAACTCTGGAGCCTCTTACAGGAGAAAACATTCTCTGCCCCAATGCAACCATTCACCACATTGAAACAGCTGCATTAGCAGCTCAGACAACACTAATTTATTTGCAGCATTCTGTAAATTCCCCTCCCATACGCACCTATTTGCATGTTGCAATGATATATCCAGGAAAAGACGTGCTGATCTACACAGTGAACCAAAGTACAAGGATCAGAGGCAGAAGTTTCCACCCTGAAGAGCTGGGTGCGCAACACTTAGCTTCCACATACCCAGGTCCTTTATCATGCATCACATTGAGCCTTTTAAGTTGAATTCATGTCTCACTTTCAGAATTCTTCCCAAGTCTGAGTAACCTACTGGTATCATCCGAAATGATATCTACTCCCTATTTTGGTTTAGGACAGAATTGCTTTTGAAATAGGAGCGATTAACATTTGCGTTATGTCTCTATGCCAGGAGGACTTATCTATTTGAGTTGTCAGTTTAATTGTTAATTACTTTACGTACCAGATACCTCATAAAAACAAGTCATGACACAGAACTTGTTTCAAACAATCTGCATTCAGCATTACATAACAAGTAAGAATTGTTAGCTAGCAATAAACAAAATAAATAAGAGAAACTGAAATATAGAGAGTGAGGAGGGGAACACAGCCCATAAGGAAGGCCAAAAGTTACCTAGGCCGCAAGCCTGATTCATACAGGTCTCTGCCTGTATCAAATCTACAACAGCTTAACATCATTGCTGACCCTTCTACCACATCTTTTCCTCTTCAACTCCTGCCTTCAGATTTAACAGAACACGTTACAAACACCAAAACGCAATACTGCTATTCATACAGCAAATAAAATTCCATTCAGCAATCTATTCCCTGGATGATTTTAGTCAAAGTTGGCATGGAAGTAGGTAGAGCTGGCCACACACCATTAGCTGCACAAGTTGTACAACCAGCATGCCACTTCAAGAGATCTGCACAGAAACATCACTTATGAGAAACTGAAAAAAAGGCTAAGGATTAAAATCCCCCCATAGCTGGGTCAACTTTCTTTTTTTAAAAATTATTGTCCTAAAAAAAATAAAATTAAGACTTCAGTAGGGAGTTACAAAGTGTGGGTGAGAAGAAAAGCATTTGCACACCGCTGCTTTCTCAGCAAGTCCTCTCGCACTGTGGGCAGTTTCACTGCTGATGTAAGAGCCCTGCCTAACTCTCTGCACCTCACCTTGCTCTGGCTTGTACCATGCAAGCTTACTTTGTGCTTCATCTTCAAAATTAATCTCAGTGACTTTTTCAGACAGATTTGGACCTGGCATCTGATAATTTATGAATCCTGCAAGCTGATCTGGGCATCAGAGCATCTACTCAATTAATATATTGGTTTATCTTGGTTAAGTACTGATCTTAAAAAGCTGTACAGAAATGAGAAAATGTCTCAAGATGTCCATGTGTCATTAAAACTGGGATAATGGCATAACATTAAGAGGCTTTCCCTTCATTTTTTGGTCAACTTCACAAGTGTGCTTTTGCATAAGGAATGGAAAGGACTGAAAATAAATAGCTATTGGATACCTTAACAGAGGGAGGTAGAAGAGCAGAGCACGTTTCAGGTGGAACAAGACGGCAGCTCAGTGAAGGAGTCTGGCCTACCTGAATTTCTAATGATAGGAGCCCTGCAGGGTAACAGGTTAAGCCAAGTGAAAAAAAATTATCCTAATAGTTTGGTTTCCCACAGTGTATAGCCTCCAAACCCCGTCATAATTCCTCTTTATTTTCTGTAGTACAACATAATTTGTCAAGAATTAGAGTGATTTATTAGGTATGTAAGTAACTACTTTGTAGAAACTCACTGAAGTTTAAATGTAAAGAATCGCTTAATTTTCTTTTCCAATACAGGTAGTATCTTTGTCCTTACTAAGCTGGTACATATTCAGCACCAGAAAACACTGAGACCTTATCAACTGCATCTCCCTCTAGTATCCAAAAAAAAAAAAAAGAAAAAAAAAAGGCACTCTTCTTCCCTTTTTTTCCACATTCACAGAAAGTAAGACAGCCTTTTACTCTATTATCTTTTATTTGAAGGCTCCATACAAACTGTTCCTTCAAAGCCTCTACTGCCTTCAGAAGAGGCAAGCCATCAACATCCCTTAGCTGTAGTGCCTAATAATTGAAAGCTCATGCTGACTATTTGCACCTTTAGATATCAGAGTCCCTGGATATGCTACCAGGAATCTCAAACACACAGACATGAAGCATCTAATGAATCAACATGATCACTGTAATTGCTCAACACCAAAATATCTGAATGTGAACACTTAAAAAAGTATATCCCAGGACTCATGTCACATTTACTGCACCTGATGATTTTATCTTCCTGTATCAGCCCAGTCAGACTTGGACATGTTATTTCTAGCAAGAAAGTCATGTAGAAAAAGTGGCCTAGCCTACTGCACCAAGTACTGTCCTGCCCATGAACTGCAGCTGGGTAATTTTCAGTTTACTCTTAGGTCTGAAACCAGTTTACACTGACAGGAAGAGAAATTGAAAAGGTTATCTCCTACTGACCTGTTAGATTCTTCCTAACAAAAAAACTACTACATTTTCAGGGCTGAACAGTCTTCACACATAAATCTTAACAGCTTTATAAACATCTGATGTAAACATTTGATGGTTCATTAACTACCCTTCCCTGCCTTCTGTCACCAGCACAGTTTGAGGAGAATTTCTTTGTCTCACTGAAGAATGACTTTTTCTGGAATAAAAGTCTACGTCTTGTCTTTGTTCCATGCCTAGAAGGAGAATGAAGAAACCAGGCTATTAACCTAATCAGTTGCCATTTTCTTCCCCATTTTTAGCAGGCTTTGTTTAATTTCACTAGCTCCCTCAAGACTTTCAGGCTTACTGTTGCTCAGTGCTTTAAAGCTGTGGCACAACGGCAGAGATATTGGAGTCACCTCAGTCTGAACTGCTTCTACAACCAGCCCAGGTCAGTACCCAGGAACACCCCAAGATGACTTTTTTTAGCACCCACGTGTACAACGTGTCCCAGGGACAAACCTTACACATTTTCAAATGGCAACTTTGAGTGTGACTATCATTTCAATTCCATCCATGTCAATGAGAAATCATTCCCATTAGTGCTGAGAAGCAACTGAACTAGAGGCTGGATTTAGTGAGATTCACACAAATTCCTCATCAGCTTTCAGGCAGGGCTCTTTTTTCCTAATTCCCTAGAGCAGCTAAGAAGTTGACTCACACCAGCCTGGCCTATGACAGGGGTTTCTAGACACTTGAGGAGGGGGAAAAAAAACAAACAGAGAGAAACAAAAGTACATGCAGAGAGTCTCATCTGCCAGTCAGGAAGGAAAGATAAGTTACATGGAAAGGATCCATGGCCAAGAGGAGTGTTTCACATTATTATTACAACATGATACTGCTTTGATCTATAATCCATGTTCTTTTATTCTTCCTCCTCTTACATCCATGAGTAATTGTTATCCTTTATCTTACTTGGAGTTAGAGCTGTGAGTCGGGGTAGAACAGACCTTTGTGAAGAGCTTTGCCCTTTTGTGGCAACGTTAAAAAGCCAGCATTCCATGACTGTATTTTCTCCTCTCCCAAAGCAGCAGGTATTGCCCACTAACTCTCTTCTCCCAAAGCAGCAGGTATTGCCCACTAACTCTCTATCATTACGGAGTACTTGGAGATCCTGGACTGAAAACAAGCACGGAGTATCAGTATACACATTTTAAGAGCCAAGGAGACCCTCTTCCCTTATTTTAATGTAACTGATGCAGGTCCCTTGGCTCCTCAAGGATAATTCAAATATTTTCATCACTGCTTTTTGCTTGAAAGTTACCACACCATCCCCAAAAGTAAACCAAAACACACCTGCAACTGAAACAAAAATTAACCACAGTTCCTTTAGGCCATATGGGGTCAAAACCTGCTTAATAAGACAATCCAGGAAAACACTAAGAATCAAGGAGTGTCACACAAGGCATTCTCTCCCCTGCAACAAACCAGCTAAAAATATTGCTCACAAAGATGTGCTCACTTCACCTGTGACATGGGTCCACAAATGAGCATGGGAGAGTGGATAGAAGGATGCAGTCACGAGAAGAAAGATCTTGTGAGAATCTAGGCAAAATCCAGATAAGATAATTGATAATGAGGAGAGTTCTTGTCTTAACGGGGGCTAAACAAGTTCTCATTTCAAATAAAAAGTTGCAAGGTATTTTATTTCCCTGCTGATCATTGTGGCACTGAAAGCAAGAGGGATATGCAGTGAAAAGGGCAAATGCTTCCTCTCCTGTTACACAGGAGCTATGCAGGAAAGGAAGGAAACTGAGCTCAAATCTATGCATGGCTGCTCATAGCATTTGCTGACGGGCAAATAGATATTGAGTGAGTGAAAAGGTTTAGGGATTTAACATCCGTTGGCAAGGAAGAATCTCATCATTTGCATCCCTTGCAGCTGCTGGTACTCAGCCAACACACTCCTACTCTGAGGTCAGTGGTCTAAATGAGGGCCATACTCTAACTGATAGTTTAATCCCAGGAAATCTCTGCTGAATTATTAACTGAGGCTCTGACTTCCACAACTGCTCCTCAAGCACAGAGAAGATTCCCTGGCTTCTGATTCATACAGGGAGGATTCTGCAACTTTAATAATATAATAACTCTGCACCCTGGTGCAAACCCCAAACTTACTTTCAAGACAGATCTGTTTACACAAGTTCACCACCACCATGAGCCCTCAGTGAACGGAAAAGGATCACCCAGTCCCTCAAGTGATTAGAGCTGGGCTATGTCAGTAACAATTATTAAGCGCAGCAAAATGCTGTCTTAGCACTGAATAAATATATTCAGAATACATGAAAATACTGCAACAGCATTTCATCTTCCCTTCTAGTGGCTGGAAAGCTAAAGTCTTTTGGAGTCTCTTGTGGATATAATTATTTTATATATAAATGGAAAACTTGTTCATGACTCATCTGCCTGTATTACTAAGTGGATTTTTCAGTCCAATAGCCAGACGCCCATTATGTGGGCTGCTAAATGATTTACATTGATTGAGTGTGCAGTGTATGCAGCTCTTGCAAATTTTATACGCTGGCTGTACAGAGAATGAATACTTGCTGATTATGCTCCAAATAGCAATGAACCCAATTACCTAAGCCATTAACTCCCAGTAAGGAAGCCAGAAATACAGCTGTTGCTCACTACCTTAAAGAAACATTCACTGCTTGGATCCTAAACTACTGGAAATTGAAGTAAATGTTAGTGACCACTGTTAGTGAAGAACACGGTGACGAGTTCAAATCGCCTCTTTTAATAACTGATGTCAACTCCTTACACTCTAGAGTTCATATTCCAGAGTAAGGCCTCACCCCACACCCGGGAAAGCAGACAAAAATCCAGCTACCTTGGGAATCTGAGTGGTTTCTGAGACGGAGCCACAAAGATAAGAGATTGGAAAAAAAGGTAAATTTCAGGAAGAAACGTAAGGACACTTCTGAATATCCCGCGATGACAAACTGACTTCTACCATACACAGCCAGAATGAACTCTGGTATGGGGGAAGTGTACTAATGACTGCAGAATAATAATTTATTAAAAAAAACATTGGCAGAAAGCAATGTGTCCTTTTCCACAGAGGGCTAACTTCACAGCAGATATTGAGATCCTGGGCCTTGTCTACTCAATGTTCAATGCGGATGAGATCTCATGTCTCCGGCACTGGTTCCAGTGCACAATTACACTTGTGGGGAAGAATTTTTTCCCCATGTCCTACTGGAATTTCCCTTGTGGCAATACACCACTGTTAGCCCTTATCCCTTCACTGTGCACCTCCTGGCACTTTTGAGCACACCAGATTTGTACACGGTGACAAAGCAGAACCATTTCCACAGCTACCATGTGCAGAGCAGTGATAGCAGTGGGCCTGTATGGGTGCAAGACCAAAGGGACATCACCACCAGAGGAAACAGCTGCAGTTCCACAGGCTGAGAGAAGCTACAAACCTAGCCAGGAGCCTCACTTAATAGTTCATATTGCATTTCAGGGCTCTGACGCACATGTAATTGTCTGATGTCACCACACAACCCTGCACCATAACACTGCTGAGTCTGTGCTTCAGGGAAGGATTTAAAGGTAGGACTGGAATAACAGGAAAATCAGAGAAGGGTGGATAAGCAGCTTACTCTTTCAAGTGCACAAAGCACCTGTCATAAAAAATATTTCTTCCTTTTATGAGCACCAGAGAAAATCACACAGTGTATCATAGAATTAAATGGAAAAGTCCCAAATTACCAATGTGATCAAAATGAGACCCCTCTGCTCTTACTCATTAAGCACATTATGAAGACCAATGCTTAAGTGACTTCCCATTCTGATCAATAATGGAATTGTTGTCCATAAGGTCAATAAGGTTTTAGCTCCTGGTCCAGACTTTGAGGTATACACATATTACTTCTCCACTAAAACACATGAGGGGGAGACACCCACACATCACACTGGTGCACATCTCAGGAGAATCAGGTGTAGATCATAGAATAGTTTGTTTGGAAAGGACCTTAAAAGATCTCCTAGGCCACCCCCCCTGCAATAAGCAGGGACATCTTCAACCAGATCAGGTTGATCAGAGCCCTGTCCAACCCAACCTTGAATGTTTCAAAGGATGGGGCACCTACCAATTCTCTGGACAGCCACCCTTACTGTAAAAAATTCCTTCCTTATATCTAGTCTAGATCTACCCTCCTTTAGCTTAAAACCATTACTCTTTCCTATCACAACAGGCCCTGCTAAAAAGTTTGCTCCCACATTTCCTGTAGACCCTCTTTAAATACCAAGAGGCTGCAATTAAGGTCTCCCTGGAGCCCTCTCTTCTCCAGGCTGAACAATCCCAGCTCTCTCAGCCCTTCCTCATAGGAAGGGTGTTCCAGCCTCTGATAATTTCTGTGGCCTTCTTTCTGAATGCTTTCCAACAGGTTCATGTCTTTCCTGTGCTGGGAGCTCCAGAGCTGGACACAGTACTCCAGGGTCTCACCAGAGTGGAGTAGAGGGGCAGAATCACCACCCTTTACCTGCTGGCCATGTTTCTTCTGATGCAGCACAGGATAGGACTGAGGCAAAAAGAGCTGACTTCTTAACAGTTTGCCAGTCTTGCTCATCAGGGGGAACACACTTTCTCTCTTTTCTGGCTGACATACCTGTAGAAGCCTCTTCTTATTCTTTGCATGTCTCGCGAAGTTCAGCTCCTGCGGCATCTTGGACTTCCTGACCCCATCCCTTCACAGCCAGGCAGTGTCCTTATACTCTTCCTAGCATACCTGTCCCTGTTTCCACTGATTGTGCATCTCTTTCTTGCCCTTTAGTTTGACCTCAACTCAGCCATGCAGTCTCTTGCCTTCCTTTCCTGTTTTCTTCCACCTAGGGATCGAGAGCTCTTGTGCTCTACGGAAAGTGTCCTTAAAAATCTGCCACCTCTGCTCTGTCCCCTTGTCCCTGATGGCAGTTTCCTAAGGGGTTCTATTGACTAACTCCTTGAAAACCTGGAAGTTTGCCTTCCTAAAATTCAGGATTCTGACTTTACTTTTTGCCTGACCTATATCCCTCAGGACTGCAGACTCCACCACTGCATGATCACTGCAGCCCAGGCTGCCTCCAATCTTGATGTCACCGACTAGCTCAGTTCCATTGGTGTCTATCAGGTCCATTATCGACACTCCTTTGGCAGGACTACCTATTATATGGACTAAGAAGTTACCCTCAGTGCATTCCAAGAATCTCCTGGATTGCCTACAGCTCACTGTACTACTTTCCCAGCAGATATTGGTGTGGTTGAAGTCTCCTAGCAGGCCAGAAGCCTGTGAGCATGCATCCTGTAGCTACAGTAAGAAGACACCATCAACAGGCTCCTCTTGATTGGGCAGCCTGTAGTAGACACCAAACACAATGTTCCCTTTCTTGCCTCGGTCTCCAGTTCTTACCCATAGGCTTTCAACCTGCTCATGGCTATTCTTCAGAGACAGCTCTTCACACCCTACCCATTTCTTGATGGCTGGGTACCCTTTCCACCCTTCCTTCCTTGGCCTGTACCTTCTGAACAGCCAGTAGCCATTGATAGCCACAACTCAGTCATGTGATTAATCCCACCAAGTTTCAGTAATGCAACTCAATTGTAACTTTGTATCAGCGTGATGGCTTCCGGCTCCTCCTGTTTGTTGTCCATGCTGTGTATATTGGTGTAGAGGCACTTCAGCTGGGCTGCTGTCCATGTCACCTTCCTAGAGGAAAACATCTTAATTCCTTTGAGGTATTTCATTGGTGTTTCCCTCTTGGCTCCTATTACCTCAGGAATAAAGCTTCATAAAACTTCAAGCGCGCTGTGGCGTAGCCAGCATGTCTCAAAGCAACAGGCTGAGGGCCCTTGCTAGCACCATCCCTCTGACCTTGGTGTGTCATCCCACAGCCTTTGACAGGNATGGCTATTCTTCAGAGACAGCTCTTCACACCCTACCCATTTCTTGATGGCTGGGTACCCTTTCCACCCTTCCTTCCTTGGCCTGTACCTTCTGAACAGCCAGTAGCCATTGATAGCCACAACTCAGTCATGTGATTAATCCCACCAAGTTTCAGTAATGCAACTCAATTGTAACTTTGTATCAGCGTGATGGCTTCCGGCTCCTCCTGTTTGTTGTCCATGCTGTGTATATTGGTGTAGAGGCACTTCAGCTGGGCTGCTGTCCATGTCACCTTCCTAGAGGAAAACATCTTAATTCCTTTGAGGTATTTCATTGGTGTTTCCCTCTTGGCTCCTATTACCTCAGGAATAAAGCTTCATAAAACTTCAAGCGCGCTGTGGCGTAGCCAGCATGTCTCAAAGCAACAGGCTGAGGGCCCTTGCTAGCACCATCCCTCTGACCTTGGTGTGTCATCCCACAGCCTTTGACAGGCAAGCCAGATGTTATC
>VZTM01008366.1:26708-50599 GCA_013400555.1 Jacana jacana
CTCTCCTCTCCTCTCCTCTACTCTCCTCTACTCTCCTCTCTTTTACTGTGGATAGATGGCACTGTTCCTCACTGGCATGGGCAAATTCTTTATGCAAAGTACTGCTAGAAATAATAACATTTGTTATTATTTCTGTTCTTTTATATCTTCAAAGCACTGAACAAATTAAATACCTAAGGTGCTAGACAAGCTTTTCTAGCAACACTTTAGATTTCACAAAACCATCCACTTGCTCTGTGCCCAAGCTCTCAAGACACTGCAGTGGAGGTACAACGGTAATCTATAGCAGAGAAATGTCGGACCTGACATAATCTCCACCTCAGTATGTAAACACAGCCCTGTAAGTTAGATGCATGAGTCGTTCAGCTGAGGGTTACGGACAGTGGACATCATAACTGAGGGAATTTTTTATATATGATGTGTAAAGGGTGATTTCAATGAGAATAATTCTTAGTGTGGGTTAAGGGGTCAGGAGGAAACAATCCAAGCAAAAGACTAGTGGGAGGGCGTCGTGTGCAACTATGTTATAGTGGCCTGTTCTGAGCTGGAGACAAAATGGCTGGCAGGCTTTCTTGCCAACAGGAGGCAGGGAAGCCAAGGGATTGCGTGCCGGCCTTGAACTCAGAAAGCCTGCGCCCCACAAGCTGCTGGCAGAGTGACACGAGGCATACTTCACTTCCCCATGCCTGCCTCTCCTTTCCCACTCCTTTCTACTTTTGTAGATCACGAACTCATCCGGAGAGAGGCTGTTTTCCTATTTCTATTCTGCATGGCAGAGCCCTGAGCTCAGCTGGGCCTCTAGGCACCAGGTTAATATATATAATAATGGTGTGGTGCAAAAAAACAAAGGCATAACAGTTTCATGATGGAACGCATCTCAGATGAGTTAATGTGTGCAAAGCACTTTGAAGTTGGAAGGTTCTGCAGCATGTAAAAGCTGAGCATTACTTTCATATGGATTTCTTGATCTCGAGGACTCATGAAGCCACTCAAAACATGCCTCTGCTCCACGAATTGCAGACTGTGAATCCCAGCTACGCACTCCGATCTCCAAATGGAATAGTATGTCCAAGAAATTCCTGTTTGAGGATGTCATTCATAAACCCCATGTCATTATAAGCAAATATCCTTACTTTTAGCACCTCTCTATATTAAAAATTAGCATCCCTGGGGAAAAAAAATGCAAATTGGCTTTTCACAATCCGGCTGATTTTGGCATTATCTCTTCTCCATTGCTTTGAGTCACTCTTGCTTTCTGGTTCTCCTACATTAAGTTGCTATGGGAAATACAAAAATTCAAAGAAAAAGTGTTACAACCTGCCAACAGGTTGACATGAATCTTATGCATTCTGGCTCCTGGAGCTGAACTCACTTTCCAATGTTCATGAAGCCCAGCCAGGAATAAAGAGCATTTTGTGACTCCATATCCAGACTTGTTGGCCGGGTTCTTTCCATGGCTGAAGCAGAGACCCAGCCCAGATGTTCCCCAGGCAGATTCCAGATCCCAACTGCTACTTAGAATCATGCTTGCTTTAGTTGCTCTAACACCTCACCATCTCTTTTGGATTATTATTTGCTGTGTTTCAGGAGGAGAGAGCACCATAGCTCAGGATTAAGGACCTGTTTCATGAAGTGCCGTCCAGGCACACCCAGCAGTGGTCCCAGAGCTCATCGTTGGACTGAAACAAGATGCAGCAACTGAGCAAAACATCCCCTAAACAAAGCAGAAGGGTTACAGGAAAACAAGGTATTACACAGGGCAGTTTTGTGCCTTATTTTGGTGATTCTGCATCATTTCAACTCTTCTGCACCATTTTGTGTATATGCTAACTATAGGGATCCCCGCCAATATGCACACTTACACGTGCATTTATCCAGAAGGAGAAAAGCTGTAATTAAATACGCTTGATGGACACCCACCGTCCCCACGGGCCCTGTACCCTCCCACGACCACAGACGTCTCTCCAACGACGGTGCCACTAGGTGGAGCTGAGCAACAAAATTCCTCCCAGGCCATGTGCACAGCTGCAGCATCAGCTGCATTGCCTAAGTCACAGGTTTAAACATGTTTCTTGCTTACTGGGCACTAATGATGTTTCCTTGGCCAGTTGGTACAGGGACAAGCTGTGGCGAATTGTCATTAAGAGATTGCAAAACCATATTCCCTAACCACGCTGATTCACCCTTAGCGGAGGATGATGTCAGTCCAGGAAGATTTGGCAGTCAGAAAGTTTGAGTTTGGGAGACGAAAGGAGGGGCTTCTGCATGTCCCACAGTTTATGGGGTGGAAAAGTCTCCTCTGTGATAGCTTCCTTGGGTTATATAGGGAATGAGGGTCTGGCAGCTCTTGGCCCTTAAATGAAACACTTCTGCTCATTGACAGCATCTTGAGAGCCTGACACATAGGCGGGAAGCATCTCCACTTCCCTGTGGTTGCCACTTCAGCCTTTCAAATGATCCACTGACAGCAACGAAACAGCCCATCTTCCTTGGTGAGGGGTAATTGCCACAGAGAGAGAGAAATACAGGGAGAAACAGTAGTGAAGTGAAAACCCAGCCTCCCTGCCTGGACAGAGCAGAAATTTCAGGAAAACAATCAAAATGCAAACATGTCTGGTAGCAAAATGACTCTCATGTCACTCTCATCCTGCATGGGTAGTGTGAGAAGCTAAAAACACTCAACACCAGGACGCCCCACCTGAGAGAAGTGACATTGCCAGATCTTGTTTACGCTGAGTGCTGGCAGCCAGCTGTCTCCATCTTTTCAGAGGCAGCAGAGTGAAAAGTGCTCAGCTCCCCCCAAGAGCTATTATCCCAAGGGATAACCCAAGAGCTATAACCCCCAAGGGATTATCCCACCATAAAGGTGGTTAAAACCATCCCATTTATTTTGTAAACTAGTTTACCCATAAGTGCTTCCATATCTAGACAAGTATGGTGGCAGGAAAACAGCTTATAACTTCCTAAAGATATTGTAAGCAGAGAAGAGAAAAGAATGTGGAAAATAAGCAGGGAAGGTAAAAATAAAAACTATTAGCAAATCAGGTAATGGCAACATCTAAACAATGTTTAGGATGCAGAGGCAACGAGCTGGGGGCAGGATGTAAATGCAACCACAGCTTGTAACATTTAACATTATTTAGGTTGTGTGTTGACATGGGAAAAGGGATTAGCTAAATCTGCGCTACAGTGGCTCCAATATAAACTTTGGAGGAACTAGCGTGGAAACAGAATCAGATCATAAACTTTACAGTGCACTTCTACAAATTCATGGGTGGAAAAAAATCATTAATAAATCATTGGATGAATCTACAAATACACTGTTTCTGTCCAAGCCTAAATGTATTATCCAAAATAAGCTTATTTTTGTATGTACCTAACAAGGTGGGTATCTCTACAGAGATACAGTACCTCATTTCTCACTTTCTTTATCCCACATGTGTCCCCTATTATGGTAACCTCAGTTTTAGATGATTAGAAAATAAATGCTTTCTGCATCCCCGTTCTTTAAGTGGCAAATGTCTGCAGGCAAACGCCATTAAGATGTTTTAACGGGGCATTATGCAAAGCAGACTGTACAGCAGTACGTTTCTGTAGTGGTAGCCAAGTGGCTAACCTGTTGGGGGACCACTTTTCTCAAGCCAACAATACTAAGATGCTTTTCAGCCAAGGTGCATTAAAGCCTGCGGGAGAGGGTGTGGTATGCTCACAAAAGTGTGTCTGTGGCCAAGGTGTTCCCAGGAACGTGGGGTGAGTCACCAGTGTCACATTACTTAGCTGCCTGTGACAGGTGATATCTGGTAGCCCCATTATTACTAAAGAGAAGTATGAGTGAGCCTTTGCTACAGGCAGGCACTGAAATGTGATGTGACCCTCCAGTCCCTTACAGAAAGCTTCAAGGAGCACACAGGTCTGACGCTGTAAGATTATGGCCCAGGAAAAACTGGGCTCTCTGTGCTGGGGGAACAATTTTGAGGAGAGTGATAACTTTCAGGACTCCAGCCATGTATTACCTCACTGTAATGAACAGAAATAGCTTTTTAATGGTTTCTAATCTAATTTGATAATTACGTTAGTCTTTGGAAAACAAATCAATATCTACTGTAGTTGAAATGTGATGTCAGGAAGCTGGAAAAGAAAACATTTCTTTTACTATGCTATTGGACTTTAGGCAAACTTAGACAGTGTCCTGAGCCAAGGGTAATTCAGGCTTTAACTTCAGCTCTGCTACCTGTCTTAGCAAATGGAGCCCTGATGTGGTGCTGCAACATTAAAGCCTCCTTGGACATCCTCTAAAACATGCAGAGGTGCTCCCTTTCCCAGGTCCCACGTTGCGCCGTTGCCTGTGCCACCAAGGAGGCTTGCCTCCAGACCTGCTGAGGCTTGTCAGCCACCCACTATGCTCACACACCAGCCTCTGGTCAGGACTTCCAGCTCCCCTGGGACACCATCTGAAGAGGGAAAATTCAATTACCCCTGTGCAAGCCCAGCCTGTCACATCTGTGGCACTGTGGGAGCTGGACACAGGTGGCACAGAGCCCCATGTGCCCTGGCCAGGCAGGTGACTCTCTATGAGAGCATGCCAGTCATAGGGCTAAGCATGCTGAAGCTTGCCCCGAGCACAGACATGGCCCAAGGGGGTTTGCAAGGTTCACCTTGGCCCTGTAAGAAACATATGTTGGCCTTGTGCTGCTGAGGGCCTTCTTTAGCTCCTGCACTCCCCAGTTTCACTGTGGTTTCCAGCAGCCAGCACATGGAACCTCACTGCCCAAAAGCTCAGTTTGACCTGGGTTCATCATGCATATGAAAAAGATCCTCCCTCGTCCTCACCAGCACGAGGGGGTGGTGGTAGCACAGCACTGACCAGAGGAAGGGCCATGTGAGTGTCCTATCCAGGGACTCCTCAGCTCCTGCCCCCCCGGCCTGACATTGTCTTCTGCACATCCACAGTGCAGTGGCGACAAGGAGCACTTTCAGTCACTGCTGACCTGCCTGTTTTCCAGCACCGCTCAGACCCCATGCCTTTTGACATAAATCTGAGCTGACTACAGCTCCAGGCTTCAACTCACATTAATCCTACCACGACTTCATACAGCATGGTGCAGCCAAGGAGCTCGGTGCAAGAAATGGAAGAAGAAGAAGGGGGGAGAAAGAGAAAAAAAAGGGACCGGGGACACCTGCGGTAGGGACATGGCAGGGAGTGATTGTTGGATTTCTGACAGCCAGTTTCAGGTCACCTTTCATTTAAAAGACAATCCTGCCTGTGAGCTGCAACACCTTCCCATGACTTTGAATAAAAAAGCAAGTGTAAATCGGTTTTGCTGTTCAGGGTCTTGCACTCCTGGTGGGCAATGAAAGAGGAGAGCCAGCGAGTCACAGCATGTGGGGAGAGGTGCACGGGCAGCTGGTGTCCCTGTTTCCACCCACAGACCCTCACTAACACAGCACAGATGAGTTTAGGCCATGTCCCCTGCCACAGTAAGCTGAATGAGAGGTACCTTTTTTCACTGAAAAGCAGTGGTTTGTACTGGGAGTAGTAGGAAGAGAACCTCCTTCAGCCGGAGGAGGACTTCTCACACCACCAAATCTCTGTCATGTGGTTGTACTTTACAGCACCTTCCATTTAGTCGTGAATTAGGCAAACCACTCTTCCTCACAAAAGGGCAGGCTGGATTTTCCCACTGACTGATGTGGGGGGAGGAGAGACTAATAAATCCCTTGTCCTCTGACAGGTTTACACTGGTCCAAACCAATGCCTGGATTCAGATGGCTTCTCTCAAGAAGCCATGCACTGATGGTGATAACCAGGGCACAGCAACCCCTGCCTACACACAGCTCCCTGCCTCCCAGCACAGGCAGCTGCAAAGGGAGATGTAAAAGCAGCTTCTGCCCCATGGTAGTCACTTGTCAATACTGTGAGCCCAGCCAGGTGCAGGGGTAGCTGTGCTGTTGGTGCCAGGCCGCTGCTGGGCCAGTGCTGTTGGATACTAAGGCTCAGCTGGGAAAAGCACTGTTCCCTGCCTGGGGGAAAGGAAAACCTGGCTAAAAATTTTTGGCACCTGAGAAGGGTCACCTGGATGAAATGGCAAAGGGTTGTTTTGGCTCTGCTGCTCAGCTGACCCGTGACGCTGAGGAGAGCTAAACAACCTGGCAACAGAGTGACTCCTTTTTGGGTCTGCCAGAAACAACGTTTTGTGTCTTGGGTTTTCTCTCTTGCAGCCACACTCTAAAAGTGATTTTAACATCTAGCCAGCAAAGCTGTGAGGTGAGGTGTCTTTTCTCTGTGTGTATGCCCATTGACACTGTTCACCTCAGGTTCAGCACTCAACATGGTGGTGCTGGTTTTTCCTCCCTTCTTCCTCTTCTTCTCTGCTTTGTAATCTGCAGGACTGGTTCCTGCACTTACAAAGAAGTTGTGTGTCCTCTCAGGACAGACAAGGGATTGTTTTTAAGTCCAGCATGTGACATTTATTGTTTACTATGAAAGCTTTGGCTTTGAGCAGAGATCAATGTGTTGGAGTGTGTTCAGTTCAGTTCACTCTAAGTGTTGGAGAAAGTGTTCAGTTATCACAAATCTTCCTTTCATTTGCTCATGTTTGTCTGCTGTGCACTCAGGTTCCAGGCCACAAGCTCCAGCAAAGCCTCCAGAGCCAGGCTGCAAAGGGAGACATGAAAGACACACACCCACCCCAATTATGCCAAGCTGCTGAAATTAAAGCTAGTTAGAGCAGTGTGAAATGCCCTGCAGGCAACAGGATAGTCTTTCTCCTAGGACCCTTTTGCTGGGCAACAATGAAAGCACAACAGGCTCTTGCTGTCCTGCCTTCCCATGCAAAAGCCGTATTTGCTTTGCCAAAACAAAGCTGGTGCCTCTCTACCAGCTCGTGCCTAGAAGTGGCCTGCCTCACCTCTCCTGAGGTGTCTCTTGTGGTCACATCCAAAGACCCCAAATCAAGATGGGAGCGGGGCTGTGGTAGATGCTGCGGAGCGATACGTTGGTGCAGGAAGTCCCACACCCTGCCACAAACAATTTCCACCCTGATGTGGAACAGGCCAGGGGAGCCAACAACCACTTGCAAGGAAGGTCATGGCTAATGGGAATCCAATCAGCCTGGAAAGCATGTTCTGGGAACAATTTGATCCTTCAAAATCACTCATAAAGGAAACCAAACAAACCCTTGTGCAAATACAGCCAGTTCTCTTTGAAAGCTATTTCATCCAGCTCTCGGTGTCCCTCATGGGCTAACGCAGACTGTCGTTGCTTTTGTGGCCCTGCTCCATGTGGCCAGGGTGGCACAGACCCCTCCGAGTGGCAGGGAGGGCTGGGGGAAGCAGGGCAGGCAGCACCACAGGGCTGCCCCGTCCCCTACCACACAACGTGCTGTGTCTGCTAGTACCTCCCGGAGGTCTCATGGGGAGAGCCACAGCCCCTTACACCCTCTGTAAGTCTGTCCCTGTCAAAAATTGGGTGGAGGTGGCCCAGCCCCACACAGCTGCGAGGCAGTTACAATGGGAACAGAAATTAAAGCCACCCATTTATGTAAACTACCTCAAAGTACTGAATACAAAAGCAGATGCTTAGAATTGCAATACCAGTTTCAGGCAGGATCCACCAGAGCACAGGATGAATTATATACATATAAGATTTCAAAGGGGATCGTTAGGACAGGCTGAGTTCTGCCCACGTTTTAATGACCTGAATAGATTAGCCTCTCCCTTCCAGCCACCTTGTGCTATCTGGTTGGAGATGGAAACTGCAGAGATTTTCCCTTCACTTCAGGCCTTAAAGCACAGCTTCAGTTTCAGGGGGAGGACAGGGGAGTGATGATGTGGTGCTGTATCCCAAGGAGCTGCCATCATCATGCCAGGGGTGGCTTGTTTGCAGAGACAAACCCCAGGGCCACCCTCAAAGCAGAAAACAGGCAAAGGGGAAGGAGAGGGAGCCTAGCTAAGTGCTCTTGGAGTGAGTAATAAAGGACAAAGAGGAAGGGACTGCCTGAAGTGAGTGTTTCTCTGGTGGTTCTCAAGCATCACTAGAGGAAAAAGAGAGAAAAATGAGCATAAACAGCAGAAGCAATGAAGAAGTCTGGTATTAACTGGATGAACAGTTTAAACCCAAAAAACCCAAGAGATGAATGAAGAGCAAAGGAGATGCTCCTGCACCTTGCAGATCCTCCCAGTAGTTCCTTACAACTTCTCCTGATCCTGTGAAACAATTACCTACTGTCCCACTGTGGAAAGGCTGAGCATGGCCTCCCCCAAGCCTGCCCAGCATTTCCCTGCAAGGCATGCACACCCCACCCCTGCATGGAGAAGCTGTGCCCTTCCAGAGCACTGGCAAATAATCCCATGCTTGCACACCTTGGGGCGAGTACATTCTTCCTGGGTGAATACAGATTTTTCCAAGTGATCAAGACAGGATAACCAGGAGTAAAAGACCAGATTATACGGCAAAGCTCATGAATTTCCATGGAAGCCCAGGAATGCTGTGTCACAGGTAAGCACTGCTGTCACCTCTGTTGTTTTCCAAGACCAATTTCCAAAGGTAATTTTTGGTTTGCAATAAACAGCCTTGGAGTTGCTCTGGATTTGTTCTCTGTAGACCACATCCATTGACTGTCCCCTTACCGGGACGGTCAGCATCCTTATGATTCCAAGCCTATAGCCCCTGAGGGATGCCCACATGTGGCACAGTAGATCTGGATGGCCACATTCTAAAGCCCACCCCAAAACTGTCATTCCTTGCAAAGCACCAGGAGACCTTTGGGTAGGGGAGACGTAGGGCCAACATTAGTATCACTTTAACACCACACAGGTGCAGAATAGGCAACCTCACACAATCCACATTCTACCTCTCTTTTTGCCAGGCAAAAAATACTGCTGTTTGGGTTCCCATGACATTTATTTTATACTCTTTTATCCTAAAGCTCTGGCCGTGTTCTTTAATATGATAAACAAATCACAGGTCTTGTTTTACATATCTACACACATGAAATCTCTTTCCGGCACTTTGTCTTTATGCTTGTCTAAAAAGTGCCTCGCAAACCGCTGCATTAAACAAAAATGAAGTCAAGCTCGGCGCTCCCGTACTCAGAGCCCTGGGGTTTCACAGAGCCTTCTTTGTGCAGCTTCTATTTCTGTCTGATTAAGCTATCTAATTCTCAAAGATTAAGCTATCTAAACTGACTGAGTACTGAAGCATTTAAATGTAAACGCACTGAGCCTTAATCACAGCCTGCAGACTCTCCCCCCCATCTGTATATGCGTGGGGGCTGTTTCCTTGCAATTCTTTGACATTACACCTGCATCTTTACTCTAGTATCTGAAGGGAGCCTATAGGAGAGCTGGAGAGGGGCCCTTTGTCAGGAAGTACAGTGACAGGACAAGGGGTAACAGCTTTAAATTAGAAGCGGGGAGATTTAGATTAGATACTAGAAAGAAATTCTTTACTGCGAGGATGATGAGATACTGGAAGAGGTTGCCCAGGGAAGTTGTGGATACCCCATCCCTGGAAGTGTTTAAGACCAGGCTGGATGGGGCTTTGAGCAACCTGCTGTAGTGGGAGGTGTCCCTGCCCATGACAGGGGGGTTGGAACTTGATGATCTTCAAGGTCTCTTCCAACTCTAACCATTCTATGATCTAGTGGTATTTTCACATCCCACAATTAAATAGACCACACTGGGGTGAAGGACAAGGCATCCAGGTGTCTGGATGCAAGGCTAAGGGTGAAGCTAGAGCAGCTAACATGATCCTGGCTCCCCTCTCTGTCCTGCTGCCCCCACAGCTCCAGATGCCCCATGTCAACACCCACACCGTTTGGTTTCCCAGTGGCTTGGCTTGTCCTTGGTCAGGCAGCACTGCTGCAAGCATGAAGTCAGAGACTAGGCAGAAGGCAAAAACACAGCTCCCCCCAAGAGGCACCAATTTATGCTCCCACAGTAATGCATCTCAGAGAAAAGAGAGCTCCCAAATTCTCCTCCCTCCCAGTACCTCACCATGATATCTAGAAGTCCCTTGATTTTTCGCATTTGATAAAAATCCTTACAGAGGGCTATTTCCAGAGCACCACAGTGAGCCCAGGGAGGAGAAGACACACTACAGATGTTTTGCTCTGGCCCATAGTTGTTACAGGGATAAAAGTGGGGTGAACATGGTGCGACCCTGCAAGCCCCAATGCTCGGCAGCCCAGGGACTTCCTGAGCCACAGGCTGCATCTGCAGCAGCAGCTCTAACAGGCCTCCATAGACAGCTGTCCCATTAATTTGCCTAATTGCCTTTTGAACCAATGTATAGTTTTGGCACTTGAAGCATCCCATGGCAATGAGTTCCACCAATTAATTATGGTTGTGTGAAAAAGTGACTTCCTCCCTAGCGCCTTAAAAAATATCTGCCTGATGATTTCATTCAACGTGCCTCAGCTCTTGTCTTATGAGCAACTGCTGCCATTCCTCCTGCTGTTCCGCACGTTACAGACTTCTGCTGTAGCCCAGGCTTCTAGGCTGAAGTTGATTTTGTCTCATCTCATTGGGTAGCATTGCACATCTCTGATCTTTCCCATCACACGTCTGTCTGCCCCTTCCTGTTCAAGCACAGCCTGAGTTTCAGGAGCGCCGCACACCCACAACCCTGAGGTTGCTCAGTAGGAGCTGAAGGCATTGGCTACTGCGTCCTGCCAAAAAATCAAATTTGCTGCTCTGGGTTGTGCACCAACCTGACTGCGGCTACCTCAGCAGATGTCCTGGAGGTGTTCAGTGCTAATACTGCCTTCGGTGGAGGGGTGGTGGCACCTCACCTGGCTCCCAGGGCTTCTGCAGGCTTCGGCTCTCAAGTGCCACCCGTGGCTAGTTCTGGCACTTGTTTATGGGAGCCTCTGTTGCTAAGCCCACAAACAATAGGTGACTGCCACAACGTTTGCATTTGAGATCACGGGGACAATAGAAGTAATGTGTTCATTGAGCAATTGTAAGCATTACCTCAATGTAACAATTATAGGTGCCTGCAATAGAAATATTGCAGATAGGAAGAGAAATGACCTCAGACAGGATCAAATATGCAAAGCTAACCCTGGCTGTGGACTTCTCCCACAAGATAAACAAGTGGCTCAGCCCTGGAGAGGAATACCAGGAAGGGGGAATCCCGGAAAGCTATTCCCATGCCAGATTTTTTTTTGCAGGGCTTTAGCAGGAGCTGTGTGTGGGAGCCTGGGGATGGCCTCCCCTGCCTGTCTGCCTGCCCGCAGCAGCCCTGCCCACAGGGTGATGCCCCGGACCCCCGCTTCCCTAGAGCCCCTCACCCACAGGGGACGGCAGGCTTGTGCCCGCTCTGTGCCAGCAGTTGCTTTGAAACGGAGCAGGGTGAAAACATAGGCACAGGTTTCGAAAGGACGAGGGGAATAATATTTACACGGGCTGGGCAGGTAAGGTGACTTTCTCTTGCCCCTGAGAGGCAGAGGTGATTCCAACTTTCCACTCCCTCTGAGGCAGTCACATGGAGGGAAGACAGAATGTGGGGCAGAGAAGAAGCTGTGATTCAAAGCGCTATGTCCACCGCCCCGTATCCCTCGGCTGTGGGATAGCACCCTGCCAGCCACTTCTCCCGGCGCCACGAAACCTGGGGGGGGACTGCAAGCGTGCCAGCTGGGAGATTATCTTTGCCATCTCTCACTCTTTTCTAGCTCAGCGTATAATCCGTCTTTTTAAGTGCTCTGTTTTTCTTAAACAACGTTGCCATTCCCTTGAAAACATAGCTCTGTTTATTGAAAACAAGCGAGGGTTGGTATCGCACCACGCCAAATGGCAGCCGCCTTTGCTGCTGGGTGGCGCTTGACAGCGCCGAGCTGGGGGTGACAACTCCTTTTTCCAGTAGGTGAAACAAGGCAAGTGCCAGCAAGGATGTGCCCATACTAAACCACCACTTATCTGTTGGGGCAGAGATTGTTCCTCCGGTTGCCAACACGGATTACTGCCTGATTCTTCCTTTTCTTTAGCAAAAAGCATTTACAGACGTTTCCACCGTTCCTTCTCTAAGGTTATTCTGCAAAAGATGAGCAAAGCAATGGCTTAGCAGGAGTGAAACAGCTCTTCTTTTAAACAGGATTTTGATCATGCCCTGTTATTTCATCTCTTTAGAATATTCACTAGACAAAGTAATTTTCCCGTCTCTGAGCAGTGCTAAGCTGTCAGACGCCTTTTCTCTGAGCAAAAGTAGTGCAGCATCTTCTCCCCACACAAGTGCTTTTTTTGGAAAATAAGGAAAAAGAAAAAACTCCCCCACCCCCACTGGTCACTCAGAGACATATGCTTTTCCAGAGACAGCAATAAGAAAACTGCATCTGTTTTTGTAAAACCCCAGTGCCCAGGACCCGCTCCTAGCTGGATTGTCACCCCAGGAGAGCTGGCCCCACCAGGCAGCATAACATCAGGAGGCTCATTTAGCAGCTAGAATAACCCACCCTTGCCAATATCCTTCCACTTAGTTTTAAAGAGCCGTGGGGCCGAAATTCAGCCTTAAGCAGGCTGGGGAGGGGGGGCGGAAGGATGGGGGCAGGGCAAAAGGAGATTACCCAGAGCCCTCCCTTCCAACCCGCACAGACACTGCCCATGTTGTTTCTTTAACTGGGGAAACAATGTGCTCTTTCAGGGGCTGCAGGTGGCTCGGGGCATTGCAGAAAAGGGACATTATGGCTTTCCATGATAGCGTGGTTGAAAGGTTTGGAGCCCTACGTACAAAAAAGCCTTTGCTGAGGGTATTGCTGCTGCATCGAGTATCAATGAAAGCTGCATATCTGCTGTTATGAATCCGATCACTGCAGAAAATGAATGGGAAGCATTAAGAGTAGCAAAATAGTATTTCAAGCTGCAATGAACAGCATCCAATTCATCAGTGAACAGCAGGCCCGGGTCCGTGAAATAATAGCTCTGTTTGAAAGAAATATGGAAGAGCCTTGAGCAGTCTGAGGAGCAGATGAGCAAAAGAAGTGACCAAAACTGCAGGCACTTCTTAGGGCTGATGGAGAGCCAGCATGGAGTAAGGCAGTCTGGCTGGGCACAGGGTCTGCAATCCCTGCGTGAACCAGTTTATGGGGCCTTTAATCCTACTGGATATGGGGCTTGCATCCTACTCCCTTGTCTTAGGACATAAGCGTCACCAAAGAAGAAAAGCAACCTGTATGTGCACTACAGCTCAGCTTAGCTTACCTCCAAATGTCATAGCCAACCCTTCAGAAACCAAGCTGGCATGAAAAACATGAAGGCGTTACCAACAGTTTTACAGGCAGGCAAAGTGAGGGTGTGCAGTAAAACCAGAAGCAGAACTTGGATGTCCCAATTTCCCATCTGAAATCCTGACCCTACTGCCCCACCAGCCCCCTTTCCTTTGATTTCTGGGATGCTGCAGTGATGAGAGCTGCAAAATCCAAAAGCAAGCCCTGCTTACACTGCAGCACCAGCAGCACAGCCTGGCCTTGGGTTGTTATCAGTGGGTGCTGGGGACCAATGGCTGGACTGAATGCAGCAGCAGACCAGCTTGCCCCTTATCCAGGTTTGGTGGACTCCATGTGGGTTTTTTCCAAGGTGTGTGGTCAGACCCTGCTGGTGGCACCCTGCCCAAACATACCACAAACCAAAGGGAGGACAGAGAGACCACATGCTTGGCAAGGAGTTAGGTTGGGGGATGGGTTCTTGGCCTGATGGCTGCTATTCCCCAAGGTGCTGGGCAGGTCCCAGAGGGCTGGGCCAATCCCAAGATGTGTCCCCCCAGTTCTGCATTGCTTTGGACTGCACACTGGGCTCTTACCCAGAGATTTCTTTGCCTGACCTCTCCATGGCAGATGCTGTCTTCTAGGGGCGGTGACACAGGAATAGCAAGGTAGCTGATAAGGTTTGATGGCTCTTTACTCAGGGGAAATCCTCCTGACTATTGCCCAGGGCAAATAAGTCTCAGAGGCCTGAATTCCCAGAGGAGGCATCCATGCACCAGATCAAAGCCTGCTCCCCAGCTGTCACCACAGCGGCATCACCTCCAGCCATAACAGAAGGTTATAAAAACAAGGTCTCTCCCTGACACATCCCAGGCTGCACAAAGAAGCCAGCTCCAAAGGAGGGAAGGCGAGAGAGACCTGGCTACAAGAGGACTTGGGGATGCGACGGAGCTGTGTGGGAGCTGGGGTAGGGGAGCACAGGTTGCTTGGCTCTGCCTATTTCTCACGTTAGCTCCTGTAGGCAGGGAATTGTCCGTTTGCTTCCACTCTTACAGTCTGACACAAGAGGACTTAAATGGAGAGTGCCATGAAGCTCTTGAGTTATTAAAAGTTTTGGGGTATAGTCCTGAGTTTTTAAACCAACAGGGGTGTGGGGTCCTGCCACTGGAAATGTGGTTTTTCTCAGGTGGAGGCTTTCCAAAAAGCCTTGCCGCTTCTAGCACCTGATAAGGAGTCTGGTTACAGGTGGGCACAGGCTCTGTCACCCCACTCATCGTTATAGCCACCGTGTGCTCTCATGACAGCCGAGCTGCCAGTGCTCCTGCACAGATCATGCCAAGCTGGTGTCAGGAGCAGCCGGCAGCCCTGCGGAAAGCTCGTCTGGCACAGAAGAGGCCAAAGAGCCGAGCTGTGTTAGTTGATGTTGCTTTGATAATTTATATCACATTTTATAGCTCTTGATGTTACAACCCCTTCAAGGTACTTCAGCATGAAAGATGGCAAGGTCCTTGCCTTGGAGAGCTTACAGTCTAGTACAGACAGGTAAACATAACAAGTAGAAACATTAAACCTTAGGTAGGGAGTGGGGACAGGTTGAGGGAGTATGCACAGAAATTATCTTTGGCACATCAAAGAGCTGGAGTAAGTCCATCAGAGGGACCTTTAGGCTATTTATGTATTTCAGGTAGCAAGATAAAAATCATGAATAATGAGTTCCTGCAACCACTTTGCAGAACCAGCGCTGAAGCAATGCTACAGAGGCACTGGCCTGCTAACGTATGTCCTTCAGATGGGGAATGCCAAATCCTCCCCAGATTTACAGCATTGTCTTTTAACCAGTAACAAGAAAAGAAATAACAAGCAGCACAAGCCCACCAGCATCCTTCCAAGTTTTGGTCCCTGACGTGGCTACATGATCACAATTTCTATATGCCCAGCACCATCCTCAGCATCTCTTTCTTCTTTCTTTCACCACAAATTGCTTTTTCTGAACTCCCAAACTCCTTGCCCCCCCCCAACCCCTATGTTGCAGTCAAAGTTCCCAGTCTTTAGCCCTCCACACCCTTGCTATACCGAATCCATACTGTCTTCACTGAAACATCGCTGAGTGAGGAAATGTGCACACCAAAGAGAGGAACAACTAGACCCAGCTTCAAGAGAGCTCACTGTTGCTTTGGCTCCTGGGAGGTACAGCACAGGGGCCATCCTACCAGCACCTCCCTGCACAACTCCTCTGGAAGGGGGCAAAGGAAGCAGACCCAGCCTGTACAGGCTCTCAAAGCCTTTTGGTGCAAAACCCAGGGTTTCATTAGGGAAGCAGAAATGCAGATAACCTGCTTGTGCTTTGCTGTCGGGCAGTAGGATTGCTCAGGATCACAAGTGCTGGAGACAGCTCGGGTGCAGGAACCGTCTCTGGGTTATTCTTCTCATCTGTGAGGCCTCCCTCCCAGATGCAAGATGAGCAGATTGACGCAGGACATGAACTCTTTCCAGTGCAATGCCAAAACATATCATCTGAAAAAGACAAATGTACATGGCGGCACTGTGAGCTGTTTCACTGCCAAACAGACCACACCAAGCTGGTTGAGCAAATCACAAAGGCATCCTGTGTGTACAGAGACTGGGGACCCTTTACATCAGGCTGGTAGAGTTACTGGCAGCCAAAGCCCCTGCAGCGATGGCATGAAACAGAACTGTTACAGAAAAAAAGCAGCTCCTGCTGCTCCCCAATCCTGCCCCACCAGCCCCAGCACTGGTGCAAAGAGTTGGGTGAAAAAAATGATCCAACTGAAAAACAACCTAGTGGGAAGCATTATTTCCTAGCCAGATAAATTCTGCTGTCCAGTTCATCCTATAGCAGCACCTGTGGGCTCTATCAAGTTAAAAGCTAGTCAGACTTCATCCTTCATCACCCCCTGGGCAACTGAGTTATGACTCTTCTACTTGGTGGCAAGTAACTGCCAGAAATTGCTGTTGGTTTTGTTGTTGTTGGGTTTTTCACTTGCTGTTTCAGCCCCAGTCTGCTGGTCACCATTGCTCTTCTGGTTGCTGGCGGATCAAGGAGCTTGGTGGCGTTATGATATTTTCTGCTGGAGGAGGCTTTCCCCAGATAATTCCCACTGCTTCCCTGCAGCCTGGCGTCAGGACACATGGAGAAATCTCAGCAAAAACCTGCAAGCCAATGGCAACAGCAGCCGTGATACGGCCCAGGTGGTGAAGGAGCTGGCAGGCCATTTCCCCTTTGCATAGCTGGGGGCCGGGGGCACACACGGCTGGAGAGAGGCTGCCTCTGCCTTAGCTGCCTCAGAAACTGTCATATTTCTTTTTCCCTCCTTTTTCCACTGGTGTTCCCCCTGGCCAGCCCTGCTGGACACCTGCCCTCCCAAATCAGCCAGGGGGGACCTCCCTGCACATGCAGCTCTCCTCACGCCTTTCCCCACTGCCGTACCACCCACTGGTTGTGCAAGCCGGGATACACCTCCCTCCCCATCCCTTTCTCTCACCTACAGCAAACACCCCCATGTTTCCTTTCTGTTTTGACGACTCTATCGAACTGCTGTGGAAAGGCAGAGGCAGATCTCCAACACCTCCTTCTCCTCGGGCTGGTGGGTAAACAGAGACACAGTGTCAGGGAGGAGGCACAGTCTCCTTCAAGCCCTGTGAGCAACTGCTTTCATCTAAGGAGGGCATACAGATTTCAAGACACAAAGTGCTCCACAGTCTATTGCATGAGGAGTTACAAAAGGCTTTTACGTCTCCAGACATCCCTTTTCCCACTGATTGGACACTGTAAATCCATGGAACGCTGTAGACTGCAGCTCTCTGAAGATGGGGTCATCTGCTTTCCCTACTGGGCATGGAGCCCAGCGCTTTGCACACAGCAATCCCCATCCCTTCCGGGCTCCCCTGCTATAAAATCCAAATTAAAAAAAAAAAGCACCATGTAAGTGAGTGGAGTTACCAATCACTTAAAGGCAAAGCAAACAATCAGACAGGAAAAAAAAAGGTTTGTAAGTGGGTTGGCTTAATCCATGCCAAGAGTAAAGGATGTTTGTTGCACAAATAGAGTGGGAGCAAGACTTTCTTGCCTGACTGGTGGAGAGGTCTGTAAATCAAGAGTGGAACTCCTTGCCATGTATATGAATCAATTAAAGCACTCGATGAATCATTTATTTTCAACATAGGCAATCAGCAACAAAGGTTTGATGTTCAATTGATTTCTCATTTGTCTTGCTCCCCTGAGTAATGACGAATAGCTCACCGCTTACATGGTGCGTGCCTCAACCCGACCGCTCCTGGAGCGGCTTCTTCTGCAAGGAATCACACTGGGCACCTGCTCCTACCTGATGACATTTCACACCACTTGGTTACTACCCACCAATGCCTGTGGCTCTGTTTGTCTCACTCATCTCACACCCCGTGCTCTTCACCATGGGTTCNTTCCTTTCTTTCTTTCCTTTCTTTCTTTCTTTCCTTCTTTCCTTCTTTCCTTCTTTCTTTCATAAATAAATAAATAAACAATCAATCAAACAAACAAATAAATAAATAAATAGCAAAGCTTCATTTTCAACACATGGCAGTAGAGCCAGATTCCTCACTGGAAGGTATCAACATCCTACTTCTCAAAAGCTCAGAATATCAAGAGCACAGAGAAGCAGCACAGCTCTGTGTGCAGCAGATGATATAAAACACTCTAAAGAAAGGAGGGAGTATTTAGAATATTTTCTATTACATACCATATCCATAGAGCACATTGCCTTTCTCCAAAGAGCCTTGTAAAGTGCTTTGTGTAGACCTCTAACTCATATTTTGAATGCTTCATGGTACATTTCAGGCTCATTAATTAAACTCAGATGCCTACCAAAAGCAAGCTCTTGGTTCAGACACTGGACTACGCTGAAGTCACAGCGATGAAGACATCATGCCAACAATGAAGTCACACAGTTAATTTTAGGGCGTGTGATTTGCACAGCCCCGGATACCTGTCCTGAAACAAGAAGGCTTGGCTGTGGCTGTTGGTTGTTCCTAGCGGATACAAGGCACCCCTGGGATCAGGCCAAGATGAACATTAACATAATCCTATTATGACAAATAAACTGATAAAAGACGGGGGAGGAAAAAAAAATAATACTGAGGCATGCTGAGCTTTCCTATTCATGAAAACAAGGGGCCCGCACCCAGCTTACACTGGTGTGGGGACACAGAGGCTGAGTTTCCAGGGGGAATCTGACACCCCTGCCATGTTCCCCTCTGAGGAAAATGGAGGCAGGAGCTATGCTGTGTCCTACACCTGGTGGGACGGTGGCCCCAGCTTGGTCACTGCCACCAGTCACCAACACCCAGTAGAACTAACAGCCAGCACAGCAGCTATGGATGAAATTCTAGCATCGGTGAAGGACTAAGAGCAGGCTCCTCTGGCTGTATTATAGTGATATCAGGGGTACACAAGCTGTGCTTCACCTCTGGCTGCCTATGGTCCCCCCAGGAGCTTCCCTTCCCCACAGCATCCCCTCCCTGGCAGGAGGCCCTGGGGCTCCTTTTCCCTGCTCTGGCAAGCAGGGCAACTGACCAACAGATCTCCTTGCTTTTTTGTCCTGCCCCATCATTATGTAGCTCTTCAAAAACCACTTTTGGCCATATTTGTGCAAAAGCTGGCCTGAGAGTGCTGTGGGATAACAAACAACTTGTGTCCTCTGTGCTCAGAATGTTTCCAGACACTTTTGCTTTTCAGCTGCTTCACCAGAGAACATCTCAAAACCCTTCTTCCATTTATAGCCGTGACTCAAAGACTTCAGCCCCTTCACCCACCTTCCCATCTCTAAAGCTTTCAAAAGAGCGAGGGCCACCTCAGGGAACCAGCTGCAGGTGCCACACTTCCAGCTCCCGTAGGAGTGAGATGTGGAGAGCAGCGACCGCCCCGCGCCCCTTCCCAGGCACACACTCCCTGACTTTTTGAAAAAAGGCAATTAGGAAAGTATCAGTGTTTCAAGCTTTCCTGACCCACTGCACTGAAAGCTGCTGAGACACCTCCCTCTAAGCACAAGCCCTGTGTCCTCTGCTGCACTTGGGCAGCACCGCGTACGCTGCACTTTCTGACTCCAAAGAAGCCAGCGCAGCAGCTGAGGAAAGTCCTGTCAAAAGGCTCCAGATTCACCTGCAAGGAGTGGGCGCGTTCAGAGTTCACCGAGCCCGAACTCAGCGTTAGCTGCCTGATGTCACCGCGGTTGCAGCGCACTTCCTTAAACCCCTGCAAGCTGGAACAGAGCTGGTATTTATGGAGGCCGCGCAAACACTGCCCCTGGTGCTCCGGCTCCGGCTCAGGCCACGCTCAAACGCACGCTTGCGCCAGCAAAGCAGCTGTTCTGGAAAAGGCACAGAGCCTTTCATCTGATAGTTTCCATCTTATCTGCAAAATCCTTAGAGAGCTTCCTGAGTCACGGAGGGCATCCTGCAGGTGCAGAGGGATCCTTCGCCCCAGTTTGGCAACCTTTTGCCAGGGCAGAAATCGGGCTGCCCTGAAATGGACAAACATTAATATCAGACCAGGAAGCTGAAGAGAAGGAGGAAAACACACCAGGCCAATTTTCAGAAGTACTTCAAATGTCAGGCGTGATACCTGCGGTCTAACTGCTGCTGAGAATCGCCACATTGATCTTCAGCTGATATTTTCATGAGGCTTTTCCACGACACATGCCAACCTCAAGCCTGAGGAAGGGAGAATGAACAGATGTGAGTGGAAGTGGGCTTGGTGGTTCTGTCTGGTGGTCTATGGTGGGGAAGTCCCATCTAGGGTGGTTTTTTTGGTCCTATCGGTGCTGAGCCCAACAATTTAATTATCTAGCCTGCGCTGTTAAATGTGGTTAGCCAGCAACATACTCCTAACGGAGTCAAGGAATGGAAAGCAGCTGACAAAATATTATTTTGGGGATTGTCAGCATTATCCAATTAGCACTGACGCATGGGGATGCCTTGCCCCGGAAGAGGGATGACGGCCATTGTGCTCACAGCTCAAGGAGTGAGCACGTGTGGGAACTGGTCCCTGCTGACAGCTTTTCACCACAGCCCACTGGCTTCCCACAGCCCGGGCACATGCTTAAGAGCCACCAGATTTGGCACCTTGAAACCCCAGGGATCTCTGGGATGAAGTTTCCTCCTCCTCCTAAGTTCTGAGCTCCAGCTGCCAGCAACAGAGGCATGGAGCAGCTTTGAGCTGCTTCACTGCCACAGATGCAATTGGCAGCTTCATCAAATCCACCCCACCAGCCTTTCTTGACAAAACATGAGATTTTAATTTCTGTAAAATTCTCTCAGCCTTGTATAGTTTCAAGACAATAAACACAAACCTAGTGATTTTCTGCACTGGTCTTGATTTTACAAGACTACATATTTTACATAAATAATTAGCATTTTTCATAGCATTTCAAGATTTGTCTTAGGAGGAGGAGCACAGGGTTATTATTTTTTTGTATTTGAAATCAGAAAAGACCATTTGATGCCTGCTCAGAAATTGACGGCATCTTTGAAATAATGACAAATGCAATGGAAACTGCCCTGAATTATTTTTTTAGAGGAGGCAAAAGCATTTCATTTCAGCCAGAGTTAAACTTGAGTAAATCCTTCACAGCTGGGCTGGGCGAGTGAGTCTGAACCAGTAACTCAGCTCCATGGGCAGGACCTGGTATGCAAAGATTACATCATCAGTCTTCACGTCATGATCACTCAGGATGGGCAATACAACTTGGAGAATCATGAAAGTAAATGCAAACAGGCGATGCAAAGAGAAATACTTAAAAAACGAAGTCCTTTGTGGACCCTATGCTGTATCATCCCTCCTTGCCTTGGCAGGCCTTGGTATGAAAGCCACATTGAACTCTTTGTACATGTCGTGCAGCCTCTTCCTTCCTCCCCTGCAAGAAGGATCTTTGCCCTGTTTGGTCCCACAACACTGGATCACATTCCCGCTTCGGTCACCTGCAAACTCTTTGCTGGGCTGCCATTATCCCCGACTCCAAGAGCAAAGCTCCACGTGACTTTATCCTTATTCCCCTCAGCCCACAATGAGATCATCCTTTCTGGTGGCCCAGGAATTGCTGCAAGTCCTCTCAGGCTGCAGTGATTCACGGGGAAGCTGCCGAGGGGAGGGTGGCTTTGGTGGAGGATGGCACCCATGACTCACCGCCGCCCTGGATAAACACCCGCGCCACAGCGAGCTGGCGGGGCGCCGGCACCGGCCGAGCTGTGACTGCTGGAGCAGGGCTGAGCCCAAACAGCAGAGCCCTTCCTCCCTCCGCCCTGCTCCAGCTCCGAAGAATACAACTCCTTCAGTTGCCATAGCACGGGGCTCCACAATAACATCAATAAAGAAAAATGGCCTGGGATGAGGCCATCTGTTTTACAGTCCCCTGGAGGCCCTGCACCAAAGGTGTCGCGCTCAGCTGAGAGACGTTCCGCTTCCGTGGCACAGTGAGCAGGAGCGATCGTAGGCTCAAAAAAAGAAAGAGATTGTGATAAAAAGGAAAAGAAACCAAAAAACAGTCCCCTCTTTCTAAAAGGCAGCCATAAAATAGAAAAAAAAATGGTCAACCCAGTCAAAAAATGGTCAAATGAGAGGCAGATGGCATGGCCATCATTTAATCTGCAGAATCATTCCAGGCTCCACATCAGCCTAAGCATAAGGGAAGGAAGCCCAGGAGACAGGGGGACAGAGTCAGAGCTCCCTTTTTAAAGGATATCAGTAAATGAATCATCAGATGTTATCACTGTCTCCTTAATTGCAGAACACTCAACACAGTCCCAGGGGAGGAGGGAGAGAAAAAAAATGCATATTCCTGGTTTAAGGGACAGCAGGACAAGCCAGCTCCAGACCACAAGAAAGGGGTGGGCTGATAGAGTTTGTTGGCATCCCCATTGTCCCCATCAGGGAGAAGGGAAGAGCAAGTACAACAGGTCTGACAAAAGACAGCCCTGGTGATTTCCAGCAGCATTCAGACTCTGTAACTGGCCAGATAGTGGATGTTAAGAATAAATATTTAAACACAACCATCATGTAGTTCTGAAACAAGTCCCTTTTGATAGTCATATCTTTGATGTGACAGAGCCTAAACTTGGGTTACCGAGAGTGGTTTTGGGAAACCACTATAGCAAACACATTTCTGACCTTCCGAAGCTTCCACCCCAAGTCAAAATAAACTCAGCTGAGCAGGTTTCTAAATAGCTTCTGTGGGTCTCTCCTGAGACCCATGGGCAGGTGGTAACTTGCTGGCCAGAGCTACTCTCTTAGAGCAGCCTCCAGCCATGTGTAGCCATGGGGGGACTGGCTAGAGGCTGAGATCCGGTACCTGCAAGCAGAAAAACCTCCCCCCATGCTCAATGCCACCAGGACCCGCTGAGAATAAGGTCCCCCTGCCTCAGGCTGGTGGTGGGCCGACGCTGGGATGCCCTCTCCCACGTGTTTCCACACCCTGCACTGCTCCTGGAATGCAGGCTGGCCCCAGAGCCACTGCGGGTCTTCAACCAGGCGGAATCACAGCTCCTTTTCTGCAAAGGCTTAATCCAAGAAACAGAAATCTGCTAATAAGAGCTTGCCAGTTTGGCACACAAGCATTGTCACAGATCCAGTTACCAGCAATTAGACGCTCCACCCCGATTAATTTGTGCTAGAAGTACTATGACAGTTTTAAACAGAGAGCTTGATTATCTGTTCAAACTGTTTACCAAAGGTTGGGGTGACGTCTCCGACAATTAAAATGTTGCATATTAAGGCTGGACATTTCATTCAGAGCTATTTACTATAGATTAAATGAGACTTATTCAGAGGAGCATTTTTATTAAACAAGAGGTTAGTCTCAATCATACAATGGACTTCTGTGATTAGTCACAGACCCACTTTGCCAATTCATGCTGAATTTTCAAGCTATATATTCTCGCAAATCTCTGCTTTATATTCTAATACTGTCAGTTGCTTCTACAGTTACAAACCGTTTCCTGCTGTATTTCCATGTCTTTCTCCCACGGGTTGCTTTACCACATTTCACATTATTTCAGATACCTTTTTGGTGTGGGTCAGGTACACCACAGCCCCCAGGAACCCTGAGGCTGTGTCTGGTGGCCACACTCCTCCACTTGCTGCACAGGTGAATTGTGGCCAATGACTTCAATAATACTTCATACAGTAGTTCAGAGAGCTTTCCCGGCTAACATCCCACTCTTGGCCATGCATCCCTGCATCTGTGCAGTAACTCCATCTGGAAACCCTCCTGTAAATTGTCTTGCAGGGCTCTGGTTTTGGCTGCTTATTTTCTTTAGTGGGTCCAAGTGGTCAGTGAGAAGCGCTTACGCTCCTACTGCAAGGCATACACAGGGAGGGCAGGGGTTAAGATTTAGCTTGAGCGTTCATGTTTTCACAGAATCACGGGATGATATTGGAGTGGAAGGGAACTCTGGAAGTCATATAGTCCAACACCCCTGCCAAAGCAGGTCCACCCACAGCAGGTTGCACAGGAACATGTCCAGGTGGGTTTTGAATATCTCCAGAGCCAGAGACTCCACCACCTCTCTGGGCAGCCTGTTCCAGTGCTCTGCCACTCTCAAAGAAATGAAATTCCTCCTCACGTTTAGATGGAACTTCTTATGTACAAGTTTGTGCCCATTTCCGCTTGTCCTCTCACTGGGCACCACTGGAAAAAAAAAAAA
>VZTM01008366.1:50682-72850 GCA_013400555.1 Jacana jacana
TCCTATTTATAGGAGTTGATCAAATCCCCCCTCAGTCTTCTCCAGACTAAAAAGACCAAGTCCCTCCACCTCTTCTCATAAGAGAAACGCTCCAGGCCCCTAATCATCTTTGTAGTCATCTGCTGTACCCTCTCCAGCAGTTCCCTGTCCTTCTTGACCTGGGGAGCCCAGAACGGGACACAGTACTCCAGATGGGGCCTCACCAGGGCATAGTAGAGGGGCAGGACGACCTTCTTCAACCTGCTGGTCACNTGATGCACCCCAGGATGCCATTGGCCTTCTTGGCCCCAAGGGCACATTGCTGGCTCATGGTCATCCTGCTGCCCAGCAGGACTCCCAGGTCTTTTTCCTCAGAGCTGCTCTCCAGCAGGTCAGCCCCCAGCTTGTACTGGTACAGGGGGTTATTTCTCCCCAAGTGCAGCACCTGACACTTGCCCTTGATGAATTTCATCAGGCTATTCCTCCAGCCATCTCCTTGCTGCCTTACTCAATATGAGGTTCTGCAGAGCATGATCTGGGACCACCTCCACTGGGGTATGAACCTCTAGCGTATTGCAGAGGCCACTGAGAGCACCAGCAGGAGCTGCCATGTGATGCAGCCCACGCTCCATCCAGTCGAGTTACAAGTCTCTGGCAACAGATTGCATTGAATCCTTCAGAGCAACTCAAGCAGTATTTTGCTGCAAGGGAAAAAATATTTGCTAGATGTCTAGGCTTAGCAGTTGCCTGATGCTTCACACTCTCAGTAGGAGCATTTGTGTTACTTGGGGTGACCACAGTGCCTCTACTGTAAGTGTGGAGGTGCTGATTTCATTAGGAAAGCTGTGTTGCAAGAAAAGACATGCATGAGGAGCAGTGCATTTGTCAGAAAACTTGATGTATATGCATAAACAGGCATCCCATCCTGCAGGACACAAGCTACTAATCAGGAACACTTAATGTAACTTTTCTATTTGGCCCTTCATTCCTTTAAGAAAAGGATAAGCAAACATCCACCCGGAAGGGCTGAGCTACTGAGCTCATGAGGGTCATTCCTGTTTCCCACAGATCAATTAGGGTGCTGCCAGCTGCTACCCACACTAGCCTGTGCTCAGGTTAGCAATGTTGGACCGATTCACTGCCTGGCCACTGAAATCTTTCACCTCTCTTCCTCTGTCTTCATCCAGGCTGCAAATGCCCACCCTTTCTCATAGGACTTTGCAACTTTCAGTGTTGGGGTTTTTTCCCTCTGGTTTCTCTCAAGCCAAAAATTTCTTTCTTTCTTGCACCCAGTAGCTTCCCTTCTGCTTTCCAGTTTTTCATCAGATTTTCTTCCCAGCTCCTGCCTTCACTTACTTCACATCACCACCAGCCCAGCCACCTAAGACAGACCACCATCAAAAATTGCAATACATTCCTTGGACTAGGTGGCAAAGATTTTTCAAGCCATACAGAAGACCAGCCTTGTCCCTAGTGGTTTCCCATCTTCAGAACTCTCATGTCAGTAGCAAAATCATACACCTCCCTCTTACAAGCACTTTGTGCCAAGAACAAACCCCTACAGCCCTTAGCAAAGTCACCCATGTGTGAAGTTTGCCCTTCTTACAGCAGGAGGCTTGGCTGGGTGACCTCTGGAGATGCCTTCTACGCTCAGCTATTCATGGCATAGGCTACAGCCTCCTACGAGGAAAGTCAGCCTTAAACAGGATTCAGTTCTTTTTAGAAAGAAGACATGTGAAGGTGCAATACTTACAGCAATAAACAGTGCATACCCTATATAAATACAGCGTGCATGCCTTCCAAGCGCTCTCCATTTTATGCAGTGATTAGTCACCTCCAGCAGAAGGGAAAATGAGTATGTATTCTCCAAAAGCCACCTTTGGGCTTCCAAGTGCCGTCTCTTATTAGAAAGAGGTCTTGGTCCTCCCTCTTTGAGAGAAAAGCAAAATCTACTGGGGCCTTAGCCCATGCCGTGCAATAGTTTAAGAAACACTAATACCATTCTTTTGCTCTGATGCCCAGTGAAACAGCACCGAACGGACGGCACAGACCTATTTGCTTGTGGTACCAAGCTTACGGGCGGGGTCCGGAGCCACTGCGCCAAATGGCTTTTTAAGCTGTCGTCGACAGTCTTTCATTAGGGCTTTTTAGACTGGAACCGCAAAGCTAAATTACTCACACCTTTATTTGAACAAACTTTCCTCACCCACCTCTGCAAAATCAGCCCATGACCTCAGCTCCCCCCCCCCGTAGGCTGCTCAGCGTAGGGGGGTGAGCGAATCTCATGTAGAAAAGATGCAAAGATGCACTTCTGCTCGGTAATCGCCTCCTCCAGCTACTCGCTCGCAGTGACGAGGCAGAGCTGCAAAATCCAGACATGTAAACCTTCAAAAATGGAGCCCATTTTGTTGCTCTATTCCCCCATCTCGCTGCAAGCTGGGAGCAAAAAGTCTCAGCTTGCAGACTTTGCAGACAGATGTGTAGGGAAGGACTCGCATTGGCAGAAAGAAGCAAGAGATGGAGCAAAACAGCCACTGGAGTCGGGAAATGGAGAGAAAGCAGGATGAAGCGAGCAGAAGAGTACAGAAAGCCTGCCATGTGAAGAGAAGATAAAGAAGAGGGATGAGTTATTAGTGGAGGCTGGAAAATTTAATAGAGGAGGATGGAAAATTATAATAGAGGAAATAGGAGTGGGAGGAAGCGATCACGGGATGTAAAGGGGCAAATACAGCTGTAAAAGGGTGGGGAGAAATCAAAACCACATTTACACCCATTTTTCATCCTAAAAAATGAGATTAAAGATTTGCATAGGGAATACGCCTGAGTCAGTTTAGAATGCTGCGTGAGAAACACCAGAAACCAAACCACAAAGCTAGCAACGTGTCATACTTTCAGCCCCAGAACTCAAACAACTCCAGCAGTTCCCAGTGAAATGCTTTCTGCAGCCATTCCATGGAGTCAGGCACAGGAGAGCCCGGGTTTCCCCTGGAGACTGTGAACCCCACCTGGACTCATCGGGAACAGCAGGCCCTCAGGGAAGCATGAGGATGCTGATGACAGAAAAAGACCTGTATGGTTTTTGAAAACTTGTCTCCAGTTGTGCCTATCCATTTGGCATCATCCCGTTTTCCCCTCTGCACCTTCCCCCGATTTCTATCCAGAGCACATCAGTTGCTGTGCTTCTGTAATTCATAACGCCTAACGTGCCAGTTTCCACCTTAGAAATACATCCACCTCCTTCCCAGCGCTACTGCCAGCCCACCAGAAAGATGTCAGATCTCGGCCTCACACTGTCCATGGGCGGTCAATTCACTTGTTTCCCTCACCCTACAGGAAAGGGCCCTGCAGAGTAAGCACCAGGGAGACGATGCCCTGCTTGACTGCTCTCTCTTGCTTTTTTACTTCTCGTGAGGATGGATGGAGGAGCGATGGGAAATGAAATGAATTGTAAATAATCATGTAGAAGTGGAATCGAGTCTATTCTAGCCAGCTCCTTTTGGGTGCCCACATGAACATTGTCTGGGCTCAGTTGCCAGGATTTGTATTTCAGCGTAAAGAGGAAACAGTGAGTTGGATGTGCTCTGGAGCCAGAGTTCTTGCTTTTATGCCTATTTTGCTGCTAGATCACTGTAGCTGCTGAAAGTATGTGGTGCCCCTGTACAGCAGAAGGTTATTTGAAGCTACCAGCTCTATTTATCAAAGTCCTATTGTTCAGAAAAAAAAAACCAACAAAAAACCAAACCCCAAAAAAGAAAAAAAGGAGGTAGAGTTCACAGCTTTTTGCATGTGACCCAAAAGGAGGCATCAAAGATTTTTGCCTTTTTTTTTTTCTCCTCATCCCAATAAGTAAGTGTGGAACACGATAAAAAATCAGCTATTGTTCAGAGCTGATCAAAAGCAGAAGAGACACATTTCTGTTCCAAAGGAGTCTGTCCAGAGCCTCTGCTTCAGATGGGGTGAAGGGTCTCAGAAACGTGTGTAACTCCCTCCTCTCTGTGCAGACAAGGCCACCCTTGCTGGGCATTTAGTCAGCCACAGCAAAGCTCACCTTAAACACCACCACCAGTACAGTCAATGTGCTAATGCCCCCTTCCCTGCTACCTAGTGGTTCAGCACTAGTGTCCTTCAGTGGAAGGACATCAGCAGCTGGAGGGAAACGAGGATTTTTCTTTCTTTTTTAATGGGAGCAAGGTGCTCGCTGAGGCAGTGCACATCCTGCAGCCTCAGCCTTCACCTGAAAGGACACAGGAAACCAACCCCATGGCAAGGAGCAACCGCTGGCTGGAAACAAGTTTCTCTTAAGTGCCAGCAGCGGCGATCACAGACTGGGAAGAGAAATATGCTCTCTTGCAACAAGAACCTTCGCGTGTCCTTCGCCTCAGCGTCACTTGCTTTTAGGGTTTCCAGGGTATGTGCTCAGCTGCCAGCTTCAGCAACATGCAAGATTTCCAGAAAGCATCTTTCAGCCAGGAGAACGAGGCAGATTTTTTAATATTGGCTTACAAGTAATAAAAAAGCAATGTATTTCTGGCTATTTCGATAGTGACGTGGCTAAAACAACCTCCTTTGTTTTCAGCAGCTGTTAACAATACCTGCAGGGAGCCGTTCCCAAGGCAGTTATCTCTGGCACTGGCGGCAGTAGGATGTAAACAGCATGTATCAAGTTAATGGAAAACATTGAGCAGCCAAATCTGGAAGGAGCTGTGTTGAGCTGGGCCTCTCTCGCGGGGATCACGTTCTCACGTGCAGCAGCGGCCGCAGCGGCGATGGCTTTCCGAGGGCAGGGCTTGCTGGGCGCAGGGGGCCAGGGCTCTGCGGCGGCGGTGCCGAAAGCAGCGCAGGGCAGGAGGGTTTGCAATTCCAGCCGGGGTGTATGAGCCCGGGGTCAGGGCCCAGCCAACGCGCCGGAGGCCTCTAGCCTGGAGCCAGCTCGTGTCTGGTGAGGTCGCTGCCAACGTGTGGCTGTCTGCATCCGTCCACGCAGACATACCCTACGATGAGAAAGATACCGATGGGTTATTTTGAATGACATAGTCCGGGCTTGTACACTGTGGGAGGTGTGATGGGAACTCTTTCTGTCTTTCTTGATAATTTAATGAGCTGTTGTAATGAGGGATGCACTGAGCCCCTCATTTGTATGCAGTTCCCACATGAGATGTGAATATTAAATTCCTCTAAGTATGAATCAGCACCTCTAACTCCCACAGCTCTTTCTCCTATCTCTCCATCTCTACCAGCTCCGCAGCTCCAGATCTCCCCATGGTCCCCTGGCCTCCCCCCACTTCACTGTCACCTCAACAGCCACCCAAGGGTAGAGATGGGCCCCGGTCACCCTGGGAAGCGGTGGCCATTCGGCTGAACAAAGCTGGAGCAACGGTCTTGGTGCTTTCTCAAAGACTGCCTGCCGCCCGGCTAAGCCCCGCGGCCTCTTCGTGTTTGGGAAAACTGCACGACATGGGAAACTAAACCTACAGGGCACCGCTGCCTCTGACAGCTCAGAGTTTAAATAATGAATTGGTAATTATAAGCGCTTTTGAAATAAAAATGAAGTTTAAAAAAACCATAAACTTTTGAGACACACCTTTTGAGGGTGAAGGGCTTTCCCACGTAGGTTCCACCATCAGCCATCACTCAGCGCTGGCAGACAGCAGGTGCTCGCCACTCCGCACGGGGAGAGACGCACTCACCAAACCAGAAAAGTCAGGGGCTAAGCAAGTTTGCAAATAGCAGCAATTCCAGTCCAAAAAATCATTTCCATAGCAGAGGGGAGGAAGTGCTCCCCGAGGACAAGGAGGCTGGCTGGCTTTCGCTTTTTTTGCTGCGGAATAGATGTTCTTTTGTATGCAGCAGGGAAGGAAAAATAATAGGAGAATGGGACGAAATGTAAAAATTCAGAATTGCAGCGTAAATGTCACCACCTGCTCCTGCAAAACAGGCTATTCTTTATTTCCAAAGTCCTGGGAGCTGTAAACCAGGATTTCTCAATAAAGTGTGCTAAGCTAAAAGGCATGAAGATAGCGACAGATCCAGACTTGTTAGTGCCACGAACATTTGTCTTGGCCACAACATACAACGTGTACACAAAGTGCTGCATCTACCATCTAATGCCTTCCACGCCATACCCAAACTTCTGCAGAAAGTCCCACCTCAGGAGTGCTCAGAAACTGAGGTTAAATTCCATGCCTTAGTAGGAAAACAAACCTAGCATTTTAAACACCAGGGTTTCTGCTGTAAAGCCCTTCCTTTTCCCACAGTCACCTTCACCCAGACTCCAGTTGCTTGAGGTCTCCAGGACCAAAGCCAAGAGTGTAACAGGAAGGAGAAAGTACAAACCTCATACCCAGTAAATGGGAACTTTATTAAACTACCGAGTTACTCCGAAATGTATAAATGTTCCATTAAATACATTCAGTTTCCTTTTACACAGACTTATAGAAAATTTACATATTCCAAACACATTTAAATTATTTTTCAAGCTTGCTACCAATAAAATTCTTTGTTGTTTCTTTTCTTTAAAAAAAGGAAAAAGAAAGTCCACCATCCGCTCTTGCAGATGCGCATACATACACACAGATACAAACAAGAAGGGAGATGCTTCTGTATCTAACCCACAAGGGAGCAGTATCCAAAAAGCTCAGAGGAAGTCAAGCAAAAATTTGCCCTTGCCAAAAAAGGGGCTATATAAATTCTCCCTGTGAGACAGACTCAAACGAGAGGCCCTGTGCAATACTTTCTGGTGTTCGGGTACGATGTCTGCCTCGCGAATGGCTGGTAGGAGGGAAGAGCAGAAGGCCCCTTGCCAAATGCAAACCAGGAGCTGGCTGTCCCTGATCCTAGCCCATGAGAAGCATGCGAGCAATTAAATGGCTCATTCCCGTTGCGTTACGCTCTCCCAGCGCTGAGGGGTAGAGCAGACAAACAGGTCCACCACTAGGAAGTCAATGCCACTTGTCCAAAGAGGTTTTCCTTTTCTTTTGTTTTATTTTATTCTTAAATGAGGCTTCACTCATAAGTGAATAAAAAGGCAACTTTTAAAGTAAGATGCTTAGGAGAAGAGCAGTAGTTTCCCCACCTACATGTGTTTCTCTTGGGAAGATGCACAGCATGCTGAACAAGTTTTCCCTCATTCTCTGTACCTTAATCTGACAGGAGTTAAAATTCGTATCTGCAGGAAAAAAAGAGGTGGTTTTATTTTGTAAAAAGCTTATCAAATACTAGTTTAATTTATCCTTTAGAGTCTTTAAACATTAAAAACCACATTTGAAGCAACCAAGGAAATCTACAAAACCATTGTCATGCGTAAGCTCTGTGTTTCATGCTAAATATTCACGTTGACATGGAGAGGGATGAGGGGAGGAGGAGGAGGAGGCAGGGGAACAACTTCATGGCTCAATCGGAGCCATTGCAACATTCAAGTAATTTGGTAGTAGATAAACCAGTGGAAACGTGGAATGGTAAGAAAGTGCTCAGCACTACATCGCAGCCTTCAAGAGCTGAACTGCAAACATCCTTGATATGTATCATAAATATATGGCACTTCTGTAGGACCAAAAGCTGGCAAGTTTGCTTGTGACCGAAACGTGTGAGGAGTAGTCGTCATCCCAATGGTTACTGATGGCCCTTCCGACAGGCACAGCCTCCAGCCGTGTTACTCAAGGCAGCACCAGCTGTATCTACTCGTGCATGCAAGACAATGCTGCCACATTCTTGGGGAATGAGCCTCCTGCCCAGCAGAAAGCCTTCTCCAGACACACATACACATTCATAAAACATGCTATAAATTCTTCAGTGAGGTTAAAGACAGCCACAAACAGCAAATGTCTCTTTTTACTATTTTTTGGCCAGCAGTTCCCAGTCTGTCCAATTGCCAGCAATGGACTTCGCAACAGTTGAAAAAAGAAAGTTCCTGAATCCAAGGAATTGAAAGTTAACGGAAAGCACAATCACCAAAGTTCATTTTTTTCAGCACTGTTCCACAGGATTCACTTTGACATCGAAGGAGGAACCAACCAGCACAAAGGCTTGAGTCTTAGGAAGAATCTAATGTACACAAAAACTGGCCTTGGTCCATGTTTTCTGTCACAGAGCAATCCATCTTGTAGTTTAACTTCTATAAACTTTTTGGCTTTTGGTGACCTTCCGTATGCAAAGGTTTGCTGTTATGCTCCCGTTCCATCACAGTAGCTTCAAATACATTCAAACTCATAAAAAAGGATTTAGACCAGAACACAACTCCTTGCCCTTATCCAACAGCGTGCCGTACTTTAATGAGCACATTATGTTGCTTATCGGCCATGTTCCTGCTTTAAGGAATTTCCCGACACAGACATCCAGTGCTTGAACAAATGTTCACATTCCGAGATTCAAAAAACCCTCTCCCTTATTTCAGTAACGGCTTCAGTATTTTACCAATTGTGCTCCGGTTTGCATCTTTCAGTCTAAGAGAGGCTTTTTCCCCTGTTCCCTGCTCCTTTGGTGCAGGCTCCGCTTTAGTGCTGACAGCTTCTCCCTGCAGGATGCTTCTTCCAACCACTCTGGCACTATTTGCTCTCTTTAAGGTACCCACACTGTTCTCCTTCGGACTCGGATCATCAGAGGTCACTGCTGGCTTCGCTTTAGGCAGCCTCTGGGACACAGACCTGGTGATGGTTGGGGGTTTGGATGAGCTGGACAGATCCACTTTTGCACGCTTTGAAGAAGAAGCCACCGTGTTCCTCGCAAAGTTTGGGACAGCGGATGGTGTTTTGGGAACACTGACTGTGGCAACCTTGGTGTCATCTGTAGGGGTCTGGGGTTTTCCACTGGAGCGACACATCTTCATTTCGTCTGCCTTTGATTTGGCATTACTCCTAAGAGGTTTAGAGCTCGGCTTCTTGAAAGCGACTCTGTCCCTCTCAAAATGAGCACTGCTCGAGGTGACAGTGCCCCTTTGTAACCTTGGCTCTTCTACCGACATGCTATGCCTGTAAGGACTTCTTGGCAGCGTGTCTGTTGTGCCTCGGACAGAGCTGCGGCGGGACAGCCGACTTTCCACCGTACTAGTTTCACGAAGCGCCGGCTTGACTTCTGGCTTTTTCACGCTGCTCGGTGCTCTGTTTGACCGAGAAATAGGCACCACTTTCCTCATACTTTCATTCTCAGAGGCATTCAAAGTTCTTACAGGTCTGGAAGGAGCTGTGTGGCTAGGACGAGTGCCACTGGATTTTGAAGAGCTTGGAGATCTATCTTTTAGAGAGTTTCTCTTTGGTCCTGCTGGGTCTTTAGTTTTTATGGGCTTTTCTTTAGGAAGAGTCTGCTTGCTATTGGCATCATCCTTATCATTTGCGGAAGGGCGAAGAGACAAATCCTTGGTGGAAGCAGAATTCATGTTTGAGAAGAATGTTCTAGCCCTGTACTGAGCATCATTCCCAGAAGAGCCCGCTTTGCCAGCCTCGCTTCTTATTTCATTACCTGCTGCTTTAAAATCATTTCCTTCTTCAGAGTCCAACGTCAAAGAACAATCAGTTGTCGTGTCTGACACGTAGAACATTGGCCCATCTTCCCTACTTCCCGAAACGCTTGTATCCATAGACACAGGGCTGCTGGTGCTGGGCTCTGAAGCTTCGCTCTTGCAACCCACTGCCTTAGCTTTACGGTCGTGGGCTTCTCTGGAACTTCTGCAAGCTGGAGGCAGGTCGTCATCGGCAGTGCTAAGGGAATGAAAGCTTAGATCATCCAGAGTCTCCAAGTCTGTTCCACCAGCATCCTCTAGATATATTAAAGGTGTATCCTCTGCAGGCTTTGCTCCTTGAATATCAAACTTACGTAATCCTTTAACAAGTTCACGCTCCTCAATTGCAAGGGCCAGAGCATTTATATCTGTGGACTCCTCACAGGACTTGTTGGAAGTGTGCATGTTGTAGTCGGTGCTTCTCTGCGAGTAACGGGCACCAGGACCGGCTGAGCCACTGAAGTGACTGGGCTGAGCTGGAGGCACCTGCAGCAGGCCACCGCTTTTCACTTTGGTTTCAGACTGTTGGTGTAAGTGCAAGGTATTTAAGTTGAGATCTCTCGTTTCTTTGGATTCAGTCCAGGCTACGTCGGGTCTTGCTTGTCGGGTGTTTGCACGGGGAAGGCTGTTAAACTTGTTTGGATCCTCATCTTTTGAGATTTCCAGGAAACTCTGCAACTCCCTGTCTGCAGTAATCCCCAAAGAAAGCCGAGAGCGTCTAGAATTGGGGTTTCTGTACGAAGGGCTTTGAGGTCTCTGCTGCAAGAAGGGAAGAAATTCTTCGAGTCCTTTTTTGGCCAACATCTCCACGTCATTTTCACTGCTGCTCCGCCCAAAGCTCCCAAGCTCTCCAGCTGCCCAGGATCTACGCTTCTCCTCCAGCTCCTTTCGCCTTTGCAGACTATGAAGTTCCTGTATCTCTCGTTCCTTGTTTTCCTGACAAGGAAAAGCATGAACACATGTCCGATGAAGGAGAACAAGCCACACTCCTTTATCTTTCCCTTTGTTTCTTCCCATCCAAGTTAGCTCCTACTTTTATCACCCTTCCCCACCCCCAATACCTACACACACAAAATCACCATGGCGACCACAGCATGCAACCATTAACCCGATGGAGAGCAGTTCCCTGCATAACTAATGCTGGCAACACATCAGTCTTGTCAGCAGAAAAACGATAAATGCACAAGCCCCTGCAGGTACCAAGAACATGACCTATCAAACCCAAGCAGATGTCAAGACCAGCCCAAGAGTTCCTGCTATAAGATGGAGAGCTTCAAGTCCCCACTAAGTTTAAAGTTGGTGGTTTTATCAGGTGTGTAAACCTCTACCTCATCAATACATTCATATTTTAAGACAAATTTGTCTAACAAGCACACAGCTAGTGTGTTCCTTCCATCCTCCTTATTACAATTGCAATTGCTCCTCAGTGAGTGAAGTTTCTAAGGGGTGCTACTTACCTTTCACTCAAACATAACTGATTGGGAATTTTGCAAACCAACATTAATCAAAAGGAAACAGAAACGTTTCCACAATGCCTCACAATCATTACTTAGACATCAGCTGACACCACTCAGGGATCATTAATTAATGCCGTATTCCAGTTTTGCATCTTGCATCTCACATTCACTGTTGGCTTCAAAAACTGGCAACTACAGCACAGAAGTTGCTCAGGGCAGGCTGGAGATTTTGGCAGCTTGGCTGAGGGGTTTTGGTTCAGGAAGCCACAGAAAGAAGTAGTTTGTGTTCGAAAGAAAACACAGTAAAGCCTTTTTACGAAAATGATTAGCAGTGGATTACTGTGAATATCAACATTTTAACTGTCACCTCTAGGCTTCAGATTTAATCTAGCTGAACCTTCAGTTGAACTTTCTGGGTTATTTTCTGAAATGGAGAACCTGGTTTTCAAAGGCAGTACAGCTGTAGCAAAAGGAAGAAGGGGAGGCTAGTCTTGACAGAGGGTTTGAAAATTACATAATTTTCCAGCATGTTGTTAAATCTGTTCTGAGCAATGACACACTGTTTAAAAAAAAACCCACACTTCTATTTGAAGCACTGTCTAGATTGATCTCCTCATTGTTGTGACAACAAAAGAGCTGCACAACTAGAAAAAGTCGCCTAAAAGCTCTCAGTACACAAAAGCCTAATGCTGAAGCTGTTTTTGATGAATGGGTTAATCTACACCTCTTAAAGTGGATTTGAGGCTACACCATGCTGTGAAAGACAAGATGCATTACAGACCTAAGAAAGGAAAAAGAAAAAAAACCTGCATTTCAGGAAAATGTCTGTGGCAGGAAGCTTTCTTTCACAGGTATGGAATTACAGAATGAATTATTGCCAAATGCTAAAGCTCAACTTTAAATATCCCATTGTAAAGAGAAATGGTTAAAAATAATTGTAGATATTATTATTTTATCCTGTATTAGACACAGAGCATTATAACCTCCCCCAAAACATGTTTCAGGAGATTTTATTCAAATGAAAACCTTATTTTTAAGCAGACATAGCTATGTTAAAAAATTGCCAACCATGTTTAAACATTTAAAATATGTACACATGGCCACTGTGGCACGAGCCATGTACTTGGATTGCTGGCTGCGCTGTGCACACGTCACAGTCCTTTGTCAGAACCGCAATCTTGATTCTACACTGTTCTGTTAATTTTGCAGGGACAGAGGCTAATCCGCACCAAATACTGAGAAAGCAAATCTCCACAGTGTTTGCAAATAAGAGACTAATTTGTCATGTTCTGAGTGTAGCTACTTACTACAGAGAGAGAAAGGACGATCTCCATTGGACCTTGAAGCACCAGCTACCCAACAACCAGTTGTAATGCATGACTAGGAATTAAGTTCCCAAACCCAAGTCAATGAACATGCAAGAAGTCCCCCCCTCACTAAAGTGTCTGCAATAGTTACCAACGTTTGGTTTCAGAAATATGTATAATATTCACACACACACACATAACTACATGCTGCCTTGGGTAGTAAAGGGCAGGTAAACCAATGGTACACCAGGCATGTTAGCTGTACGCCCTATCAGCTTGCTCAAAATCAAGGTTGGTCTCTTTTCTGAACTACAGCTCTTATACAAAGTGCTGTCAAACGCAGATGCACAAGCAGAAAAATAAAGAAATGTGTGGATCCATCTAATTTGTGCTGTTTATAGAAGCCTAAAAAAATACTTGTAGCAATGGGCAGACTTTGCTGAACCAAAACTGTAACCAATGCTGACACTGCTCCTTCATCCTAGTATACTTCTTGACTTAATCTGGGACCAATTCAGGGTATTTAGCAAGTAGACCTGTTTAATTTCTTGAGTTTTCACCCACAAAAAGCATTTGAAAGAACAAAGTAGAAGACACAATCCTCACTTTACTTGACAAAGCGTGTCTAGTCATGTAAAGGAGGGAAGTAGAGAACCTGAGCTAGTGCTGGTTTGGTCTGGTATGTCCATGTAGAGTGGTGCCACATCTCAAGGCCTTTCCAGTGATTGAACATTACCAGTCCAGGGCTTGAGCAGTGAGCACTAGTCAGGAAGTCTGCACAACCTGCTCCACTGCTCAGCTGAGTAATCACCAACCTCCTCACCCAAAGAGAAGGAAGGAGCCCATTTACAAGCAGGCCAGTAGGCTCCCCTGACATAACATCTCAATGGTCTAGGGGCCAGTCTGCAGCATAAGATGCAGAGCAGTGGGACTGCACATAGGGCTGGGCAGAATGACTATTTGCTACCTGGCTTCTGGCAAGGTATGTCTACAAGAGGGCAGTCTGCTGTTGCCATTTGAACAAATACATCAAATACCACCAGATATAAAACATCCCTTAAGGAGAAAAAACAGTTTAATTGGTGTGAGCCAATCTCTGTTTCAAACACGTGCGAATGTCATTCAGTGCTCTTACCTTAACAGCTTTGTCAAATCTTATGCAGAAATCCCTAAATATCTGGAAACATTCATCCAACTTCATAGTTTCTTTGTCTTCACAGAAAAAGTCAATGAGAGCGTTTCCTTCCTTTTGTAATTCTCGTTTTTGATGTTCAAGCTCCTTTAGATGTCTTATAGCAAACTGTAGCAAAAAACAGGTATGGCATGAACCAGACAGAAACATTGAAGTCACAACAAGTCATGCATATATTAGGAACTTAGGAAATTCACGTTCCAACCTAGGGGCTGTTACAAGGACAGTGACAGACCACTTTGGAGCTCCTTGAAAGCTCTGTGTGCCTTATTTTCCCATTTTTCCTGCCACTTTCAACTAAGCACAAATGTATTAATTCCTTCTCCCTACCCTCATGCATATATATCACAAAATCAACTCCTTCCTAAATTGATCCTAGACCACAATAAAAAAGGTTTTCATGCTGGAAATGTGTATACTTTAAGACATCCATATGGGGAAAATATCCCCATAAAGTAGCACTTGGAATCATAAGTGTAGAGACAACTCAGACAGAGTTGGAGCAGATTAATGGATTTCTCAGGAAGAAGAGAATAAGGCCGTGGTTAGACTTTGAGCAGCGGAACTGCTTAAAACACTTTCAGCAGTTGCCCATATCTCCCCTATTGCACCACCAGCCACTCACTCCCATCCTTGCACAATCCCAGATCTGAGATCACATGTGTCACAAAGTAACCCAGGGAGAAAAACTAATTTTGAGACAAATCTGTTCTCTGAAATTAACTCATGGAATTGCCTTGGCTGGAAGAGACCTCTGAGATCACCAAGTCCAGCTATCAACCCAGCATTGTCAAGGTACTAAACCATAGAATCATAGAATGTTCCAGGTTGGAAGGGACCTCTAGGGTCATCTAGTTCAGCCTCCCTGCAGTCAGCAGGGACACCCCCAACTAGACCAGGTTGCCCAGGGCCTCATTGAGCCTCAACTTGAATATCTCCATGGAAGGAACCATGTCTTTCAGCACTACATCTGCAGGTCTTTTAAATATCTCCAGGGATAGTAACTCAATCACTTCCCTGAGCCCCATGATCACCTAAGTTCTTTTGGTACTGCAGCACTGGGGTGGGAATAGGCAGCTGGAGACACTGGTGATCATTTAAGCCAACCTTGCTGCCACAAAGCTACTTGGCAAATTATGCCAGTAGGGTAGGAAATCTTACTTGCTAATTTTTTTTTTTATTTTTTTTTTAAAGGTGCCAATAAAAAGCTGGATTGAAGGTAAACCGGACAATTGATAAAAGCATACATAGAAAATTAGTTCCTCCCACATATTCCAGTAATTTATTCATGAGGATGAGATAACAAAAGCTGATTTTTAAATCAGCTTGGTTATCACCTGTAATTTAGAAACAAAAACCGGAAGCATTTATGTAAGGTATGCATTTGTAAAATGATTTTTTCCCCAACATTTCTTTTGGAATGTGGCCTAAACAAAGTTGTAATGTTGCATAAAACCAGCTATTAAATTAAAAAAAATCCCTAACATGTTAGAACATAACATTAAAGAGTCTGGGTGCAATGGATAAAAGCCAATAATTCAGTGTGAATGAGGACAAGTATTTCAATCTTAACCCGCCCCTTTCTTCATCAGCTTCTCATCTGAAAAACTGCAGGGACTATTAACTACATTTGCAAGCTGAAAATACGGGTGGGTAAAGTTCCAGATCAACACCTGCTTTCTAACTTTTAATAATTATAAATAGCATAAAACATAAAAATCATTTAATTGAAGTATAACCCCTATTTCTCCAGGCATCACCACATACTCAGAAAGTACCAAGAACTCTTCTTCAAAGTTAAGTGCTATGCACATTCACGCCTATAAAGTCACTGCAGTACTAAAAAAGAAAAGGAGAACCCACCCAGAAGTAATGGTATGACTCAGAATAATACACTCTGTGCTAAGGGTAAATTAGTAGAGAAAACAGTCCCTTCACCTTCCAGCTTCTGACAGTATCTCTTCAGTCACCCAACAATCAGGATTCATATGCATAGCACAACCTCGGCTAAAACTGACATGCTCCCGAATCACGTAACATGCAGATACTGTATTTTGGGCAGCTCTGAAGTACAAAACCAGAGACCAATCCAAATTGTCTTATGCTTTAACTACTGATCTTCATCAGTCATTTACAGGCGTTAAACACGCTTGCCTAAGAAGCCTTGGGCAATGTACACTCAATATCCCTCCCTGTAAAAACACAGCCCTTCCAACACCCTTGCTTGACAAGCAGCATGTAGTTGGAACACCTTTGTACAACTGATAGGGCAGACATATTAAAACAACACTTCTGTTTATGAACGTGTCCACACAAATTACACTGAGCTGAGGAACGTCCCTGTATTCAGACGACACAGATATCCTACAAACCTGGAGAAAGCTTTCCATCTGGTGAAAGAGTTTCGGGTCTCGCCGAATGCTATCTTTAACAGATCTTGCCTTGAAAGACAGCGAGTGGAGCTCTGCTTCTACATTATCAATGGATAACCTAAAAATAGCATACACAGAGAATGTTTATCGAGGGGGAAGGAATCACCCACAGGTTGGCCACAATATGCTTCAAAAACGGATGAGGTACAACCTGGCTATCAAACAAGACCTGCCTGTCCAGGAAATCTTTCCAGGGTAGACACTGAAAGTCAGGAGAGAGATAAGCACGTTTTTTCTTATTTGCAATCTGAAAAGATTCCCATGGGGTGTGGTTTCACAATTAACTCCAGCCAGTCCTACCCACCATTTCTACCAGAACGGGTAATGCTGCCCTGCCTCTGACCGGGCATTCCTTTTCTCTGCCTGGTGTCTGTGCCAGCATCCATTTTCTAAATGGCCAGCCATATCTGCGTACTGAAAATTAACCTAGGAAAAGGAAGAATTCAGTTTGCTTCCAGATAGATCATTTGCTTGGTACAGCTGATTACATGACTGGTTGAGTGCAGTAGCTGGCACAAAGAGGGAGTCACAAGGGATCGTCAGCCAGGACTACCCATTTTGGCAGTAGCATTTGGCACCACGAAATTGCATGTTACTTTCTTCTAAGCAGTCACAGCACCGCAGCCTACACGGTCTCAGCCCGGCAGTTATAACATTTCACCCTTCTACCACGTTCCAGCAGCAGAGCTGCTCCCGTGGAGAGGTAACTCAGAAATCAAAGACAACAGGAAAAAGAACTCCGATCAGAGGTAATTTAAGCTTTATCCTGGGAGACCCATGCTCCATACAATGGGAGCACTCACCCAAACCTCTCAGTCCCATTGAGGGTAAATGCTGCTAAATCTATGGCATTCCCTTCACAGGGGAACTGAGCTTTGCCTAGAAATTGAAGCACTATAGTTTCCAAAATGATAAATATTTGGCAGTGCACACACAAATTAGTATCACGTGTGCTGTTTTTCATCTGCTTACTTTATCTGCAAAAATTAGTTCCCTGTTCCGGGCAGATCATGAGTGTTTTTGCAAATAAGAAAAGTGGTAGAAGATGCAGGCTATATTTTTCTGCCTGTGAAGGAGGAAGAGGAAGGCCTACAAGTAGAGAAGGCAAGATAATGAAAAATAAAGAACATAATGGTAGCTGTTTTAACATGCTCTAATTGGGAGGATTTATGAGCAGCTTGTACATGACAGTTGTCTCTAATAAAGATCTTCTTCATGCCCAGTGGTGAGACATGTATTTCGTTTTGTTTCATTTTCCCATATAAAGCGCATTCCCTGAATAGATTTCAGCGTGAGTTACAACAGAAGATTTTCAGCATTAACAAATGTGATCAAAGAACAACGCGGTTAGAAAAAAATATCACCAGGTTTGTGATTCGGCTTCTTCCCCTGCTGTTTGCCAGGGGGCTTGGATGCCGAGGGAAGCTACATTCCCCAGCAGGCCACATGGCAAACCGCCAAAAAGGTGTGTGGGGTGGATGGCAGAGAGCCACACAGGTGGTCCCTCAAAAAATTTCTGATTAACTCCATGGCCACTCCTTTCTTCAGAAGATTTCAGAGTTCCATTACTTAACCCTGCATCAGATCTAAGAGATGGAATCCATTCTACAGCTGGGAAAAGAATGTAAATAGATTGCCCAAAGCTCAAGAGTAAGGAAGTAGCAAAACTGGGAAAAGATCTGCAGCACTGCTGCCTTCCAGTTTTGGGCTTTAGATCACACAGTCTCACAAAAGCAAGTACAGTTATCCAAGTACAAATCAGGTTCGGTTCAAAATTAGGCAGCAATGACGAGGACAACACAGAGCCCCAAACCATTCAGATTTTCCATTCAAGACAGAAACTTTGGAAAAGCAAGTGAAATATCAAAAAGCACATAAGAAAAGCCAGGACCAGTACCTGTACCTGGTACCAGATTTGCACAAGTACTGTAGCCTACTCAGTCCCAGATGAAAATTGGTTTAAGAAAAAACAGTAACATGTTTTAGTTCAAAGTCTTAAAAATAACATTAATGTATGTGTATTTGACAGAGATAAAACTAGCAAAACCCTATGGAGATCATGTCATAAAAGCGCTCATACCTAAAGGCGCATTGCAGGCATATTTCTGCTAGCAAATGGAAACAAAGCCCCCAAAGCTATAGTAAATATTTGTAAAGATCTCGGGTTTTGTGCCAAAACTTCCCTGAATAAGCCTCATTGCTTCACAAATAAGAAAATTCCAAACCACAGTCTAATCATAAACTCTGCTTTATTTGACTTACCTGGCAGCATCATGAACGTCCCTAATTTTTTCTGAGAAGTTGAGAAGAGCAGCATCTTTCTTTTGGGCTTCCTGAAACAAACAGATCAAAACCAAAACACACACAATCCATTAACATTCCACCACTGCACCAAAGTCCCTAAGTCAAGCAGTTCTAAAGCCTCTGGAAGGGCACTTAGAGGTTTCCCTCCTGCACTGTTTTTCTTCCCATCTGATCCTAACACAATTGAGTGGAGGGCACCCCATAATGAAAGGCAGGAATCAGAACTGGAAGCTTTAAACAGCCACCTCGGTTTTGCAGTTCACAATAGTAGCTGCTTCTGTCAGGGAAGAGGAGCCACGTGTATTAAGAGGGAATGTTAGGGAAAGAACAATTTACTGATGCCCATTGTTTGAGCAGATACGAGGTCTCCTGCACAAACATCCATTAATACCCTGTTGTTAGGTGACTGGAAATCTGTTAAGCCAGTTTGTACACAGACAACCAATGTCACCTATGGAATCACTGAAATCCTCTCCCTTCTAAAATCAAGAAGTTTGAAAGGAAGAAAAGTAACTTGAACAGAAGTCAGCAGCTTAAAAAATACGTTGGTCACCACAGGAGAAAAAAACCCAACCAACCAAATCTCTACCAATAAAGCTACTCAAAAGTTTCAAGAGGAAGACTGAAAGACTATTTATCAAAAAAAGCCACTTCTACAGTTTAAGAATTTAGGACAATAAGAAAAAACCTTACAATAAGGAAGTTAGATGAAGGCAAATTTAAACATCATATTAAAAAGTAAGTTTTTCCATGGGTTTCTGGATAGGAGGACCAGACATAGGTCAGCTGGTGAATTTTGTGGCAGAAGAAAGGTGAAGATTAGGATCAGAACCATAAAAAAAGCTACTTTTTCTGAGGCATGTGGCCCCTTCTCTATCTATGGCTCTACATTTGTATCAGTAGCTTATACCAACAAAATAGTTTTTCAGTACCAGAGCAACAAAATGCAGCAGACTCATCCCAGGTTTGTTTGCTTTTGTGTCCGCCAGCTTGAGCAGTGATGACAGTTTAAATCCAACAGCATTGCCAGCATAACCTCCCTAAAAAGAAAGGAGCAAACAGCCGAGGTATAACTTGAATGGACTGCAACAATAACAAGGAAGTTTGGTCAATCAGCCACCTCCATTTTGGATGTCACTTACCGCATTCATAATATTCCCAGCCTGAAGGACCAAGTGCAATATGGAATGCAGTTCCTCACAAGTCATTAACTCTGTAAGGAACAAGAAAATTGCTGTCTAATGATTGTTTGTTTAGAAATATACACAGTAAGTTACCAAACTCCTCTTCATCTCAAGCTTGTAAAGGGGAAAGTTTTCATTTTAACAGGAAACTACAACAAACTGAAAAGGTCATGGGAAAAAGAAAAAAGATACTATATATTCAAATTCACAAGCATAGCTGACAAACTTCAAATGTTCAGACTTCAGCTTTGTAAATGTAGTATTTGCAAGACACCCCCCAGAAGCTAACAAATCATTTGGGGCCCAATCCTGCAATGTGCAGAGTGTCTTATGCAAGCGGTTAAGTATCTTCACCACCCACTAATTCCAGTGTGAGGTAAGCGTTCTGCACCCTGCAGGATCTATTTGCCATCTGCTGGGATTGGGTTTTTGAACAATTATTATCTTTTGGGACACTTAGCCATAAGGCATGAAAAGATAACAGACAATGTTTAAATTTTCCTTGCTTATCCCACTCCCACTATGAATCATCAATTTATTTCTGTACGATCACCAGCTCAGAGCAGCATTTCCCTTCAGTCACATCAAAGATGATTGAGCATGAAGATATATTCAGTGAGATGATGTGAAGAGTCAAATGGAATAAAACTGCCTTTTACATCACAGAAGGCTGTTTTGTACATATTTCCGTTTTTTGCAAAGTATCTGAATTTATACACCTTTTCACCCAGCCACACATAAATACAAAACAACACATGGTTAAAAGTCACCAGAGGGATAGCCTTAGAAATAAGATATAGAAATTCAGAACAGTAAAGAGTTAATAAATCACACAAGTGGCTCAACAAAACACATAACCCCAAAGGTACAAGTGCCCACATGGCAAGAGAAATAACGTGAGTTGGGTTTAATGTAAGGTATTTTACACTGCTGAACATAATACAAGGTGGAATCCTTTCAGTTGCAGAGTAAATCCTTTTGGAAACTATTTTTGCTTGGAAGTGCACATTCTGTAATTTACCCTGCATTTAACTGTTCAACACAATACACTGATCTATCATTTTGGAAGCAGATAGTCCTTGTATCTTGGATTTTAGTATTAGTGGCCTAAAAGCATAAAACTAATTAAATAAACTTTGATCTAACAAGCTAAGGTGAGAAAGCAAGGAAGAAGAAAGAAGACAATACAAAAGAGAATACCAAATTCCACAAGGCCAAGAGGAGAAGATACCTTCTACAGATTTTGCATAGTAAGAGCCTGCTCAGCATCACTATGAGATACATCAATTTGCAGGCTAGATGAGAATCCATTCCTCTGTTTAGATCATCTAAACCTTAGTGACTATCAGCATTAGAATTTAACTAAGTATTCTCTCACCTTAATTACAAGGAAAAAACCATAAGGAGATAGGACTAGAAAAGTAGGCATAACTCCTAAACAACTGCGGGCTATCAACAAACCCTGAAGTGAGAAGACCAAATGGGAAAGAGCACATGACACAAGTGGACTGAAAAGAGGGAAGCTCAGTCACTCTGATTTGCATGACTGGCCTGATGCGGGAGATGGAGACCAAGGAGTCTCCTCTGGAGGGAATGAATTCATCAGTTCACAGATGTCTCGGGTGAAGGACATGAAGGACAATAGGGCGCGGCTGCTTTTAGACATAACATACTCCCTCACATGTCTGCTGCTCAAAACACAAAGAACAATTATTTAAAAGAGAAGCCAATAAAAGGCCAAACTCAAACCTCAGCCTAAGCCAAGGCACATTTTTCTGAGTCAAGAAGGACTAGTTCAATCCCCACTGTCAGGAAAAACACACCAGGCTTTTCTCCCTTTCCTTTCACTAAAAATGACTATGCTAAGCACTGATGCTCACATTTGACTGTTTTTACTACTGTGCCTTTTTATACCACCAAAACCAGTCTAAACAATGCTCTAGTAGCCTGACAAAAAATTTGCCAGCCTGAGCTAGGAATTTCATATTGAGGAACAGGACAAATAGGCACTCAAGGCATTTGAAAAGGTCCATATTCATGTTTAACTGAAACCAGGAATTGAACTGTTGTCCTGTCAAGCAGAATACACTAGATTACCTTATAAATAACCAGTTGCAGCATTTCAAAACTTGTGAAATGTAGAGAAATACAGAGAACAAAACCAGAAAACAAAGGAATAGCAATATAGCAATCTCTTCAACAAAGATCTTAGCCCATTAATACTGCCACCTCAAAAGGCAATGGCATATAGAGAGATTTGGAAACTACACAGTGATTTTCTCTATGGATCTCTGAAAGAGTGAGCAGAGAGGTGTAACAACAACATTCAGAGAGACAGNGAGGTGTAACAACCACATTCAGAGAGACAGCAACACATGGGTGACCAAACTGTACTCAAGAGATTATTTGTCCTAATTTGACCATGGACACCTTTGCTTCTGTCAGTTTTGGATAACTATTGTAGGCTTTGGTCATGAACGCATTACTGCAGTGTCCAAAATCTCCAGATTTCTGATTTTGGAAGCAAAGATTCATCCAGTGCACCTTGATGACATTTGTCAGAGGGGAGTTAGCTTCCTTTTAATAGCTAAGGTACCTGAAATTCAAGCTCCAGTCTTCATAATGCAGACTAATTAACATGCTAACAAAAACAAGAGTATTATGCATGTCCCAACATGCTTAATTACCTTTTGTTGCCCGTCTTATAATTTTCATGTCATCTTGCAGAGAGGCACAGGAGGGTGAGAACTCCCTCTCTAACACCATGGCTTCAATCCTAAGAGCATAGCTGGAGCACACAAACAAACAAGTTTAGAACTGACA
>VZTM01008367.1:0-26031 GCA_013400555.1 Jacana jacana
AGACCATGGTAGGTTTGTTTCCTCAAACAGCCAATAGGTGAGCTGATATCCCAAGCAAGTTGGTACAGAGCTCCCGCACCCAGCCACTCAAGCTTCACGCCTGTGTGGACTCGCTGGTGGCTCCTTCCTGTTCATGGTGGGCAGCGACCAATCGAGAGAGACTTCATGGCCTTGGGATGACTGGTGAAGGGATCAGGAGCGCAAGTAGGTTTTTTTCCTCCATCCTTCCAGCTGCAGGGAATGATGCTGAAAGAAACAGGACAAGTCCAGTGTCACAAGCAAAATTTCGGACTGCGGATTGGTGCGACACCAGGCCTGCTAGCAACACATGGGGTAGACCTGTCTCAAAGGGGGAAAAGGATCTTTGTGCAGGAGTTAGCAAGGCTCATTGAAAGAGCTTGAGACTAGTTTTGAAGGATGGAAGTGATAAAGCCAGGCTTGCTAGAGATAACCCCGTGGACAGCCCGCCAACGTTTGAGGGATGGTGTGCTAGTGAGGTCCTTTGGTCTGCTCCACAACGTGCTGAGAACACCAGAGCATGTATGAAATGTCCCGATCACAAGCCCCTCCCCCGCCTGTATTGGCACCAGCTGCTCCAGCATTGACAACAAGCACTGCCACTACTCTGTCTGCTCCAAAACCAAGTGCTGCTGCTACTCAAACTCCAACAGAACTGGCACAAGTTGTCCCAGTGACCAGGAAACAAAAAAGGAGAACAGTTTGTTCCCCTGGCCCTTACGACAAAGACCAGCTCAAGCAGCATTTGGCCTCTTGAAGTACCTGCTTGGCAGGGTAGCATGGGGAAAAGTACTGGTGGGAAGAGGGCCCAAGAAAGCTGGTTGGCGTTCAAGGATCCCCTCCTCCAAGCTCAGGAGAGGTGCATCCCAATAAAGAAGAAGTCAGGCAAAATAGCCAGAAGGCCTGTGTGGATGAACAAGGAACTGCTGGACAAGTTCAAAACTAAAAAGGAGGCCTATAGAAGGTGGAAGCAAGGACGGGTAGACTGGGCGGAATACAGAGAAGCTGTCCGAGTGGCTAGGAACCAGATTAGGCAAGCTAAAGCCCAGACAGAACTAAATCTGGCCAGGGATATCAAATTGTGAAATCTCTCTATGAAGTTACAAGAAAGAAAAATGAGTTTACATGGGGTCCTGAGCAAGGACAAGCCTTTGAGCAAATTAAACAAGAGATTGTGCATGCAGTAGCCCTTGGACCAGGCTGAACAGGAGAGGACATTAAAAATGTGATCTATGCTAGCCACGGAAGAAAGAGGGCTGACCCTTTGATCCCTCAACTTTTATACTGAGCATCAGGCAGATGGGATGGAATGCCCCAGTTGGTCAGTTTTGGGCCACCTGTCCTGTCCGCTCCTCCCCACAGGTGCGACCCCTCTACACTTTTCCACTTCCAACTCTTGAACAAGGCAAATAACGAAATTAGCTGACCTTGGTTGTTACAGCAATAAGTATAAGCAAGAGCCTCTCTGCATGCCGTTCCTTGGCATTAACTATAACCATTGGTCTTTTCACTCTGAGAATGAACAGTTTTCTGCACAAGATGCTCTTAATTTCAGAGAGTCAGAAGAGGCTTAGCTAAGAAGTAAAATTACTGAACAGAAAGTTGGTTCTGTTTTACCTGAAACCAGGACAGACACTCTGTAGAGTATAAGACAAAACTGAATAGGGAAGTACTGGTTATGGTTACTGGGTGAAAAAAAACATCTGATTTCTGAGATCCTCTCTCAGCTCCTTTATTGACTGACGGCTCTATTTTTGACCAATCTCTGTTTCATTTTTAGGAGAATAGCACGTTGTTTAAAATGGACATAAATGGAGAGTCCAGAACTNTCATGGTCCCCTGCCTCTTTGCCTTTTAAAAGGTAAAAGGGCTCAGTACTTTTTCCCATGTTACCCTGCCAAGCAGGTACCTCAAGAGACCAAAGTCTGCTCTCCTGAAGTCCAGGGTAGTGAGCTTGCTGTGCACCCTCCTCGCTGCCCTAAGGATCTTGAATTCTACCATCTCATGATCACTGCTGCCAAGGTTACCCTTGAGCTTGACATTGCCCACCACCCCCTTCTTGTTGTTAAGGACAAAGTCCAGCATGGCTCCTCTCCTCGTTGACTCCTCTACCATTCGGAGAAGAAAGTTGTCCTCAACACATTCCAAGAACTTCCTGGATTTCACGTGCCACACTGTGTTGTCCCTCCAACAGATATCAGGGTGGCTGAGGTCCCCCATGAGGACCAGGGTCTCTGAACAGGATGTTGCTCCTATCTGCCTACAGGGGGCCTCACCTGCTCCATCAGGTCAGGTGGCCTGTAGCAGACCCCCATTGTAACATCTCCTGCCCCTGCCCTCCCTTTAATCTTGACCAACAAGCTCTCCATTGGGTCTTCATCCATCCCCAGGTGGAGCTCCATCCACTCCAGCTGGTCATTGACATAGAGGGCAACACCCCCTCCTCATCTCTCCAGCCTGTCCTTCCTGAAGAGTCTGTATCCTTCTATTCCAACACTCCAGTCATAGGAGTCATCCCACCACATATCTGTGATGCCAGTAAGATCATAGCCCTGGAGGTGTGCACACATCTCTAACTCCTCTTGCTTGTTTCCCATGCTACATGCATTTGTGAAAAGGCACTTCATTTGGGCACCCAATGGAGCTGACTTACTGGCTGGAGCGACTGTATTTCTTTCATGCTGCTCTTCAGGTGGCCCTCCTTTGAGGTGTTTAATCCGTGACTCCCTTGCCTCAGGAGCCCCCGTCTCATCTCCGTAAGACTTCAAGTGCGCTGCAGCGTACCCAGCACAGAGCAGCAGATCGAGGGCTTTGGCTAGCGATCCATCCCTCAGATCTTGGCACATCATCCCTTGGCTTGTCACGAGCAAGCCGGGTAACATCCTCATCCCCCAACAAGTCTTGTTTAAAGCCTGATCAATGAGCCCCACTAGCTCATGAGCAAACACCCTCTTCCCCCTTTCAGAAAGATGAACCCCATCCGATGCCAGCAAGCCTGATGCTGTGTAGGCCATCCCCATTGTCAAAAACGCCAAAATTTTGGCAGTGACACCAGCCATGGAGCAATGTACTGACAGACTGAGAGAACGTCTGCTTCTTTTAGAGTCACTGCCTATAACTGGGAGAACAGAAGAAAAGATAACCTGCACCCCAGATTCCCTTATTAACCTTCCCAATGCCCTGAAGTCTCTTTTGATTGCACTTGGGCTATGCGTTGCCACCTCATCAGCACCCACATGAAAGAGCAACAGCAGGTAACAGTTCAAGGGCCAAATCAGGCTAGGAAGTTTCCTCGTGATGTCCCTGACCCAGGCCCCAGGGAGACAGCATGCTTCCTTAAGAAGAGGGTCTGCCCAGCATATTGGGCCCTTTGTTCCCCTCAGAAGGGAGTCACCTAAAACTACAACCTGCCTCTTCTTTCTTGTGGAGGTGTTTTTTAACCAGGGGTGGTAGGCCTTGCCTATCCTGGCAACTCTTCTGGTGTAGTTGAACCATCTTCCATATCACCCATGGGCCGGCCTACCTCCTTGAGAGCTTCATGCCTCTGTATAATATACAGAGGCACCTGGTTAGGAGAGATAGGCAAGGAGTGGGTTCACTTGCCACCCCTAGCGTGGACTTGCCTCCATTCACAGCTCTCCTTTTGGCCACTGCCTTCAGCCTGGCGAGGAGTACCAGATCTCCTTCAGCTCGGGGTTTTTTTGGTGGCTCTTCTGTTTTTTCTCTCAGGGAGGTCAGAGCCTGCTATCCTCAATCTATTTCCTTCTCACACTCCCTGATGCTCCACAGCCTTTCTACTTTCTCTTTTAGTTCTGTCACCAGGCTGAATAGATCATCCACCTGTCCTCACCTCACACAGCTGTCATCCCTTTTACCATCCATTAGCCATGAGAGGTTAAAGCATTTCCTGCAACCAGAGACCTGGGTGGCTGCATGCTTCCATAGTAGCTCTGTCTGTATGGCTATGTCTGCTGGGGTAAGCACAGCAGACACAGCCTTTCTGCTGGGCAGAGATTGCAGCTGAGCTCCCTTCTTGAGCTTCCCACGCCCTTCTGGGCAAGCTGCTGTGCCATACCGTTTGCCTGTCCTGATCGCTCCCACTCCCTTGGGCCGCCTTTTAAGGGGGTGGGGCTGGTTGCTGCTGCAGCTGTGGGCTTTGTCTGCTGTTCTTGTGCAAGCTGCTGACTCTCTGTGCTGCCCTGCCCTTTCCCTGCCCGAGAAAAGCTTTGGAAAAGCCCCTTTTCCCTGCGATCGCCTTGCTCTGCTGTGGACGTGCTGGCACTGGAGATGTTTGTCTCAGCAAGGGCAGCTGCCTCAGGAACAGATTTTTCTAGTTGCTGACACAACTGCTGGCTGGTATGCCGAACGCTTTCTCACACTCCCACTCTCTTGTGCATGCTCTCTCTCTCTTTCTTCTGTGCTAGTGCAATGGCATTCACCGCTTTTCCATTCTCGCTTTTTCATGCTTGTTTTCACTGTCACTTTATCAGATATTCACTTTTCTCACACTTGCACTCTCGTGCTTTCTCATTGTCTCACTCTCGTGCATGCTTTCCTGTTGTTCCCATTCTTGCTTTCTCTCTCACTCTTACTCTCTCTCAAGCTCTCTCTTGTGCTCCTGCTTTTACTTATGCACACACACTTGCTTTCCTGCTCTTGCATCCGCCCTCACTCGCTCTTGCTGTCTTGCACTCGCTTTCTCTCTTGCTCTCTCACACTTTTACTCCCACTCACTTGCTCGTGTTCTGTTGCTCTTACTCTCTCATCTTTTTATAGTTTGAGAAAACCCATAACAATTTATTGTGGTTTAGGCAATTATTCTATCACCTGATGACCCCTCCCCACCCAAGAAAGGGGAATCTGGGAAAACAATTAAAACAAAGGTTGAAGTATAAATAAATTTAATAGGATAAGAATAAGTAATTAACAATATTACCAAAGAACCAGTATTAACCCTGATAACGATATAAGATACACAAGAACTATACTCAGCCAATTGTATCAGCAGGAAGCTGTGCACTCCCAGCAGTAGACAGCAAATGTTAGACACTGTGAGTGCAACAGCTTTGGGGGGGGGGCGAGGTGAAGAAGGCTTCAGGGGTCCGGCACCGGGGCAAGGAGTTCTCTGGACCACCGCCATCAAAGGAGAGAGAGAACTATGCAGCAAACTTTCTAATTTATATTGAATGTGACATTCATGGTATGAAATAATCCTGTTGGTCAGCTTGGGTCAAATGCCTGGGTCTTGCTCCTCCTCATCCCTGCACCTGGCAAGGCTTGAAAACACCGAGACCTTGAATCCCACGTAGACTAGGTGGCTATAGAGTAAATATTTCAGACACTGGAGTCTTCTAAAAGTGCAGTTTCCCCCAGCGTTAGAAGTTAGTCCTGTGTCGCTCAACTCAAGACACATTTGCGCTCTCACCCACACTTGCTTTCTCTCACTGATGCTTGCTTTTGCTTTCTTGCCTGCTTTCCTTCGTTGCTCTCGCTCTGTCCCTTTCTTCTGCTTTCTCACACTCTTAAGTTCTCACGCTTTTACTCTCTTGCAAGATCACATTTGCTTTCCTTTGATTTCTGTTTCTCCTGCCTGAGCTCACGCATGCTTGCTTGCTTTCTTGTTTGTGCGTTACCTTACACTTGTATGGAATGGTAGGGAATAAGGGGTGGAATTTCTTGGTTTGGGGTGGAGCAGAGCCAATTTTCTGTTCGGTGAGAGGGGCTCTTGCTTATACTTGTTTCTGTGGCAACCAGGGTCAGCTGACTTGGTTGTTTACCCTGTGGAGGGGTTGCACCTATGTGGAGGAGTGGACAGATCAGGTGACCCAAACTGACCAATAGGGTATTCCATCCCATCTGCCATGCTCAGAATAAAAGCTGAGGGAGCAAAGGAGTTTACTTGGCTCTCTTTGAAAGGATCTTCTTTTGTTGGCTGGCTTTCTTTAATGACTGATGCCTGAGAAAGTCTTTGTCAGGTTACCTTGTACCCTGACAACCTGCTTCCTGTTGATTGCTGGATCCAGTCTGGTACTTCCCCAGTGTCTTCTGGTGATGTCTTTCTAGGAGCCTGGTATGGGTTTGAATCTGTATTTTTATATGTAGCATCCGCTTTATTATTTCTGTTTTATTTTGTTGTTAATACTTCACTTAAGTGGCTTAATTTTTACTAAGCTTATAAGTTTTTGTCTTTTCTGTCTCTCCTTAGAATGAGATGTTGGGGAGAGCGTCTGTTGTCTTGTCTCTAGCCAACCCGGCCAAACAACAGCAACATTAGTGTTCTTTAAAACAAACTTCTATTGTCCCCAAACTTGTCTCAGTATCCCGATGTATGCACTTGTACTTGATTCCAAATCTACTCATTTAAGCAAAAAGATAAGTGAGCAGCTCTGGTGGGTGTAGAGGTGGATTTCTTGAACTGGGAGAACCTCAGGGGAGGGGAGAGACCTGCTGGGAAGCTCACAGCTTGTGAAAGAGCAGTTCATGAGACTTGGATGGGGCTGGGAGCGACTGTGGCTGAGAAACCCCTAGGGTGTGGTAGTGACCGGGAGTGCTGTGAACAGGGTGTGGTGTGGCTGTATGTGTGTGTGCAGCACTTTGTGCTGAAGGGAATGTGGGAAGGGTGTTGTGATGCGCTACTTAAAATAGATTACAAACATGCCGCTGCAATTGACATGTAGTCCAAAATGTCTAAGAAATGCATGGACAGATCCCGAATGTAATAAAACAGCAGAAGGATCTGTCTATATGCAGATTACCTCTATGTAAGTAGAACTGTGAAAAAAAATTTTTCCATTACACTGACAGCAGTCATTCAATTCTGAGAACAGACCACCTATGACCTTTATACAGAGGTGACAACCAGACCACCCCAAAACTATGACAGTTTTTAAAATACATCTTTTTTTTCCTCTTGTGTACTGTAAATTATGAACTGTTTCTAAAGAGACACTACCTTCCTAGATCCTAACCAGTGAAACAAAACATTTTAAATAGTTTAAATAGTTAAGAACTATGGGCCTCTCTGAGTTCTTTTTCAATAACATCCGTTTTCTTAAATTGCTTATCTTCCCTATCAGATATAGGAAGCCTAAGCTATCAAATTAGCTGCTGATTCAAATCTAAAGTATATAAACATAGACTAACAAAAAAAAAAAAGGGGGCGTGTGTGTGTGTGTGCAAGAACATTTACAGTATGGTGGGAGGGGAGTGGCACAGCAGTTTATGTGGCAGTTTGTGGAGAAGGGCTGCTCTGCTCACCCACACACTTAGGCTGCAGCCTCAATGGTCAATGGTTCATGTTTTGACTGTCTAGAGCTTGAGGATGGTGATGAAAGGGTCAAGTGTTTATGGGTAGGAATCAGGGGGAAGGCCAATTAGGCAGATATCATGGTGGGAGTCTGTTATAGACCACCCAAACAGAATGAAGAAACAGATGAAATATTCTATAAGCAGCTGGGAGAAGTCTCATGATCACTAGCCCTTGTTCTTGTGGGGGACTCCACCTTACCAGGCATCTGCTGGAAATGCAATAAAGCAGAGAGGAAAGAGTCTAGGAGGTTCATGGAGTGTGTGGAAGATAACTTCCTGGCACACTCTTGGGTGGAGGAGGGTGGAAGCTCCACTTGTGGAAGGTGTGCTCTGGTGGAGTCACTCAGGCAGCAGGCGGAGGAGCTGCAGGAGGAAGTCGGCAGGCTATGCTGTATTAGGGAGGGAGAACAGGAAACAGTGTTATTTGAGACTTTGCAAGAAGAAATACTAGGGCCCCATGGCACTGACTTCCAAGGACTACCAGACAAAGAGCATCAACAGCTAACAGATAGCACCTTGGAGAAGGAAGTGCCATGGTCTCTGGTGACCCATGGAAACAGCATACCACTTCATTCCCCTTCCTCATATGTACCAATCAGCAACAGATATGAAGCCTTGGCGGTGTGTGAAGCCAATGAACAAGATTTACAGGGAGAAACCACACCGGCAGCACATAGTAAAAGCTGCAAAAGGAAGTGGTGAGTGCTAGCAGTGGGTGACTGCTGAGAGGCGCTGAGGCATACATCTGCCGGCTTGTCAAGTGAATACAGTCAAGTGAAGTTTGCTGCTTGCCAGGAGCCAAAATCCGGGATGTCACAGAGAGACTGCCACAACTGGTTAAAAGCACAGGATACTATCTCCTACTTCTTTTCCCCATGGGCACCAATGACACAGTAAAGCAAAACCTGGGAAAGATCAGGCAGGACTTCAGAGCCCTAGGGGCCCAAGTGAAAGGGACAGATATCCAAGTGATGATGATCTCTGTCTTGCCAGTCAGGGATAGAGGTGCAGGCAGAAGTTGGCGCGTCGTGCAGATCAACACTTGGCTTTGTGACTGATGCCATCCACAAGGCTTTGTTTTCTACAGTCACGGGATGTTCTCTGGTGAAATAGTCTAAAAGCAGCTGGGAGAAGTCTCACGATTGCTAGCCCTTGTTCTCATGGGGGACTTCAACTTACCAGATGTCTACTGGAAAGACAATACAGCAGAGAGTAAACAGTGTAGGAGATTCCTGGGGTGTGTGGAAGATAACTTCCTGGCACAGTTGGCGAGTGAGCCAACTAGGGAAGGGGCCCCACTGGACCTGTTCTTTATGAACAGAGAAGGTGATGTGATATGGGAACTGAGGCAAAAGAACGGTTAAGTGTAGTAGAACTAATAGGCCATAAGCCATGGGAGGATTGAACAGCTGCAGCTGCTGATGAGAAAGTTGTGGGAAGCAACACCTGTCATGGTTTCAGCCAAAATTACCAAAACCAGACTGAGAGATGGCCCTTCCTCCCCCCAAAAAGAAGGGAGAGGAAGAGGATAAGGAGATATACAGGTTTACAATGAACAAAACTACTTCATTAAAGTATTAATACTAAAATTAAAACAAAGACAAAAGGAAGAAAATAATGAAATAGATACAATGTATAGAAAACCGTATGAAGCTCCTGGGATGACAATCACGTCACCAGCAGGCATCAGAAAAAGTCCCAGACTGGACTCGGTGACCGACAGGAGCTGGATTCCAGATCTGGAGTCAGGAATGCTCGGATCAGGATCAGAGGCAGACCCGGCTGAACTTGGATCGCTGAAAGGAAGCGACAAGGTGCACAACTAATTACCTACTGCTGGACAGAGGTAAGCATCCAGGGACTATGGGGAACAATATATCTCAAGAGCAGAGAACCGTAGTGAACATAACGCAGACATAATGCAGATATAATGCTTCAATATTTATTGAAGCAACACAGGAAAACTATACCCCTCCAAGATCTCAAAATGCTGTTAATGTGGGTTTGATCAAACTGCCTGGGGATTGATTCCGGTTCTATCTACGATCCCAAAACTCTGGGACTCAGCAACCCGGTCTGACAAAACAGCGGTGGGGTCGCTCCCTGCGTGGCGGACGGTGTTTGATACCTTGAAACAGCATACTCAGAAGCCCAGCGAACAGTCTAAAACCCCCACAGCCCTCCTGTTGCATTCAATGCCAGCCGACATTGGGGGGTGGGGGCGTGGGAGATCAGGAGTCGCCTGAAGACGACCCTTTTGATCCCGGGCCAGTCAATCCTGAGCAGGAGCTGGATTTGTTTCCCCCAAATCCCCATGATAGGTGGGGCTTGGTATGATGGGTGGCGGCAAAGGAAGGGGATGTTCAACTTCTCCGTGCCTGTGGGGCGTACCCCATCATCTATGGAGGGCATAGACACCCTAGGTGGGAGGGACTCATTTTTTCCCCAATTAAAGAACTATGCCGGTTGGTCAAGGATAATGGCTTGCAGTCCCCCTATTCCATGGGTTTTTTGCAAATGGTGTTTGAGATGCATGTCCTGGCACCTCATGACTGCAAGATCATAGCACAAATGCTTTTAACGGCCACCCAATTTATGATATGGGCTAATCAGTGGCGTCAGTTAGCGGAGCAAAGATCAATAGAGAACCTGGAACGCCCAGACGGCAATCCTCTGTGCAGAGTAGGAACAGACACCCTCCTGGGGAAGGATTGTCTCAGACCCCTGCGGCACAAGCCACTCTTTCTGTGGCGGCCCTCATGATGTCTAAAGAATTGGCCTTTAAGGCCCTCTAGAAAGTGCCAGGTGCCAGGAAAACCGAACAGTCTTTTGTTAGCACTAAGCAAGGTCCCCAGGAGTCTTACATGCAGTTTGTGGACCTGCTGAAGGGTGCCCTTGATAAGCAGGTGGACAACACCCCCGCATGGGAGATCCTGCTGAAACAGCCAGCAGTCAAGAGCGCTAATGCTGATTGCAAACGCATCTTAAAAACCCTGTGAAATCCTACTATCACAGAAATGATAGACACGTGCCAGAATCCAGGCACTCGCCAACAGCAGATGAACCTTTTTAGCACAGGCTTTTGCGGCCTTTCATGCCGGCCCCCAGAAGTGCCCTTCCTGTGGGAGGACCGGCCACTTTAAGAAAGAGTGTCCGCAGAAGGCGGGCCTCAAGGGGCCCGGGGTCTGTCTGCAATGTAAAAACGGGAGGCACACCAAGGACTGTTTGTATTGCCTGGTGTTATTGATGAGGACTTTACAGGGGAGATTCAAATTATGGTATGGACTCCTACTCCTCCATGTCAGATTCCTGAAGGCTCACCTATTGCACAGTTGGTGCCTTTTCGGAGCCAGGTGCCACAATGCCTGTCAGGTGCTCGTGGAGATGGTCGTTTCAGTTCCACGGGACCCGCGCAGATCACGTGGACCCAGAAGGTCTCCACGCAACACCCCTCCTACCATTGTAGCCTCCGGCACTCTACCCGTCAAAATGAGATAACCCTGGAAGGAACTATTGGTACAGGTGTGGATGTTACCATCATCTCTATAACTGCTTGGCCCCCTTAGTGGCCAACTGCCAGGGCAGCTGCCTGCATTTCTGGTATTGGGGGGGCAACTCTCCCATAACAGAGTCAGCACAACATTCTGATTACAGGCCCGGAGGCGCGAGTGGCAACGGTAAAGCCATTCATCCTCGCTAGCCCAGTCACTCTATGGGGCAGAGATTGCTTGTCACAATGTGGGGCTCCACCTTGAGTCAGATTTTACGTAGGGGCTGCTGAGACGCAGCTCTCCCTAGCCCTTACCTGGCTCACGGATGACCCAGTTTGGGTTGATCAGTGGCCCCTTTCCAGGGAAAACCTGCAACACTTACAGATCCTGGTGGAAGAACAACTCACGGTGGGACGTATTGTCCCTTCCACCAGCCGGAGGTCCCTACAGCCAGGCTTCCCATCTCCTACGATGATCCCACAGAATTGGGCATTGACAGTTGTGGTCCTAAAGGATTGTTTTTTCACTATTCCTTTGTGCCCCCAAGATGCACCGAGGTTTGCTTTATCAGTTCCTTCCCTCAACGTTGCAGAACCACAACGTCAGCCACAACTATCACTGGACTGTGTTGCCCCAGGGCATGAAAAACAGCCCCACCAATTGTCAAGCCTATGTAGCAAATGCATTATCTCCAGTTCGCTAGCAGTATCCCCAGGCCATAGTATATCACTACATGGATGACATTCTGGTAGCCACCCCAACAATTGACTCCATGAGCAAGGTAGTGGAGGCAGTCCAGCGGCAGGTAGCTGCAGCTGGACTAGTCGTGGCGCCGGAGAAAGTTCAAACAATGCCACCTTGGAAATATTTAGGATGGTGAATTACTGAACAAACTATTGTGCCCCAGGAATTAAACATATGTCTCAAAATAGAAAACCTGCATGACCCGCAACACTTGTTAGGGTCTCTTAATTGGCTCCACCGGCTGATCGGCCTCACCAACAAAGACCTACACCCTCTTTTCATCTTGCTGAAGGGGGGGCCCTGCTTTAACAACTAAACAGTCCCTCTCCCCCGTGGCCAAATCAGCTTTGCACACAGTTGCACAGCACATAGCCAGCCAGAAGGCCCACCGTAGAGCGGAGCACGTTCCTTTCAGTCTCATTGGTTTTAACTCTCAACTTCAGCCCTTTGCCTTGATAGCACAGTGGAATCCAGACTTTCCAGACCCTTTGATCATCATTGAGTGGCTGTTTCTGCCGCACCAGTTTTCTAAGACAGTCATCACCCAACCCAAAATTATTAGTATGTTGATTCAAAAGGGAAGAGAGAGGCTACTGCTCCTGGATGGCCAGGATCCAGCTCACATTTACCTACCAATGGATCTCAAACAGCTAGAATGGCTGATGAAATGCTCATTTACATTTCAGGTTGCGACCAAAAGTTTCACAGGCCAATTTAAGATTCACTTACCTGTGAAGCAGCAAGCACCCCTCGTTACAAACATTGCCTTGTCTCCCCGTGTTTAAGGGTACAAAGCTTAGTTCTACCCCCTTGCAGGCATTGACAGTTTTCACCAATGGTTGCGGCCGCGCTGTCTGGTCCATCGTTGTTTGGCAATCGGACCCTGAGGCTCCCTGGCAGCAGGATGTCCAAGTGGTCCACGGCTCTCCTCAAATTGTTGAATTGGCGGCAGCAGTCCGTGCTTTTTGCCGATGGCCAACAGATCTCAACATTGTCACCGACTCAGCCTATGTTGCTGGCCTGGTCAGCGGAATGCCTTTTTAAAGGAGGCTGCCAATCCTCAATTGTTTGCTCTTATGAGGGAATTGTTGTTTTTATTGAATTGACGGCTGGGCAAATATTTTCTCATGCATGTGCGGTCCCATACTAACCTTCCAGGCCCCATTGCCGAAGGCAATGCACAGGCAGATCTGGTGGTGGGCCCGGTTGTGGTCACAGAATCACAGAATATCAGGGATTGGAAGGCACCTTGAAAGATCGTCTAGTCCAATCCCCCTGCCGGAGCAGGAACACCTAGATCAGATCACAGAGGTCCCAAACACATTTGAGCAAGCTTGTTTGTCACATGAATTTTTTCATCAAAATGCTAAGGCTTTAGCTTGTCAGTCCATTTCTATATCCAAGGAACAGGCTCAAGCCATTGTTGCCTCCTGTCCAGACTGCCAGCAGAATTTGTTTTGTCAAATTTTCTCAAAACAGATCTTGTTTTGTCAAGAATTGGGAACTTGCAGCCTGTATATTTGCATTTCAATTTGATTTTTGGAAAAATACTTTTGTTAAGACTTCATTACCTGGCTATATATATATATCACGTACCTGTATTTCAGGTGGTTGCTGGTGTTAGTCCTATGGGTTGTCATGGAGTGTTTTGAATATCCCATAGGACTGTTTAATGCTTCTGGCCATTTTAAACCAGTGTGTACATGTACTTTTGTCATATATTTCTTCTCCCTTATATACCTTTTTTTCCTGATCATGTGGTAAATCTCCGTTCTTTCCATAACATTCCAGTTTTATGACATACCCCAAAGGCATATCAAGACTCTATAAATATTAATTAATTTACATTTTCCCAGATGTGCTGCATGTGTTAAACCTACCAGCTCTGCTCCTTGTGCATTCATCGTTGCTGGGAGAGGTTTAGCTTCTATTACTCACACTTGGCTGTCCACAGCATATGCAGTCTGATGTTGGCCATGCAGGTTAACTGCTGTCCACGAGGTTAATTTCCCAGTCCTGCACTTGGGCCATAACAGCCCTATGCAGCGGTATAGGCTTGGGGAAGTGTGGCTGGAGAGCTGCCTGGCAGAAAAGGACCTGGGGTTATTGGTCAACAGCTGGCTGTATATGAGCCAGCAGGTTGCCCAGGTGGCCAAGGCAGCCAATAGCATCCCAGCTTGTACTAGAAATCATGTGGGCAGCAGGACTAGGGAAGTGATCCTCCCCTTGTACACAGCACTGGTGAGGCCACACCTTGAATACTGTGTTCAGTTTGGGGCCCCTAACTACAAAAAAAGACATTGAGGTGCTGGAGTGTGTTCAGAGGACAAGCAAAAATGATCTCAAGTTGCTCCAGGGGAGGTTTGGATTGGATATTAGGAAAAATTTCTTCACTGAAAGGGTTGTCAAGTGTTGGGAACCATCTCGAAGAGAATGGGCATGTGAGCGATCCAGGCCTAGTGACATTGACCAGTCTGAAGTTAGGCTTCACGGCCTAACTGCAAAGTTACTGAAGAACAGACACAGCTGGGAAAGCAGGAAGCTGGAAGAGATAACAACTCTTGGATGTGGAATGCAAAACAATAGGACTGTGTAGGGCTGCGTGACCTTCGGGTGGACTGTCTTAGTTAACCAATTATGCACTGCTTAGTTGCTTGTGATAAGTGTACGTGTACCAATCAATGTAGTAGTTTACTCGCCTGATCACTGCTAAAGGGTATATAAGATGCTGTCCGGGCTTGAATAAAGAGTCAGCTTTGATTACATTAATCAGCGTGCTGTCCGATGATCTCCCGCAGTCAAGCATTGGAACAGTCTGCTAAGGGAAGTGGTTGATTCACCATCCCTGGAGGAATTTAAAAGCCATGTAGATGTGGTTCTTGGGGACATGGTTTAGTGGTGGACTTGGCACTTGCTTTCTCGCTATTGCTTTTTCATGTGTGCACTTACTCACAAGCTCATTTTCTCATTGTCTTGATTTCTTGCGCTCTCACTATGGTGCGCACTCTATTGCTTTTGCGCTCTCAATTTTTCACTTTAATGTTTTCTTGCTTGCTCACTTTCATGTTCAAGCAGGGCCACCTAGAAGAAATTGCCCAGAACTGTGTCTAGAAGTTATTTGACTATCTCCCCAAATAGGGAGACTCCACAGTCTCTCAGGCAACCTGTGCCAGTGCTCAGTCACCCTCACAGTAAAGAAGTGTTTCCTGATGTTCAGATGGAACCTCCTGTGTTTCACTTTGTGCCCATTGCCTCTGGTCCTGTCACTGGGCATCACTGAAGAGAAACTGGCTCCATCTTCTTTGCACGCTCCCTTCTGGTGTTTCTATACACTGGTGGTGTATACATCGATGAGAGCCCCCCTGAGTCTTGTCTTCTCTGTGCTAAACAGTCCCAGCTCTCTTACCCATCTCTAGATACTCTAGTCCCTTAATCATCTTTGTGGTTCTTCATTGGACTCCCTCCAGTATGTCCATGTCTCTCTTGTACTGAGGAGCCCAGAACTGGACACAGGACTCCAGGTGTGGCCTCACCAGTGCTGTGTAGAGGGGAAGGATCACCTCCCTCGACTTGTTGGCAATACTCCTCCTAAGGGAGCCCAGGATACCTGTCACGCCCCACTCAGAAAAGAGGGGAGGTAAGTGACTCATATTCGGAAATCTCCAGCGACGCAGACTAAGGTGAGACAATACTCAAGGTCTGTATACAAACATATATTAAATTCCCACAGTGATTAGCATATGTATTAACCGGGTCCACAATAATTGGTTAGGTATATAACAAATTGCAGCAAGCGGTACTTAACAACAGATATACTGTCCTGGTTTGAGGTGAAACAACCAACTTTCTGTTCAGTAATTTTACTTCTTAGCTAAGCCTCTTCTGACTCTCTGAATTTAAGAGCATATAGGCCAGAAAACTGTTCATTTTCAGAGTGAGACCAATGTTTATAGTTGATGCCAAGGAATGGTATGCAGAGAGGCTCTTGCTTATACTTATTGTTATACCAACCAAGGTCAGCCAATTTCATTATTTGCACATTGGAGGGTCGGAAATGGAAAAGCACAGGGTGGTCACATCTGTGGGGAGGAGGAAACGGGACAGGTTACCCAAACCTGACCAACAGGGGTAATTCCATCCCATCTGCTCTATGCGCAGTATAAAAATTGAGGGATCAAAGGGTCAGCCCTCTTTCTTCAATGGCTGACATCCAAAGAGGACCCCGTCTGTTCATCTGCTTTTGATCCCGATCTGTGAGTTCCTGACTCCAGGTCTGGAATCCAGTTCCCATCTGTCGCTGAGTCCAGTCTGGGACTGCCAGTGACGTTATCCTGGGAGCTTGATAGGGTTTTGTATATATTGTATCTGTTTCATTATTTCCTTCTTAATTTTAATATGAATATTTCATTAGTTTAGAGTAAGTTTAGAGTAAACTCGATCAGAGCTCTGATAGATTACCTGAATAGTTTGAATTCTAGCTTGTTCAGGGAGAGCAGACAGCTCACATCGTGTCGTTCCTATGCAATATGTTATATTGTGCCTTGTATGAAGTTAATTGATGCAGTGGTACTTAATTTGCCACGTGTTACGTGGTTTATTTGCTTTTTGTGTTTGGATGCAGTGGTCTAAGCGTGCTATTTGGGTGTGGATTTGCCTTCAGATGCATAATGTGATTACTATGATACCTGCATATTTTGGGCATTACATGATAGATTCTGTTACTAATCCCACTTTTGGTTTTACTTGGAGAAAGTTTACTTTGCCCTTTAATGATTATCCCCAAGTGACATTAAAGGAACTAGGGTATGGAAAACCTTGGGGCTGTTTAGGGAATGATTGTTACTATTGAAAAAACAGGGATATGAGTGTCTCCACAAACAGAGAAGTTAATTTAAATTGCAAGAGTAAGATAACTGAGGGAAATAGGAGAGTTAATTGAAACTGCAGGACTGAGATAACTGAAAATTAGGGGAAATAACTGAAAATGCAGAAGTTAAGCTTTTGCGGTTTTATAATTGTCTAACTTTTATGCAATAAGTGGATCAAGAAGTCTGTAACTTCCTAGTACCTCAGACAGTGGGGAAAGGAAGAGGGTTACGTGCGGGCAGGGAATCAGGATAAAATGGAGGCTGCGTCCTCTGGAAAACTGAGAGACCCCACAGGGGAATACCCCAGTAGCCTCTCCCTTTATTTGAATGAAGTCTTTCCAGGACTCCTCTCTCTCTTTGGTGAACATTGACCTCTGGCAATGGGATTTTCTGCACAAGTGGGGCTCGTCTGGAATCCTTCCACCTTCCAGGGATGGCAGATGATGAACAGAGCTGACAGCGTACCTCACCAGAATTTTGGTGATCAGTTCCCTTTGATGGCTGCCAGCACTGTATGACTGATTAGGTACCCAAGACTGTTCAGGATAGATGAGCAATGGTCTGCAGGGAGACACCACTGGAAACCTCGCCAGTGAGTTCTATGGGAAATTCGGGGAGTAAAAGAGGGAGGACGCCCAGGGAGGACAGTAAGGGAAAGACAAGAATGGGTCTCAATGACTGAGATGACGATCCCCAAATACTCCTGGAAAGTCCCTTAGGGAGAATGTTAAGATCTTGGGGAGATCTACACCCAGGAATAAAACTAAGGAAACAATGGTAAATATTTGTTATTTTATCTGGCCTGAATATAATTTGTAAAAAGGTTTTAGATGGCCTCCTCTTGGGTCAGATGATGGTAGTCTTTGTCAATATTTATGCTTATACTTTAACGACACTGAGAAAGGACTTCTTTCCCCACGTTCTTTTTCAAGTTGGTTAAGAGCGTCACTGAAAAGAATTTGTGTAGTCGGAGAAGAAATAAGGGAGCAATGGAAAAAGGGGAGAAAAGGGGAACAGAGAAAGATGTGTGGGATGTTATGATTGGCAGAACAGGCCTTTGGACAAGTTGGTTAGAAAGGCGCAGCAAGTGTATGTAAGAAGGGATGAATATAGGGCAAAGATGAAGGCATGAGTGATGGCACAGCTTTTACGGCCTCCAAAGGGAAAAATTAGGGGCCCCCCAGGATCAAAGGGGAGGGGACAACTGTCAGGATTTAATAGAAATGTGTCTTCCTCGGTGAGGAGGGGCCAACCCAGGCCTCAGTTGGGAAGAAATCAGTGTTGGGTGGGTCCAAATCAGGAGGAAGTATGCTTTTTAGTGGATGCCGCAGCCTCTCGTTCTACTTCAAACTTTGTGCCAAAGGAGGCACAGTTGTCAAGATAATCTATAATTATCCAAGGAATAAGTGGAAAGGATGATTTTCATCCAGCTGCTGTTAATAGATATAGGAGATAAGTTTGAGATGCATGAATTTTTGTTCGCCCCTAATTGCGATTGTAATCTATGGGGGAGGGACCTGATGGCTTTTTGGGGATGCCCATTTACAGAGGAGAGTAACCAATATTTTGTCTTTGGGAACAAGAAGAAGCAGGGAAAATAGTGAAGCAACAACTGACGTGGATTAGGTTGTTGCCTATTTTTCTTAAATGTTGGATCCGGTGGCAAGGGGGTGGCCCCATTGTTTACAACATTGTGCAGCTATGGCTTTAATGGTAACCGAGGCTGGAAAGCTGACAGCAGGGGGGAGCTCTCATTGTTAAAGCACTGCACCACATTAAAGCTTTGTTAACTGAAAGAGCTTCTAAATGGAATGATCAGTGCTAGGTTATTATGGTATGAAACTTGTTTAATGGAACAAGAGTATTTAGAATTAAGATGCGGGGAATGGTTTAATCCAGCCTCGTGTTTAGCTGGTCCTGAGGGAGAAGATCCGGAGGAAATTCATGACCTATTTCAAGTAATAGATCTTCAAACCCGGGCCAGGGAAGAACTAAGGGATATCGCTTGGCCAAATGGGGAAAAATGTGTTTATTGACGGATCCTCAAGGGTAATAGAAGGAAAATATGCCGTAGTAAAAGGAAGAGAATTGCAAGAAGGAGGGAAGCTACCCTCCACATGGTCAGCACAGACCGCAGAATTGTATGCCTTAATAAGAGCCTGTGAATTGTATCAAGGAAAAACAATAAACATATTTACAGATTCAAAATATGCATATGGAGTGGCTCATGCATGTGGAAAATTATGGGAGGAAAGAGGGTTATTAACCTGTAGAGGAAAAACATTAACTCACGAAGGTTTAATTACTCGCCTATTGGAAGTGGTGAATTTACCAAAGAAAGTGGCTATAATACATGTCAGGGGACATCAGACAGGATACTCGGGGGAGGCAATCGGCAATCGACTGGCAGATGAAGAAGCTCGGAAAGCAGCATCTCGGCCAGAGGTATTTAAGATCCTCCGTTTGCTCCCAGAGACTCCACCACTGCCAGAGAAGATGTGTTTTCCACCAGAGGAGGAGGAGAGAATTAAAACTAGTGGAGCAGAAAAAAAAAAGAGAATAATTGGTTTACAAAGAATGGTAAACAATGGGTACTGAAGGCCTTGGCCCTACAAATATTAAAACAACTCCATGAGGGGAGTCATTGGGGGGTCTTGAGGATTAGCAGAAGCCTTCCTCAAAATGTGTGCCACCTTGGGTCATTTTCTTCTAGCAAAAAAGGGCAATTGAGGGGTTTTTGATTTGTGCTAAGGTCAATAATCAGGTTACAAAGGAAGCTGCTGGAGGAGGGCGACCTTGGGCTGTATGCCTGTTCCAATAATGTCAGGTGGATGAAATGCCCTGAGCAGGAAGCCTTAAGTATCCTTTGGTAATAGTATGCCAGCTAACCGGGTGGCCAGAAGCATTTCCAGTTGCTTCAGACACTGAAGGATCAGTTATTAAAGTGCTTTTCGAACAAATAATTCCTAGATATATAATTGTAGAGGCAATAGAAGACCTCATTTTACTGGAAAAATTCTTCAAGGGGTTATCGTGGCCTTAGGAATACAATGGGACCTACCATACTCTGTGGCATCCTCAGAGTTCAGGGAAAGTAGAGAAGAAGAACGGGGAAATGAAGATGCATCTTTTAAAATTAGTTTTGGGATTAAAATGCCATGGATATGTCTTCTACCATTAGCTTTAGCTAGAATACAGGCCAAACCCAGAGGAGATATTCCATTATTCCCCTTTGAATTAACATTAGGAATACCTTACCCTGCTACCTCTTGACCTAGTGGGGAGGTAGCAATAAGTGATGTACACTTGAAACAATATGTGGCCAGGATACTGTCTCTTGTTGGAGAGATTTCACAGGAAGCTCAGTTGGCACAGACCCTGCCTTTGGACTCTGCTGTCCATAGCATCCAACCAGGAGATTGGGTCCTACTTAAAGAATGGAAAGAAGCACCATTGGTGGCAAAGTGGTGGGGACCATACCATAGGTTATTAACCACGGGAAGAGCAGTTCAGATGGCTGAACACGGGTGGACTCATCATACTTGAGTCAAGGTGTCCAAGGCCCTGGAAAACTAGACTTTGGAGCTAGAGGAAGAGGAGGGGAAACTGTGGCTAACCTTTTGTAGAAAAAGACCCGATTGGTAGTATTTGATAAGTTAAAATCAAGGGATTGACCTCTGTGTTTGCCACAACAAGAAATTCTGAACTCCGCTACTGGCTGCAACCCAGTAGGTGTTGAGCAGTGAAAGAACATGCCATACCAGACCTTGGTTTGAAAAAGTGAAAAATTGTAGTTTAGGGTGGGAGACTAAAACTAACTCTTACAAGGAGTGGATAAGACCAGTAGCCATCAGGTAGACCTCAGGAGCAGTTCCGTCTGTTTACCCAAAGGATCTAAGGTATGGATCCATAAGGAAAGGAGTTCCCTTATTTGAACTTCCAGCAATTGGTGAGCAGACACTCACTGAATTGCTTCTGTATATTCACTTGCCACATCAAGTATGGAAAGCTAATCAGCTCAAGATGAAATTTTCAGTAATGATCGTGTTTCTATATTATTGGCAAAATCGACATCTGGGCTGGGAAAACCGATATTTTGACTCTAGGGGAAGAGGTAGCCAAAGCTTTTAACCTCAGTAATTGCTGTGTCTCTTGAAGTCCAGGAGGATTGGCCGTGGGTAGCTGTCCTGGGTTGAAAGACACAGGACTAACTTTTCTTCTAATGCTGGGGAATACAGCACTTTTAGAAGACTCTAGCATCTGAATTCATGAAAATATTTACTTTATGGCCAGACAGGCTCTGTGAGATTCAAGGTCTCAGTGTTTTCGAGCCTTGCCAGGTTCAGGGATGAGGAGGAGCAAGGCCTGGGCATTTGACCCAAGCTGGCCAACAGGATTATTTCATACCATGAACGTCACAATCAATATAAATTAGAAGTTTGCTGTGTCGCTGGATCTCCTTTGATGGTGGCAGTCCAGACTACTCCTTGCCCCAGTGCTGGACCTCTGAGGCCTTCCTTTCCCCCTGAAGCCATTGCACTCGCAGTGTCTGACACTTGCTGTCCACCGCTGGGAGCGCACAGCTTCCTGCTGCTAGAATTGGCTGAGTGTAATTCTTGTATATCTTATATCAGTATCGGGATTAATACTGGTTCTTTAGTATTAATGTTAATTATTTAGTCTTATTCTATTAAATCTATTTACATTTCAACCTTTGTGTTTCCTTGCGTTCCCTGATTCTCCTTTCCTGAGTGGGGAGGGGTCATTGGGTGATAGAATAATTGTTTGAACGACAATAAATTGTTATGGGTTTTCTCAAACCATAACAGTAGCCCAGCCTGTCCAGCCTAAATGGTGGGTGAGTGACTTAAGTATAGTGCACAATGGAACTGGGATCTGGAAGGAAGGAGGAAGTACCTGGAAAATACAGTACCCAGGAAAACGAAATTACTGTCTAGATAGAACCAAGCTGTGAGGGAAATGTGTAGGGAAAAGCAAATGTGAGTGGACATTGTCACCAGGAATGGATTGTTATGATCCTTATTGTAGACCTTGTAATTGCTTTAGATACCGAAGAAGATGGAACCAAACACATGTAAAGCTTATAGATGGCACCTAGGTAAAGTGCTCTTCCAAAGAACCTTGGCATGCAGATGTAAAGCAGTTGCGAGAGTAATTATGCAAAAAGGCGGGTTTGGAGATTCTTTATTCCTGGCTTGTCAGCGGGAAGATACCATTAGGAAAAATCATTTAATTAAGGTTTATCAATGCGCCTGGAAAAATTCAAATGGAACTAGGACCTATTTTAGAAAATGTTGGTCGGCTACAAATCGAACTAAGAATGATAGGGGATGTGACTGTAAATGGCACCTGGATACGGGAGCCTTTGAATGTGATTATTGCAATTCCTATGGCGATTTAAGTATAGCAGAAAGACCGTTGGGATCAAAAGATACTCTATACTATGAAATACCACATGATAATGAAACATGGGAAGGCCCATTCGCTAACGGAACTTGGGCTTTGAAGAACCATTAATGGATTTGTGGGCAACATGCCTACTGAAGGTTACCTCCACATTGGTCAGGGATATGTTATATAGGATATATTAAACCATTGTTTTTCTTATTACCACATGTTCAAGAAAACAAGTTAGGTGTTAATGTACATGATGGATTTGATAAGAGAAAGATGATCAGTTGATAAATCCCCAACTAAAGGTGGTTCCCAATCATGGGGAAAAGATGAATGGCCACCTCAACAAATTATACAATTTTATGAACCACCAACATGGAATCCCCACGAGGTGATTTCTGGCACAAGAGACCCCATTTATAATTTAAGCAGGATAATTAGATTACAAGCTGGTTTTGAAATTATAACTAACCAGACAGCTGAGGCTCTTAGCCTTCTTGCAGACCAATCTACTCAAATGAGGAATGCAATTTTCCAACACTGAATGGTCCTAGATTATATGGTAGCAGAAGAAGGGGGAGTTTGTGGAAAATTAAATGAATCCAACTGTTGCTTACAAATTGATGAACACGGCAAGGTAGTAAGACAGATAACAAAAGGAATGAGAAAACTAGTTCATGCGCCAGTTCAAACCTGGAAAGGATGGGAATTAGGCATGCTCTCATGGTTGCCTGGTGGATCAAGGATTAAACGCATCTTTTTTTCTCTGTTTGTGCAGTAGCAGCTCTGATTTTTGTACCATGCATGAGACCTTGTTTTATGCAGCTCATTCAGCATGTAGTCAGAAGAACACAAGTAGTAGCTGTGCCTAGTGACCCAGAATTAGCTACAAGGGGACAAAAGATGATGTCTCTGCTAATAGTTCCAAACTCAAAAACAAGTCAAGAAGAAAAGATCCAATTAATGGTGACTAAAACTTTGTAAAGACAAATATTGAAATAAAAAGAGGAGGGAGATAGGGATAAGAGTGTCTTCACAAACGAGTGATAAAATACGGATATGAAAGTCTCCACATATAGGTGCAAAAATAGGGATAAGAGTGTCTTCACAAACAGGGATGTTAACTGAAATTCCAGGAGATAACAAAAAAAATAGGACTGTTAATTGAAACTGCAGGATTGAGATAACCGAAAAGTATGGCAATTAACTGAAAATGCAAAAGTTAGACAATTAGAAAACCACAAAAGTTAATTTTTTATGTAATAGGCGGATCGGGAAGTCTGTACCTTTCAAGTACCTCAGCCAGTGGGGAAAGGAAGAGGGTTACATGTGGCCAGGGAATTAGGATAAAATGGAGGCTGCGTCCTCTGGAAAACCGAGATGGATTCTCTCAGTGGATTTTCCCTTTATTCGAATAAAGTCTTTCCAGGGCTCCTCTGTCTCCTTTGTGAACATTGACCTCTGGCAACAGGATTTTCTGCACAAGTGGGGCTCGTCTGGAATCCTTCCACCTTCCAGGGATGGCGGACGATGAATGAAGCTGACGGCATGCCTCACCAGCTCTCTGGTCAGCTACATACAGAACTGCATTAAAAGTGAGCAACTCTTTTTGTTTAAAGGCAAGTTATAACACTAAGGGGACTTGGATAGACTGGATAGATGGGCCAATGTTAATGGCATGGCCTTCAATGAGGCCAAGTGCCAGGTCCTGCACTTGGGCCACAAAAACCCCATGCATCGCTACAGGCTTGGGTCAGCGTGGCTGGAGAGCTGCCTGGCAGAAAAGGACCTGGGGGTGCTGGTCGACAGGAGGCTGAACATGAGCCAGCAGTGTGCCCAGGTGGCCAAGAAGGCCAAAGGCATCCTGGCTTGCATAAAGAATAGTGTGACCAGCAGAAGCAGGGAGGTGATTGTCCCCCTGTACTCAGCACTGGTGAGGCCGCACCTTGAGTATTGTGTCCAGTTCTGGGCACCTCAGCACAAGAGAGATATCGAGGTGCTGGAGCGAGTACAGAGGAGGGCAACAAAGCTGGTGAGAGGNAGGGATATGGTGTAGGGGAGAACTTGCAGAGTAGGGCTGATGGTTGGACTTGATGATCCCAAGGGTCTCTTCCAACCTAAATGATTCTATGATTCTATGATTCCCTTTAGGTATGGGCCACCATAAGGTCACCCCGGAGCCTTCTCTTCTCCAGGCTGAACACCCCCAACTCTCTCAGCCTGTCTTCATATGAGAGGTGCTCCAGCCCTCTGATCATTTTCATGGCCCTCTGCTGGACTCGTTCCAACAGATCCATGTCCTTCTTGTGCTGAGGACTCCAGAGCTGGATGCAGGATGGATGAAGATCTAAGAGAATTTCTCATGATGCTTCTCTAAGGATCTTAAACTCCACCGTTTCATGGTCACTGCAGCCAAGGCTGCCCTTGAGCTTCACATTCCACACCAGCCCCTCCTTGTTGGTGAGAACAAGGTCCAGTATAACACATCTTCTTGTTGGCTCCTCTGTCACTTGGAAAAGGATGTTATCATTGATGCATTCCAGGAACCTCCTGGTTTGCTTATGCCCTGCTGTGTTCTCCCTCCAACAGATATTGGGATGATTGAAGTCCCCCATGCAGACCAGAGCTTGTGAACGTTAGACTGCTCCTATCTGCCTACAGAGGGCCTCATCCACTCGGTCTTCCTGCTCAGGTGGCCTGTAGCAGACCCCCACTGTAACATCTGGGAAAGGTGTGTCTCATTTCACTTACACCATCCACACTTCAGAAGGTCACTTTCTCAAGCTTATTAAAACTATGTAATATAATGACTTTAAGTTTTACTGTCTGCCTCCTTCTCAAATGTCCCTCACCATACTGAAATGCTACGTAAAAATTAGTGTTTATTTATATGCAATGCCAGTATGGGACAAACATTAATAGACGTTCAACAGCTCACTCAAAGAGAAAAGAGTCAGTCTTTTGGGTTGGAAGGGACCTTCAAAGATCATCTAGTCCAACCTCCTTGCCATGGGCAGGCACACCTTCCACTAGATCAGGTTGCTTAAAGCCCCATCCAGCCTGACCTTGAATACTTTCAATGACCGGCCAAATATTGACCAGGAATACTCAGTTCATCTGACCTTCCCATAATGTATTGCATTTGCACCTGATTAGGCAAGCCTGGTGGCAAGACAGGCAGGATATGGCTGGTCAAAGATGAAGAGTTTATAAGGAAAGCCACGCTACAATACCAGTGCAGTGATCACACAGCCATTGTCCACTTTCCTCCATTTCAGAGTCACTGCAAGTACTACCCCCTCCTCCATCCTCATGGCCACTCTCTCAAAAACAACAACATAAAATAAATAAATAAATAAATGAATGAATAAAAACCAACATACCGCATAATAGAGAATATGTTTCAAAATACACCACCAGCAGCAACATTAAAGTTGAGTGGTGGGAAGAGAAGCTTTCAATTATGGAAACAACACGGGGAGGAAAAAAAGGAGGAGGAGAACTAATAACAATAAAAATAATAATAATAAAAAAATATCAGTGCTGCACATCTCTACTCCTTGCACCTCTTTGTGGGAATGTTCCAAGGAATTCTATTGCATTCAGAGCAATGTCAGAAGGCAGACAACTACTGGTACATCATCAAGTCATTCTCCCATCACAGACCTTCATCATTCCTACAGATATCTGCTTAACTGCAGCCTTCTGACATTAATTCATTTCTACATACAGCTATGCAAGCATGATGCACAGCACCACCCAAGACAGACACCGTACAAGCCATGTTCGCATAAAACATCTACTAATATACATTATTTGCTATTTTCTGTACAATAGGTACATATGCACTCTCACTTATGTCAACTAAACCCCTTAAGTTGCATATAAATAATAACTAGATTAAATAAGACCTGAGACTATTTTCCTACACAGCTGTAGGACACTTGAAACATCAGTATTTTAACTGTTCAGAGACACCTCCTTCCCACTATCTTAATAGGCAAAAGAAACCTGCCAATAAATCAAAACCACTTAGCAAGCTTCATATTCTGTAAAGTAACATTTTAATATACATTAGAGTGCACAAATGCAATCTGTTAGTATCATGGATGATATAAGTGACATTTAAACACAGCTTTGACCCTCCATTTACCTTTCACTAAAAAAACACCAAACCAACCAACCAA